>VYZT01023227.1:0-73921 GCA_013400735.1 Pomatostomus ruficeps | reverse complement strand
AAAAAAAAAAAGAAATTCAGAATCTAATTTTCAAAAATACTCTATTGTATCTCAGAGGGGCATCGTCCAGTAAGAGGTTTTATTGCTGAGGTTACCGCATTAATCCACAAAAACAAATCCTTTTTGACAGTTGAGACTAGACTGATGCAGATCTACACAATTATACCAATTTTTTAAAAACTAAGGATTATGAGTTATGATTATGAATTATTTGATAAAGTTTTTGATGCACAGTAGTGGACTTATTGATCAAGGTATCAAGTACAGCTTCAGAGTTTTATTTTTAGTGAACTGAGGTGCAGTATAGATTAAAATACCCTTTTAAAGTAGAAAGGATAAGGGAATAAACAATTAATGTTAATCTAGATGCATGGTTGATTTTAGACTTTCTGATTGATAATTTAACATAAACTTTTTTATGGAAAATACTTGCCCAAAATTGCATCTCATTGCACTGTCCTTTCTTCCTTTATTTTGAAGCTCTTTAAGGATGCAAGAGGATAGAATGTAGTCAAAACTCTTATTAATTAAACTTTTATTAGTAGTCTATTCTCAGCCTTAGAGTGGTTTGCTTTTTCATTTGAGAAGTATTTGTGAGGGAATGCAATACTGAGAGCACTCAAGTCTTACAAAATCTTTTCAGATCCTCTTAACTTTGCTTGGAACCAGAGGATTTTCTTCATGTATAAGAAGTAAGAGAATGAACACTGAGAAAATTAGCATTCTCCTTCCTGCTGAGAGAAATCTTACAGAATTTACTGAGTTTTCTTTCTCTTCTGAAGGAAAAATTTAATTGTGTTCACAGAATAAGAGCCCTGGGATGACATGCATCAGGTCATTGCTTCCTGGCCTTTAGCATCCCCTAGAAGCTGACCAGTGTCACTGTGGGTGGGTGACAATCACAGGCCACAGTGTAAGATCCAGAATTCACAAACACTTGCCTGTGCTCAGCTCTGCTGGCACAGCTCTGTGTAGGGTGGAAAGGTGATCACTTCATTAGGCAATGATGAAGAATTTTTGTCTCACCTTAGAAAGCTATTTTTTTCCTTCTCACAATGAAAAAGTTGTTATTATTAATGAATGTGGCTTAGATGATTCAGTACTGAAAACACTTAACAGAAACTGAGAAGTATTTTTTTTCTTCGTATTTCTGATTCTTTCCAGTAACTTCTTGTTTCCTCTCTGTTTTTGTAAGGTTAGCCAACAAAATGGGGGTAACCATTCCCTAAAAACACTAGTTTCTTACTTAAGGAGTAAAATGGAATTGGGATTGCAGTTTTGCAGCTTCTGTTGTGGTAGTGTACATTACTTAGTTTTCTTTACTGATATATAAGTTGCATATAGACATTTAAGGAAATTTATAAGCACCTTGAATTTTTTTTGTTATTTACAACCCATGAACCTGCTCTATAGGCTGTAAATAACTTTTATTTAACAGTCCCATCTTTCAGGAAGTAAAGGTTCTGGGGTGAGGTTAATTTTTGCTGTTTTCCATTGTTATTCTTAGAACTGTTCCTTGAACATGTTAATGAAACATAGTTTGTGTTCTCAGTTTTAAAAAAGTAACCATGTTGTTCCTGTCCTCCTGACCTACTGTCTAGTTTCTTTCCTCTGCATTTTCAAAACAAAATCAGATTTATTTCTTGCACTCCAATATCTTGTTATTAAAGTTATTGCTTTAATTTTAGGCATAGTTAGCTCTTCAGGAATGTTCCCAAAGAGTCTGTGTGCTAGGACTTACAATGATACAGCATGATGTGGAAAAGGTTTTTTGTTTAATTGTGGTATCAAAGATAGATTACCAAGTAGATAGTAATAACTAAGAACTGCTTAAGATCATTGGGACTTTGTCTAAAATGTTTTCTTAATTCTTTCCTTGAAGGAGACCTTTTTTTTGAATCTGATCAGCTTAACCTCAAAATCCAACATTGTGCTGTTGGAAAGCAACCATAATAAACAAATACCTATTAGGTTTTCTGCTACTGTTATAAACATTTTGAAATTTAAAATGGCCATTATTCATTGCTGTGGCTGTTGTTTAAGTATCTTTTGCATTTGGTCATTGCTGGATTAGAACTATTCAAAGAGAAACAGTTTGCTTTAAATCTGCAAGTTCTCTTATTGGACAGTGAGGTAAAGCAACTGTCTTGGGCTAAAAAACATAACGACTAATTAAACCTCAAAGTGAGATTTATAGGTATAAAAGAGTTATTGAGGGGTATGTCAACATTGCTATCCACAGCACAGCATTAGATACTACTTTTGGAAATAAAAATTTCTTTCTGTAAGGTTGGGCTGTGTTTGGGAGGTCATTTTCTATAGAGGAAAAAACTCTAGAGAATTTGTTGCACAGTCCAGAACTATTAGATTATTTACATCTCCTAAATAGAAGAATAATTATAATAATGAGGAAAAATAAAACTTTATAAGAGAGTGGTTTCAAATATATGCATGAAATGATGCTATAGAAGAAAAAGGTATAAATCAAGTATAAAATATTCTATTGGAAAAACCGGGGATAATCTTATATATTTTAATTATTCCCTAGTAATGTACATAGGGTAAATGTACATTAAATCTTCGAGGCAAAGATGGATCTTTAACTAGCAGAAAACTAAAATGTTGTTAGTGTTCTAAGTGTTTAAAGGGGAGCATATAAAAGTCTCAAAAAATACATTAGATTTAAGATACATAGAATATACTTTCCAGTGTCTATTCAAAATGTCTAACTCACTTTATCATATTTTCTATAAGTTTCCTGTAGCAAAACTGTTGTTAATCTGAAATAACTTTTATTTCTCTCTAGTATTTTTATAGTGATGCTATAAGGGAAATATGTTTTTGCCTACAGAGTGATGAAATACATTTATTGATTGCATTCCAACTTTAAGATTAGGCAACAGCATAAATTTTTTCTTTGTGTTTCGGTGTAACTCATTATTTTACTGATAAGAGCACAAGTTCTAACTGATTTAAAGAAGGAAAAATAGAAAATGTTTCATTTGTCATCATAAATAGTATGGCATAACCACAACAGTCTTTCATCTACTAACAAAAAAACCCATAAAAAATGTATCTACAGCACAAAATGCTAAAATCAAAGACTATGTAATGAGGAAAATAAAATAATAACAGTTTTTACTACAATAAAAGTTAAAGCACAGCAAGACTCAGACTGTTACTTAAGGCATGTCAGGCATCCAAAAACATCCAGCATACAAAACATACTATGCATTTATGCACAGGGTCAGATCCTGTCTCTAATCTCTTGCTTTTCAAATCAATGGGAAATATGTCTTATGTCAACTTAAAAAGTACGTTTAAACACATTTAATAGATACTGAAACTTTTTTTGTATGAAGTTATACAGAAGTCATTCTCAGGATCACACATGGAGAGAGATACAGGTTCTTAATTGCCAGGTAACAGAACTTGCAGATGACCTTTCTTTAAAATGCTCTCACCCGTTAGGAAGGAAAACTGTTTTGTAGCTGAAATCCTTGGAGATCTTTTGTTAATAACCATTACCTTTGAGAACTTCATGTTAGTAGAGATGGCTTATTTAAACAAATGCATGTAATGAACAGAAAATATTTAATTGATACTGTTTCATCAGGCTCATGCCTTTTAGAGGAGGATGACCTTTCCGCTGCTTGTCTGTTTCATGAGATGCTTTTTTGTCTAGAGCTTTAAGAATACTTGTGCTTCAAAGCAATTAAGGCAATCTCTTAGCAAAAGTTGTTACATGTTTCAAATGGGAAACTTGTATATGTTAGGAGCATGTTTCTAAAAATAAACTACACCAAGGGCTTATCAAATGGCAACTATTTACCTGTACATATACAAAACTACATTCCAAAGCAAAGAAAAAGGTCAAATTTCTGTACCTATGAACACGACCCATGGGGTTGTAGCAATCATAAAAAAAGCAGAGGTAAAAAAATCACAGCATCCTCTGTGTTCTTAATTGGCGTGACTTACTCCCCTACTGCTCATGCTGCTGACAAAGACACCAAGTTTGTTCCTTGCAAATTCCCCTTCTAATCAGAAGAACTTCTGAAACCTCTTTCTTAATGTACATAAGAGATCAGAGATCTGGACTATGAAGACAGATGTGCTACTGTCAGTGCCCTGGAGTGGTTAAGTACTGTAGTGTACTCATCTCATCTGGGAGGTGGAGCCACTTAAAGTAAATGTAGCAATAACCATGCTGCAAATAATAGAATCCACGTAATTCAGTATTTGAAAGAGGTAAAGGGATGATGTCATTTGTTCTTCTGCCTAGAGTCAAGACTTAAAATGTCACTAGTATATGCCCTTAGAAGTCTCGGTTTAAGACTGATCTTCAGTCTCCACAGATAGTATACTAGAACGGGGGAAGTGTGTGTGGGGGGTGTCCTTGTTAACCTAAACAATCTTTTCTAAAAATAGGTTTCTTCTTCAGTTAGAATTCACGGTGCACTTTTAAGTAACCTCCCCATGTGAGATTGCTCTTGTGTATCTCAGCCTTTTCTTTTCTGCAGGACTTTCTGTGTTCCTTCATTTATTATTTTTAATCCCCCTGGAGTCTCTTTAACTTATCTGTATTTAAAGGTGGGGCATTCCAAACAGAATGTAGTACTAACCTAAGTCTCTCTATAACTGAATAAAGTGGAATGACTGTCTTCTACTTCTGACATACTGCAATTCCTTCAGTATATCCTAAAATAATTTTCAACAAAACCACAGATCATGGTCAATCTGTAATCCAGTATAATTCCTCAGTCCTTTTCTGTAGTGTTGTTCCCTAGCAGCTGTATCTCAATTTGTATTACTTCATTTGATTTCCCCATTTAAAGTGTCTGATTTTCTATGTTTCTTTACTGCGTATCATCTTGCTGGTTTAGGTAATTTATTTTAATTCTGATCCTGTCCTTAACCCCTTGTTAGGTATTTGCAGCACTTGTCTGGCAGTGAAAATAACAGTAGAATTACAGCTAGGATAAACCTGTGTAGGATTAGCCTTTGTAGGATCAAGCACCTCTGTCAGACTGTCTAGGGGAGCACACTGAGAGTGCATTTTTCCAGCCTGTTTCCTGGTTCATTTTAAGAAGTCATAAACAACAGTGGTTAACATCTTCCTGGAGTCAGTATCACCTGCTTTCTCTCCCTATTTATCCTGCATGCCAGCTATTCCAATGAAGATGGACAGAGCTGTAGGATGACATCAGAGCTTTTCAGTGATTCTCAGGAGACTGGAATACAAGTCCCAGAGATCTGTAAGAAGACGTTCATATCGTTCATGTAGAAGTCCAGAGTGCTTTGATGTTGTGTTGGTTTTGCAAGGCCTGTTTTTTGATAGTGGGGGTGGCCACAGAGGTGGCTTCTGTGGGAAGCTGCTAGAAGCTTCCACCATGTCCAGCAGAGCCAATCCTTGACGACTGTGAGGATGGACATGCCACGGGCCAAGGCTGGGCCAATTAGAGAGGTTGGTAACGCCTCTGTGGTAATGTATTTAAGAAGAAAATCAAAACGAAGTGGGGGCACCGTTTTAATTCTAGCTAGAGAAGAGGAGGGTGTGAGAACATGTGAGGAAAACAACATGGAGACACCAAGGTCAGTGCAGAAGGAGGGGGAGTAGGTGCTCCAGGCACCGGAGCCAAGATTCCTCTGCGGGCTGTGGTGAGGACCGAGGTGAAGCAGCTGTGCCCCTGCAGCCCATGGGATCCACAGGGGATGCAGAGATCCACCTGCAGCCCATGGGGGAGGTGCCTGCAATGGAGCGGGTGGATGCCTGGAGGAAGCTGTGATCCACTGGGAGAACTAGTGGAAAGAGGGGGCCCTGCTTCCAGGCTGGAGCAGCCTGTCCTTGGAGGATTGCACCCCGTGAAAGAGTGACCCACGCCACAACAGTTTTGGGAGAACTCTGTGCCTGTGGGAAGGACTCACAGTGCAGCAGTTTTGAGAGGACTGCTGCTCATGACAGTGGATCCATGCTGGAGAAATTCATGGAGAACTGTCTCCCGTGGGAGGGACCCCACGGTCTCACAGGGGAATGGACACCTCTCCCTGAGCAGAAGATGATCTCGGGTGATGAACTGACTAAAACCCCCCACACCATCTCCCTTCCCTGTCAGTGGGAAGGAGGGAGGGGTTGGGGGAAAAAAAGATGTTTTTAAGGGCTTATTTTACTTCTCATTATCCTCCTCTGACTTTATTAGTAATAAATTCAGTTTGTACTTCTAAGTTGAGCCTGTTTTGCCTTTGGAATGTTTTCCTCCTGGTCTTTATCTCAACTCATGAACCCTTGGTTTAATTTTTTTTCTCTCCTCTGCCCAGCTATAGCAGGGAAGGGCGAGTGAGCAGCTGTTGTGGGTGCCTGGCATTTGGCTGTTGTCAAACCATGACAGAACATCTCAATCTTTTTCCTCAAGATGAGAACAGCCTTCTGAGACATTATTTCCCTCTGTTAGAAGGATGTGGATGTCCAGTGCTATTTTTGAAGATGTCATTTGCATTCTTTAATGGAGTTATGTCATAACAGCACCAGTCCACATGAAATACTGTTATACATGCATTAAGTGTCAAATGCCAGAAAATGTGCTTGGAAGGCTCAGACAAGATGAAGTTTTCTCCAGAATTATACAGATAACTCAGTTAGCCCCTGTGTAAACCATATGAAATAAGATGTAAGAAATATTTATGGCATAGAGTGTGGCCCTGATGGAGTCTATAGAGAACCTTGCTTGATGTAAGCAATATGAGCCCTGAGACAGAGGGAGTTAAAGAAAATAAGAGTTACTTTGTGTGCCCAAAGTCATACTGTATGAGGACATCTTAGTGGGAGGGGATGTTCTGACTCACAGTGACTTGTGAGATCTGTGGTATTTGTTAACAAGCTGTACCAATTTGTAAAGTGGCCAATGACAAGCATTTGTTTTAACTTTAAAGATTCTCCAAGTCTTTCTGCTCTTTGATAAATGATGATGTCAGTCATTATGTGCCTGTCTTTGATTCATTCCAGGCATGTATAATCCTTATCATTAGCTGCATGTATAAAAACAAGATGAGTCTGGCTGCCATTGGTGTATTATTCCTAATGGGTACCATTAGGTCATGTTCTTCTTCGAGAAGATGTAGCTGTTAGAAGTCAGAGGCCAAGAAGCTAAGAGATAGTTGGAGTCAGGGAATGGCTGCTACCACTGTGAGTCCTGTCACAAATTGTTGGAGCTCCCTAAAATAACACAGTCATTCACATTCATTCACATTAAAATATCAGTAGTATTGCTGTTGGTTCTGTCAAAAGCTAAGGGGATCTTAACTGCTACGAGCATAACTGTTATGTGACAGGCCTGCAGATCTTTTCAGGACTGGTTTATGCTGCGTTTGGTGTTATTGTCCTTTTTATGCTCAAAATGCTTGAGAGTCGCTTCAGTAGTTACTTGTCTTTTCAGGGAGCCTGAGGTCCACATCAGCTTGCAAGCATATTGTGAACATATGTAAGCATATTACTCAGACAGTTTAGTGCTCAGAAGAAAGATAATGTTCCTTTTAATATTATGAAGACATTGATCTCTATTTCTTTTTGAGAAAACCCTGTAATTTGTGATTAAATTTGCTTACTTTAATATATGGAACTTTGTAAATTTGTATGTAAAGTACCTAGATCACAAGCACTGTTTTCTTTATTTTTGAACAAAATAAAGATAGGAAAACTAAACAGTTTCCATCAGTTTGAAGATATATATACTTTGACCTAGGGTCTATGGTTGCTAAAACAATGTGAAACTTTTAACAGACTGTTTAAATTATGGTTACCATATGAGGACATTTAAAGTGGAGCTGACCTATTATTAATGTCTGTCCTGTTTGCTAACTGGTATTATAGAAGTTAAATGTATTGGTTTTCAGCATAGGAAAGTTTTAAAATGCTGTATCAATTTTCATCATAAAAATTCCAGACTCTGTACCACCCATAAAGATGACTAAAGATTGTAATCATTCTAGGGAATAATCAGCAAGCTGAATATAATCTTTTTAAGAGTAGATAATATAATTTAAAGAAAATAAAATTAAATCTTATTTATTATCCACAACTAGTTTTACAAGAGGAAAACCATCATTGAAATCATCATCATGACACTTGAAATGTCCTGTGAAGAAATTTGGTGTTGTAGAATGTTTCTTATTGCATGAAATTTTGTTGTTTTCATACAGCAGAAGATTTTCAGATGCCTTAGAACAATATATATGCTATCTATTATCATTTGTTGGATTGATTAACAATATTTTCATAATTTGGGGGTATTTGGAGTTATATTACTGTCCTAATTAGTTTATTTTACAGCAACCTGTCAGCTACCCTTTTCTCCTCCCCAACAGACAGACTCAACCTTGTTTTGAGAATCTCTTTATCTACTTTCCTCTCTGTGGCTCCTGCACTAAATGCAATCCTTCAACTTGTGTCATTGCTCATTCTTCCCCTCTCTCAGTCTCCCTTAAAATCCCTTCCTCTGTCTTTTTCCTTTCATTCAGTTTCAGTTTTCAGCTTCTTTCCACCTAATCTCTCCATACCAAAATCCCTCCCATGCTTCCAACAGAGACTTCTCCAACCCTTTTCTCCCACAATTGCCATCTCATTCCTGCCTTTTGTTGTGGTTTCCTCCCACCTCTGCTTCTGCTATATTAATTTCTTAGGATCCATGATCCATATTCAATAATGGAGGATAGTGTTATCTGAAATTTAGCTAGATGAGTAAAAAGAAAATCTTGTGCTTATTTCTTGAGAATATTTTCCTCAATGCCGTAACTCAGTTTGGTAATAAAATACATTCTTATGTATTAGCTAACACATGTAATTCTGTTTTTCAAAATGTTGCATACATACATATAAGACTGAAACAACATGCAAAACAAATTTCATACTCGGTGCAAAGAAGCTCAACCAAAACATAATTAATGCAACACAATGTTTGAGATTTTAAGCCAACAAAAGCCAGACCATTTAGAGCTAAGGTTCCCATAGCAACCTTATTCTGTCTCCTCCTGTGTCTGTGTGATAGTCTTTTTTTTACATGACCGCATATTGCTAGAGAATGGGCTGTATTATTCCATAAATAGAACATCAGTTTAATAGGTGAGTTAACTGCACAAGGTTTTGTCAAATTCTATGTCTTCAAAGGAAGTTATATCATTGTGGCTTGTAGAGCTACTGTACGTATATAAATACTAGAAAAAAATTTTATGTAAGCTGCAACACGTTGTTACAACATCATTAACATAAATCCTGCCTGCAAGTGAATTTTTGGCATGTTTTTAGTTTCCAGTTATCTGTTTCCCTGTGTATAATGGCTAAATAATTATGGGAAGAAAAACTATGGTATTTCTTAAAAAATAATACAAGGAGATTCGTCAATTATAAGTAATTACATTTCAGAGTAGGCAGCTACATAGAAGCATGTGGGAATTCAAAAAGGGCAGATTTCAGGGCCTGAAATCATTGCATTTACCTGTAAGCACTTATAAAAAGGGGCCAAAGTTATCTGTAGACCTCACAATTTCTCTACAATTTAGGGAGGTGGAAGAGCGTCTCCAAATGATGATTCAGTCCTCCTGAGATGGGATGTGCCCTCTGCCTGTCTTACTCTTCTGACTATCCAGTAGGCCTGGAGAAACCAGTCAAGATTAATTCCTTGCCTAATTTGTTCCTTCAAGTAGGATAAATCCAAGCTGTGTTGTCCAACAAAAAGAAGTGAGATTTTCAGATAATTCTGAGTACCTAATGTGTTTTATGAGTTAGATACAGGAGTCTACCTAGACTACACCAATACCAATGTCTAAATCAATGATTTCACATTCACTTGACAATACAGATATGTTCTGGATTAGATAGGACAACAGAGACCACCTCTTTTGAGTAGATACAAAACAGTACTATGATTATTCAGGGTTTGCATTGACTGCAGAAAGACAAAGTATACCTTACTTGACCTAGTATTAAGGTGATGCAGACAATAATACCTGATTTATTTATAAAGACTGTTGGAAGAACTTCATTTATATGTGTATTTGAACCAGCAGAGACAGTTAACATTGATTTGACTCTTTACATTCTTCAGCTGTGACATTTTCGATACAGGACTGTCTCAGAGAACATAGAAATATATTTTTACAGGCATTGGATGAGGTTCCTCAACACTCAACTCATGGCTTTTGATTTCTACTCTGGATGCTGGCTCAGGCACTGATGCTCAAAGGTAATCAGACCCTAAGTTTTTGTTGGATCTAGATGAAGGTGAAAAGTTGAGATCCCTGGTAATTTTTCTGCACCCTTGAAATGTATGTTTGGAATTGGAAGTGTTCTATGTGGCACTGATATAAAACTGTGGCAAACCAGATGGCAGTCTGTTAATTTGGAGAGGATTTTAAAACAAGGATAATACTAAGAAGAAAAACAAGGAATAGCATTGAGAAAAATACTACCAACACAAAAGAGAGAAATGTCATCCACTTCCTCAATTGGGCTGCAAAATACATCTTTCCATATTCAGTTCCTTAGTATGAAAGACCTACAAAGAAGACCCGGTTAATATTCTGATGGTTGTTAGAAGCTAAGCAGGTGGATACTGCTGGCATTTAACCACTGTTAGCTCTGAAGAAATCTGACACTCAGCAATTAGATGACTGGCAAATCCCTGAAGTATCTGCTTTTCCTGTAATAATATGTAGACAACGAGACAATGTGTCCAAATAAAGGTGTGTAGCACTCTGAAATATTGAACAGTTCCCCACAGACATAAAAATGAGGAACTATTCAACTAATGTCCTCTTTCTCACAGCAATGTTACAAAGCATTAACCCTACTGTGCTCTGCTGGGTTAAACTTTGTTGGAACTAGTACATTTAATTGTAAAATCTTCATTGAAGATAGTAGTGAGAGAAAGTTAAGTTTTTTTTCACCCAGACATAAAAGCAAATGCATGAGATCCTAGGGATCTGAATGCCCAGAATGAGAAGCTTTCATCTAGAAAGTTTGGTAAGGCAAAGTGAGGAAATAGCTCAGATGAAAACACAAGTAGAAACATAATGGGGAAAAAAGCTTGAGAGCTTGAAATGTACAAGTGTGTGACTACTGTTAGATGTCAAGACTCACATGTTGGAGAGCAGGATGAAATGGTATCTGATGCTCTAAACAGGGTAAGTTGTCTAAATCCTCATATACCCTGGGAAGTAGAGTCTTGAAAATGCTCTTAGGTAAATGCAGAAGCAGCAGGCATATTTGACCTCCTAACCAATTTGTCCTCCTGGTTGACACAGTTCAAAACATTCCATGTAGTGATAACCTACTTGACAAAGTCCACAGCCAACAGAATATTATTTCCTCTTCTAGGACAGGAATAACTGCAGCTTCTCGCTCTGAAGGAGAGAACCCCACCATCAGCCTCTGCTGGTGTGTGAGGAATGCCATGCAAGTGAACTGACTGTATCCTGGGACAAGAACCTCAGAAGCCCTGAGGGTGCACAGGCAAAAGTGTTGTTTTCTTATGGGGTTTTAGGTTGGTTATATTTTTTCTTCACACATAGTTATTTACAGGGTCATAAAAACTGCCTGGAGAAAGTGAATTTTGAATTTTGAAACATTTTACAAAAATCACCTGTTTGGAGAGCCTACTGGTGGGATTTTCTGGAGCAGCCTCCAGGTCATGTCCACTCCTGGCAGCTGCCCAACATCACCTCAACTGCTGCCTTGGTGGCCTGCCAGCTCAAGGGGTACAAGAGCCCTGAGAGGGCCAGGCACTGCCTTCCTGCCATCCTGTGAATGCTGGAAGGTGGGGCCACCCCTCAAAGACGGGCTCTGGCATTGCTCTGCTCTGGCTGCTCCTGGTTGGTGGAACAGGGGAGGAAAGATGGAAAGATCTTTGGCTGAATGCAAAAGAGTGTTTGTGATTGTCTAATGAAACATGGGGTTACTGCTATGGTTAAATATAGACACTGTGTTACTGGTTGCCGTGTTACTTGAAGAGAGCAGTTTGCAAATCCAGTGAACATAAGCATTATTTTCAGTTGAAAACTCACAAGCCTTGTCTTTTTTTCTTAGGCATCTGGTCAAACCATTCTTATTTTGCTCACGCTATTTGTTATGAACATCATAAGCATCAACATTTCCCTGCCATTATTCATCATGTAGGATATTTGTAAGCATATTGGTCATAGCACTTGGATTACTATAAAAATGTGTTAGCCTCCTAACACTTAGGTTGAGATATGTGTATGATACTAGTATTGCAAATAACAAATGCAGTATTTCAATTTCTATAAAAGAGTAGTAACCCGTAAAGATAAACTGTTCCAAAGAGTATTTTACATTACCCATAATTTATGTGTACCTGTAAGAAGATGTACCAACAAGGGTAAGTGCAAAGAGGCACTTAGGTTTATTGTCATCATTTGCCTGTCTTAGGCCATGAAGCTGTTCTTGATGCTTTTACACTCTGGGTGTACCATCTGCAAGACATTAGCAAGCCATAATGCCATGGGAAGTGTTAATGTGTAAGATACCACAGAACTGTTTTAGAACATGTAACAATGGCTTTCTGATACAGATCTCTTTGGTTTAAGTAATAACCACCATTTCTCCTTAGATGAAGTCCAAAAGTGGCAACTTACACTTCAGAGGTAAAATTTTGTGCGTGCCTGTCTTCAGCAGAGGTTAGGATTAGTTTGCTAGAGATCTACCATCAGTCTGAGGCATGCTTACTCCTTAAACTGGACTTTCTGGTGCAATAATTACTATTCTGTTAGAAGCAATGATGTAACTTTTAAATAAGTTGTTTTCTCCTAGAGCCAAACACTAAAGATCAGCAATGAGATACCAGAGCTGTAAGGTAAATTAGCCTAGCACCATGAGATAAATTAACACTTAGAATACTACTACTAAGAAAGCAAAGAACCAGCAGTCAGCAGGGGAGAGGAGAATCCAGTTTAACTCTTGCTCAATTGTAAGTTGATCACTAGTACCAAATCTTGAAAGAAGTTAGTAGAGGTAATTTGTTGGGGTCGTTCGTATTGATAATAAAGGCCTGAGTGCCCCGGGACATTCCACTGAGGGAAGGGAGCTTTGGTGGAGGAGGAGAGAACTCCCCCTGGAGATGGAAACAACAGTGGTTTAGTCCGGAGTTCCAGAAGCCTAGCCCCTTATCCCTCATTGGTTGCCTTCATGTCAATCATTCTTGGGGTATTTCCCCATGTTCTAGCAAGTTCTGAGTTACTTAGATGTTGGTTTGTTGTTCCCCCTTGACTCCTCCCCTGCTTCCCTGTCATTTGTTCTGTTACCCTGGACCCGCCCTAACTCCTCCCTGGACCCTCTCCGGATTGGTTGTTTGTTCTCCTTATAACCCAGTGTCAAGGGCTGCTCGAGGCTCTTTGCCTGTGAGCCCTTGTTGTGCTGATAAACTGCGGGACTTGCTCACGTTTAGAGTCCCTCCTCATTCATCAGAATTCCTGCGCCTCTCACCTTCTCCCACCTATGCCAGACCCAGCTCCCACCGGTTGGGCCATACTTGAGCCCTCCTGGTGTCACCACCCCCTCAGCAAGGGTGGTCCGGGACACTGGGGTCGCGCCGGCTTAGGGCAGCCTTGTCATCCGGGTAGGCACCCTGAGAAAGCCAGGAAGCGACAGTAATTTGTTCAAGTTTCAGACAACAGTGGTTGAATGCAACAACTTTCAATAGTGGGAGCAAGTAGTCAGTAGACCCCGAACTGGGAGGGGAAGGATAAGGGGAATGAGCATACATGAGAGAGGACCAAGAGATCCAAATAAAGCTTTTAAGTCTTTCATCGGGACCAGTTAGTGAATGTTTTGCAGAACTGGACAACTTATTTGGGCAATTAAAGATGAAGTCAGAAAATTAGTATTTTGTCTTAATTTATGTTTTAGGAGACAGTTGCATAATACAGATAATACTGACTGATGTTTGTAAAATGTGTGGATGAAGTCAGGTATTATTAAGAATGAGATATCTCGCATATATGTAACCCAAATATTTATTCTTAGAAGTAAGAATTCTGCTATTAATTCTATTATAGAAATATGTATCTGTTATAGCTAACTGGCCCCTGAGCAGTCAGTCTTTGAACTATTCACAGCTTCTGCCTTAAAATTTTCCTAAAAATCACGAAATACAGCTACCCTCACTTAAACATAAGCACAGGCAGTGGAATTTTTCTTTCACGTTTTTAGATGAATGCCGAACCATAGTCTACACCTAAGCAAGAACTGTGTCATTGTTTTATGTTTAATGAAGAGAAATAAGCACTTCTAAGGTATGGCTCATTTAAGATATATTTAGCTATCTACTTTAGAATGAGATTAATTGCTTCCTTGAATCTCCTGTTTCTTTTCGTTTACTCTTAAGGGTATCTAGATGTCTAGCTCAGATATAGATTTCTGTAGTGTAGGACTCCCTATTTGAATTGAATTGAATTGTATCCTGACAGACTTAGCACAAAAGAAAAGCTGGCTATCTGAGTTCCTGAATCACATGTAAATCTCTACTCTTAAAGAAGAAAATACTGGGTAATGTTAGATTTCTGTGCCCTCTGCAACTGTCTCAAGATTAATTTAAATTTTTATTCCTTTCCTCACTGATTTTTCTTGGCAGGTGTAGGAATGAGACCTACTGCCATGAAATATGCCATGTGATATATGAAGGGATTACCTGGGTGCGATGGCCTTCTGTTGGGTTGATAGGTTGTGAGGCTGAGGCCTAATGACCCTTATCACTGCAAGGGAAGAGAAAGTGATAATAGCCTGTCACAGTTACACCCTTGGGCAGGACCCACAGCCTTTGTAATCTCTTTTTGTAACTATTTTATATTTAAATACTCTTCCCCTCCCTTCCCATTTATGATGGGAGTGACAGGATATTTGACTACAGTCTTACCTCCACTTCTCCCAACAGTGTAAATTGGCATTTGAAATCCTCCATGCCAGAGGATAAAGATATGATCACCTTGCAGAAAAGTTGATGGGCTTGCTCCTCTCTCTTCCCCGAAGCAGTGATGCCTCTGTTAAAATTTGCGCCTCTGACTGTATGGAACTATACTCCTGAGCATTTGTACATAGCACAATACACTTACATTTTTTAAGTCTAGTGAATGTGGCCCCAGCAATCTTGGCTATTATAATAAATTAAGCTTAGCTACACCCAAATACCTCCAATTTTCCAGGACTAGCTGGAAAGCAAGGGGGTTTATTTTCTGCCATATTTCTGTACTCTTAATGCAACACCAGGTTTTCCCTAAGGCTTTTGGACCCTGATTAATGTTCAGAATATGCCTAAATGTCAGACTGTGATTAGACAGTTTGTGCTGGTGCTGAAAGTTGATTCAACCTCACACCTCACAAGTGTTCTGAGCCAGCTGAGAGCGAGCCTCTGGGGCCTGGCTTGGCCTAATAACTGCCACTGAGCAGCCTGGTTAGCCCTGGCATGGCACAACCTTTACTGCACTCACACATCTCTCAAATCAGCACAGAACATGGGCAGAGGGGCCCATCCAAAATAACCACCTAGGCAGAGCTGCAGCACACTTCCATCTGTTTATTTACAGAGCAGCTGCACAGTCTGGTGCTCACCTGCTTAGAATTATGACTGTATGATAGGGTAGATCATTGCATGCAAGTAAAATAGAAAAGGTAGAATGATGCCTTGGAATTGGTGAATTTTTAAAGCTCTTCATTCTTTCTTCTCTGTGAGCTGATTGAACACACAACTCTAAAGAAAAGAGTGTCCAGTTTTCTAGATAGGAAGAACCAAAATTTGGTGTTACACTGGTGTGAGTAACAAGGAAATAATGAGCTATTTTTAAACTTGCAATCAGAATAATTAAGATTAGAAGATGTTCTATAGTGGGCAACAGATATTATGTACAGTCACTGTGGTATAGTAAGACTGAAAATCTCCACTGAGCTGGCTTTTACAAAAATGATGTGTTAATCTCCTCAGGAATTTCAAGTGACAACTACACCTCATGCAGTCTGCATCTACAATCATTGCATCCACACTATCGTTCTCCTTTTTTATTAGTTTCATCACTTACTTCAGAAACAGGTATATGACATTTTCCCTTAACTGTTATCTCCTGAGAACAGGGAACTTAGACCAATTTTTTTCTTATCCTGCTTCATATAGATATCATTTTACCTGTGGAAGCTGTTGCTGTGTGCTGTTGGCCAGGTTTCGGTTTTTCTCATGGCCAGGCACTGCTGTCTCCCCTCTCCTCTCCCCTCCCCTTCCCTTCCCTCCCCCCCCGCCCCGGTATCTGGTTTCCCCTCCTAGAGGGCTCTGTATTTCGCTATTTTGCAATCCTATACAAAGCCTGCCAAATTCAAACCCCGCACCCCTACCTTACAGGATGTTGGTATCCTCCTCCACCCCCCTGTGTTGGTATATATGTAACACACAGTGCCAGCGCTTCTCTGGCGTGACCCCTGTGCCAAATAAACCATTTGAGGAGCCCCTCCGCTTTGTCTCTCCTTCCTCGGCATGCCTGCAACATCAGTGGGTTAGGTGAAACCCTGCTGGACCTTCGCCAGCCCTCCTGCACCCAGAGCAGCCCAGCCAGCCCCTGGAACCGCGAGCAGACGCCTGGTGCC
Source organism: Pomatostomus ruficeps (assembly GCA_013400735.1). Lineage (NCBI taxonomy): Eukaryota > Metazoa > Chordata > Aves > Passeriformes > Timaliidae > Pomatostomus > Pomatostomus ruficeps. Next base: position 57,288 of record VYZT01023227.1, on the reverse strand, counting down.
CTTGCCAGCGGCATCGCGGCAGAAGTACCACGTTTAATCAATTTTAGTTAGGACTCCTCTCTTTCGTTACCTCTGGAATGAAATTTTTTCAACTCCTGAAAATGTGTTGGAAAGCCAATGTTTTATAAAGTTGACCTATACATTTGAAGAATATAAATAAAAAAATTTAGGCAAACATAAAAATTTATAGTCTACTTGTCTGTTCTTTAGAGTAAAGTGGAAGACTGTCCTTCCACAAGACATTTACAAAGTAAAGGATTATATCCATTTGATTTTTCATTCCCTTGTAAAGTTGAAACTGAAGAAAGACCCTTCAAGTTTTTGAGGGAGTGTTCTAATTAGTGAGCTGCAGAACAGCTCCTCAATATGTCCATAGTTAGGGAGTCTTGGCTTTCTAAACTATGTATGTACGGTAATAAAAGAGCAAAACTCCTTAAAAATTACTTTGTCACCTTTTCAAATCATACTTTTAGAAGTTTAGGCAGATGAATTGCAGATGAAAATACTTCTTTTTTATTAAGCTAGTCTTTTCCAGATTGTGCCATTAACATACAACAGAATTCCCCCTGTCTTGACAGTCTTTTTCTTAAAAATAGGCTAAACTAACCATGGAAGTATGTATGAACATTTCACTCTTCAGAAGAATTAAAAAATCTGGTAAAATACCCTGTCATATCAGTGAACTCTGGGACACAAGGGACCACAGTATTAGGATAAAAGTAGCCAAATTGGTATGAGGCATCAGGAGGTAACAAACCTATTCTATGCCTGGCATTCAGAGGATGTGTTATGATGGATTTTTAGCGGGCTGTATTTAGTCATATTGTATTTTCACAATAGCATCAAGAAGCTTTGAGACAGCCAGATAATTTTGATTCGAACTTCACCAACTGAACTCTTAATTAAAATTTTAGTGGGAGGACTCCAGATTTTATTAATTTAGCAATTTCCATTAGTCTGCCACAAGGGGGCAGATGAGTGCCGCTGAACTCAATGACTTTTTTTTCCCAGCAGTCAGCGCTACCCGTCAGCAATGTACAAGAGAATGTTCAGACTCATCACTTGGGAATTCTTAAAATACGTTGTTGTCTACAGCTTGATTTCCTTATCAATATTGAAAGATAAAGGGTTTATTTAAATATTTCAGTCACAAACGGAATGCTCATTCTGGGGGATTGTATTTGTAACTTTTTGATGCAAGAAATGAAATGAAACAATATATTGTAATGGATTTTCCATTCTACTCACTACGCACACAGTGTTCCGTTAACCACTGTTAATTATTAGCTCTTGCCGCTTTTTTAACTTTTATGACTTAAAAAGGCAAGATTTGATTAATTAAATTTGTTTTCAAAACTTCTAACTCACAGTTTCTGGTGATCATGTTAATACTATGTAGTACCCTTTTAAAAATAAAATTTATTTCTGAATATAAATTAAACCAGTAGAAATTTAGTTCCATAAATAAACCCCTTTCTTAAAATAGCCAAATCTTTATTGTCTCTTTTAACCTTGTTATGGAATTCAAAGTAACACCATCCAAAATTATTTACGTTACAGTTAGACCTCACTATGTTACATGTTACTGAAAAAGGAATAGTGCTTCAGCTTACAGATTTGTCAAGATAAGTCTGTGCTCAAGAACTTAAACCCTTAGTACACACTAGAGTTTAAGTCAAACAAGCTGTTAAAGGATCCCCCGAATTTTGACCTAGAAAATAAACAATAAAAATTTCCTTTGTGTACCAGAGAAAACCAGTAATAATTCCATTGCATTTACTGAATGCTGTAAAGAGAAAAAATATATTTCTGTTAAAATTTCTGTTGTAGTGTTATTTTCCGTGCTGAGTTTTAGACTGAACATGCACTGTAGTACTTTGTTTGAGCAAGTGTTCTTAGAAAATATTTGTGTCCTGAAGTATACCTCCTTTTGAATACCTGTGATTCTCGGCAAATAAGCATATAAATAATGAATCAATAAATTAAGGAGCTGCTAAAAGGATAAAGTATTTTCCACTTCTAACCACGTGTAACAGAATTGTTACCAGTGTCACCTGCTGAAAAGAAAATGACTGAGAGATGATGAATCAAAGTACATCTAAATGCACTTCAGGGATGAATTTCACCAAATACTTCAATATGGAGGTTAGTCTATACAGACAGAATCTTCTATCTACAAAACTCTTAATGAGCAGGTACAGTTTTAAGCACTTGCCTCTTACGCATGTGCAAAATGAGATCATTCAGAAGGTTATCGTTTGATAACAAATAGTGTGTTTACACTGTAAAAGCAACCCATCTTCAGAAGTATTTGGTTTCCTCTGTAAGACAAGATAAAAAAAAACCAACTTCTTTTTAGTAGAGTTGCAATTAATGTTTATAAGAGGATGGCAGGATTTTTTTTTCTGAAATGAAATGTCTCAAACCAAATAAAAATAGCCTGAGCCCAGAACTGAGATCACAAGCAGAAAATGTCAAAATGTCATCTCAGATGTTTAAGATATGAGAAAGTATAGAAAATAGAATCTAGCTGTTAATTTCATATTTTTTATATATATATACATACATATATATATATATATATATACACATGCACACGTATATATTTGTTTGTTTAAAATATATAAATATATTGTGTAAACTATATAGATATAGTGATAAAAATTGTCAATGGAAATGGCATTTGATGAAAATATTTAACATTAAATTCTGATGACAAATTCAAATGCAATTTATTTAAATGGTATTTATATCTTCATATGTATAAATACACATCTTCGAATGTCTGGATTTGGTACAAATGGGTGAATGCCATACATCTCTTGTCTCAGTCTGCAGGTCATATGTACGTGGGATGAAGTACAGAGTGGTGATTGTTCTGAGATCAAGTGAAAGGCATTACAAAGCCTTGTTGTTGAAATTTAAGCTTTATTTTTAAAAGATCAAGATGTAAATTTGCCTTTGCCTTTTTCTTCTTAAGAACAGCCTTATTTACGTTTCTATAATTGTTATGTATGCTTCTTGTGTTTTTAAAAGCCCCATGGTAATAGTTAATGAGAGAAACAGAAATGTATTTATTACGCAAGATATTTATTCCATGCTGCCATTACTCCTACTTGTAAATCTGGTGTGTACTGACCTTATTCATTGTGTCCAGGACATTATGTAAGGGAAAAATATGCATAATGTTGTTGTGGACAGTACATCCCACACTTAAACAGAATCAAAGTACTCTTTAAGATATTTTCTAGAATCTAATCAGGGATACAGGCCAGGTGGCAAACATTCAGCACACTGTGTTTGCAAATTTCAATGCTCCCTTTAAAATCTTTCTGGATGTGAATGGACTTTTTACTTTCTATGCACTTTAAAACATCATTCAGGATGAGTATCTGATCTTTTCTCTTTGATTTTGCTTTTAGTAACAAAATAGAATGACCAGGAACTTTTGGAAAACAGTGACAAAGGTGATGGTAAGAAAGTGGGTTTTTTAAATTTAGTATTTAGTATTCATAGAACTAAAATGTTGGAAAATTAATTTTGAATCTTAATTCAGTGGAAAAATGGAATCTACTCTTTAATACCTTTTCAAATATTGACCTCATATCAAACACAGTATGAAAGAAGACTTGATGTAATTTATAATGTTGTTAGAGGTTATTTTGTTTGACTTGGATTTTTTGACAATATATACTTATATATACATATGCCTATATGTAAGGAGCATGATAGTAAGACATTTAGTAATTTTATTATAGTTAGAAAAAAAATTTCACTTCTGATTATTAGAAAGGTAATTTTATCACTGTGTTACAGATTTTGTGTCAAAAGATTATACATTTCTACAAGAAGGCAAAGAGCACACATCTGAATGGGATTTGAATTGGTTTGATTTGATTTTGTTTTGTTTTGTTTCTCTTTCTCAAGAACTATTTTCATATTTTGAATTATGGTTCCTATATGTTCCCTGTCCTGGAAACTGTAAAGTGTGTTTAATGCAAATTTAGCACTTTAAATTAAACAAAGACTGAAGCCCTCTAGTACCACTAGATGTCATCCTGTAGTCATTGAGGATGTATGGAAAAGAGCAGACTACTAATAACCCATACAGATTATGTGAAAATTGGTAGAAAATTGAAAATGGGTGCACCACAACAAATATCTTTGGTTTCAAGTAATAATAAAAATATCTCACACAACTTTTAAAGTTATCAGTGTAAGGCCAGGACATAAGATATATCTGAATATTTTGTAACAGCATGCCAGTAATTGCTAGTTTATTAACACAGACTAGCAGTACATACACGCTTAAAATGATCTCCGGGAAATTTAATAATATTAAAAATGGGATCAGACGACAAAGGCATTGTGATTGCAGTGCAGTCATACAATCTAAGTTTTCTTCTGCAGTGCCGCCATTTGTATCCAATCTTGATTTACTGCTACAGATTGGTTTCACTTAAAACTCTGGAGATTAATAACTCCAAAGTCTGATGATGTTCAACACTCATTTACAGTTAGGAATTTTGCAAATGTTCCCCATGTTTAGGATGAGACTAACTCCTGGAACCAATTATTCATAACCTTTACTGTGCTTGAAATCCAGTCTCAGATCCAAAATTTGCTGCCTCAGTGTATCTCTACCAAGAGTACTGCAGCCCCTGGGCCTTTTTTTGACAAAGCCTATTCAGTTTGCTACTTGCTACGATGGCTTCATAATGAGAGAAAATATCCATGAGAAGCCAGTTTTCCAGTGCTTCAGTTCTGCAGACAATGCCTGTAGCCCAAAGACTCGTCTTGTTAGTAATGGCCCCAATTCTGACCACTTCTCTACAGGCATACAGCTCTTGCTGATTCACCTTTGTAAATTAAAGCAAATTTAGTTTTCTAATTTCTCTCATGATTTTTGCTAAAAGTTCAAATTTCATTTACCTGTGAGTCTTGTTTAGACATGTTTTTAGTTAAAGTTCATAAAAAAATTCCTATTTCTTACTTTCATTAAATTTCCTCTTGGTAATGGTGTCAGCAGGGAGTGGAGAGTCTTCAGATCTGTTCATGGTGGAAAACCTCAATTTGTGGCACTAGTCTCTTCCAGATCAAGGAGGCTGTCAGTTTGCAGGCAGTTTTTTTAGTTAATGCCTGAGTAATCAAACCCATAAGTGGTTCACTACAGGAAGAAGCTTTCTATCCTGTATACTTTTAATATTCGTCATTAGAATATGTGAGCAGAAGATATAAAAATATATGTAATTTTGAGTTTAATTCTTTTCAGGATTAACCTAACAATTTTTTATTCTAATACAGGTATAATAAATGTAGTTTGTTATTTCACCAGTCACACTCACTCCCTCTACACTGGATCGCATAATAGAATAAGCTTAATATATTATATCATGTACTGGGACATATATATAAAATATACAAGTGTATTTCATATAGCCTTTCATAGGTAAGTCTGTCTGCTACCAACTTAGATCTGTCTTAAGTAGTTTCTTTCTTTCTTTCTTTCTTTCTTTCTTTCTTTCTTTCTTTCTTTCTTTCTTTCTTTCTTTCTTTCTTTCTTTCTTTCTTTCTTTCTTTCTTTCTTTCTTTCTTTCTTTCTTTCTTTCTTTCTTTCTTTCTTTCTTTCTTTCTTTCTTTCTTTCTTTCTTTCTTTCTTTCTTTCTTTCTTTCTTTCTTTCTTTCTTTCTTTCTTTCTTTCTTTCTTTCTTTCTTTCTTTCTTTCTTTCTTTCTTTCTTTCTTTCTTTCTTTCTTTCTTTCTTTCTTTCTTTCTTTCTTTCTTTCTTTCTTTCTTTCTTTCTTTCTTTCTTTCTTTCTTTCTTTCTTTCTTTCTTTCTTTCTTTCTTTCTTTCTTTCTTTCTTTCTTTCTTTCTTTCTTTCTTTCTTTCTTTCTTTCTTTCTTTCTTTCTTTCTTTCTTTCTTTCTTTCTTTCTTTCTTTCTTTCTTTCTTTCTTTCTTTCTTTCTTTCTTTCTTTCTTTCTTTCTTTCTTTCTTTCTTTCTTTCTTTCTTTCTTTCTTTCTTTCTTTCTTTCTTTCTTTCTTTCTTTCTTTCTTTCTTTCTTTCTTTCTTTCTTTCTTTCTTTCTTTCTTTCTTTCTTTCTTTCTTTCTTTCTTTTTCTTTCTTTCTTTCTTCCTTTCTTTCTTCTTTCTTTCTTTCTTTTCTTTTTTTCTTTCTTTCTTTCTTGTCCAGTTTATTGGCTGAAGTCACAAACAGCCCCACAAAGTTTTGTTAGACGAGAGTATCTAATCTGAAGTGTTTTCAGGTATCAGATTTCTCACAAACCCACTCCTTGAATGAAGGGCAATTACGTTGGGTTTTTTTTTTCTGAACTGTATTAAAAGTAAGTGTTTCTGTGTAACCACTATAAGCATCATGAACTAGTCTCAGAGCTGTGGGATAGAGTATAAGTAACATTTTCAGATTATAATACACTGAAAAATTGCAATATGAAGTTTGTTAAATTGATGGAGCCAGACAAGTGACAAAAATTAACCAAGGAAGTGCCATACTGTTTTTTAAATAAATAGTGCATTGCTGCTTTAACATGAGGTGTACCACAGGAAGAATCAGAAGCTTTAGAAGCTATGGACGGATAGGAGGAATGTGTATCTCTGTGATTCCATTTTTTGCAAAAATTTTTTGCATTTTTTCCATTTCAGGCAAATGCTGTCCTCATTTTGTTGGTGGCTGGTAACAAAAGACAAACCTGTTTACGTTCCACAGGAATTAATTTCATGATTGTAGAGAAGTCAAAGCAGAGGAATTTGGGCGGGTTTGCTCATTGGTGATCTTTCTGAGCAACGTTTCAGTGTTCCTTCTTTTCCTTCTATATGCTTCATCTCATCTATTTTTATTTTATTCAAACATATAAAAAACAAAAATTTGTTTTTGTTTCCGAAGTTCTTCATAAATACGGTTTGCTATACTTGTACTTATATTGGTGTTATAAGAAAAATTTGTAATATTTCTAAAATTCTAAATTGTGAAGGCAAGGATGTTGAAGACTTATTAAAAATATGTCAGACTTATTCTGCTGCCTTCTCTTGAACTTATTTATTTATTGAATGATTCCAAGATGAGATCTGGGACCTCAGAAACATTTACGTAAAAGAATAGAGAGATATTGATATTCAGTTCTATAAATGGGTTTAGAGTTTATGTGAACCACATATTTTCGAACTAGATTTTGTCATATGTGGAATCTCTCAAAAGCACAGATCATAGTATTTGTGGAGTAACCTATTTTCCCATACATTCTTGCTGTGTACCCAGGGAAAAAAATCCAGGATAGAATAAAAGGACATGCACTAGCTAGGATTAAATTAAAAAAACAGGTAATCAGTGATAACAAAAAAAAAATAGTGTCTAACAATCAGCTGGTATTCTCTAAAGTCCCTCCAGCTTCTGTTCATGACCTGAAGACAGTAGTGGAAGAACGTCTTCCCACAGTGCCTCTGTAAATAAATGTTTTACTGGTTTTGATGGAGAGAGATGTCAAAGTAAGAGGATACTGCTCTTCACTGGGAAGTGAACCCCTTTTTCTTCAGGATGCAGTGTTTTCCTAGGGGTGACTGGTCTTGCCCATGTCCTTGCCAGCACAGTGGAGGCTGTCTCTGTGCACTCAAGTGCTACTTGTAACCTCAAACTCTGATGTTCCTTTGAGATCAGTAATCTGATTACCCAGGAGTACTGCAAAGATTACCAACTACATTCAAGTGCAGTGTTTGTCCAGGTTTGCTTTGTCCCATCAGTTTTAGGTGTTCCCAGGGTGTGAAAGGCCTGTGATGTGCTGCGGTACCTACTTACCACTCCTCTGACTCTGTGCTGCTGCCTGGTGCACTCCATTATCCCTAAGACCTACCCCAAAAACGCTGATGAGCAAATGCAAAATGGTTATTTTCTGTATTTTTTCTCTATGTTTTTATGTACTTCCTGAAGGAATGTAGAGAATATTTCCTTTGTAGTTTGAGCAGTGATTAGGCTGATCCTATAGGTGGCACGATATACAATGGTTATATGTGTGGAATCAGATGGAAGGCAAGCACTCTGGCTGCTCTTCACCTTTGCTGTACATGGAGATGGGCTGCCCATTCCTTTCTGTTGCTTCCTTCCAAAAAGAAAACATTTTGAAGACAAAATATTTGGACAATATTTTGGCCTGTTAGAGATGAATGATGACTTCAGATGGGTTTCCACTTCTTGAGTTAAAGTCTTTCCCTCAGGCCTGAGTAAACCTAAAGTCTTAATAGTAATCAATGTTCACAGGTAATTACTTCCTAAAATGTAATGGTTAACTGGCTTCTATTATCAGTACAGGAAGCTAGTTAAAATCCCTTACTCATTTACTTTATTATTTCTTGTCAGATTTCCCTTCTGACATTACAATAACCCTGGGCATGTCTTTTGCTTTAGTGATTTTTGAAGTTTATTTAGATGTTTGAAGGCAAATTGCTTTGTTATGTGTCTTTATATATATGTATGAAAAAATATCAAACCCCCTCATTTGCAGCTCATATTCTATCTTGGTGGCCATCTCTTGCTGTATGTGACACCCCCTATTTTTGCTATGAATGGTAGAAGCAAACCTCAATGCAGGTAAAAGCTTGAAACTCACACTCCTATAAAAAGTTTTTGTTAATCTTGAATTTGGAGAGATTCACATTTAACAGTGTGTGTCAGCTGGCAGTGTAAGCAAACTGATTGCACGAAACAGTTGTTTATGTCTGGTCACATTCTTAGACTGCCCTCACCACTGAAACTTCCACACTTCTGCTGAAATATATAGGGTGCACTAAACTGCCCATCTCACATTTGCACTGGTTCCTTTTTTGTTTGCATTTCTATTTTCTTCCCTCTCCTGGTTAGATTATTTATTTCTCTGTATCTGAAGAGCTTTTTTTCCGCTTATTTGTCAGCCTATTGCTAACAGTAGAAACTAACTAATAGAAAAGTTGCAATTCCTACTAATATTAACAGTGAAGGATACAGACCCCTTCTGCATCAAAGTTTACTCCTCTTTGACTAGAAAGCAATTCTTCTGGGTGGGGTTTTTTTGTCTTTTAGAACACTACAACCATATGTGACAAACCAGCCACATCTTTCAGCTACAGCAGTATTAATATTTTCTTCAGGCGCTCAAGTTCTGCTCCAGTACTTTGTTACCCTCTGTTGAGAATGATTTATTTTACCTGTTTTGCAATGTTTTACTGATTTGTCTTGGTTTTAGCTTAATGTTGTTCTATTCTGTTTAATTCCCAACAATGTCACTATGGTCTGGAGACTAATAGCTTTTTTAATCTATTAATTGTTTTCTGAAGGGTAAACTGTCTCTAAATGAGTCTTAGTTATGATGCCTTGGAGATTTGTTATTTTCCACAAATTTTTTTATACCCCAACCTATCATAGATGCAGCACTAATAAAAAGCAAGCAACGCAGAAGCACTTAGTGAATGATCTGGAGACCATCCTTCTGAAAGAAGTGTAGAAGAATAGTTTGAGATGCCTAAGTGTATTCTTGAGTTTCTAGAAGGATTTACTTAGACATCAGGGAGAAAGAAAATCTGCTTAATATGAAAGAGTTGTGGGAAAAACATGACAAACTAAAGTAAGCCTCAATTTTTAGAGGTATATATGTGGGAGGGAAGCACAAAATATTCAAAAATCTTGGCCTCCCACATTCTGTAAAGGAGGAATGTGGGGGTAATATTTGCCAAAAAGAGATCTGGTTTTGGTTAAAGAAATCTTAAACTTAATGTGGATTCTAGGGATAATACAACAGAATTAGCATAAAGTTCATCAGGTCTGAATATTAATTGAATTGTATGTTTTCTCAGTATCACTGAAATGCGTAGTTCAAGAGATTCTTTGGACTTCTCTTAGGTAGCTAAACTCTGACTACTGAAGTTAAACTTCTGAAATTTCTGGGAAAAAACCCTAAGGAAATATGTGGTTATTTCACTTTCTTGTGAAGCCTAAATTTTATTTACTTCTTAAAAATGTGTTACATAAAATAGCACATGAGAAATACTAATAAACACATTCATGAAAAAACCCAAATCATTACTTTGGGAAAAATATAAGATGTGGAATTGTGCTGCAGACTAGACTCTTCTCAGATGACTTTTACTGTCCTAAAATGAGTGTTCAATCATTTTCTCTCAATGATTGATGTTGATTGACTACTGAGGAAGCACAACTAACCAGCTGAGGCTGTATTCATGGCTGATTTAGGGGAGACAAATCTGCTCTGAGGTACTGTTCATTTAATGTGCTGACTCCGTCTTTGGAGATACTCAGAAGCTGTCTGGGCATGGTGCTGGGCAGGCTACTTAGGTCCCCTTGTTTGAGCAGAAGTATTGGATGAGATGACCTCCAGAGGTTCTTCTGAATCTCAACTGTTGTCTGATTCTGTGACATCTGTTAAAAAAACAAAAAAACCCAAAAAAACCCCCAGAAGACATTGTAAGTAGAAAGTAGTAATATGTTAATTTGTAAAGAGAAAGGTGACCTGATCAAGTGAATAGTATGATAAAGTTTTCTTACAAATTTCTTTAGGCAATACCATCTCTGGCTTCTCTGCTTAGCAGTCTCTGCTTTTATGCTTTTGATTACTGAAAGTGGGGATCCTCAGGAACTGACTGAATATAGGTCTGCTTAAATCAGTCAGGTAATGAAAAAGAAGGAAACTTACATGGCTGTCAGTGGTGATTGATGCTTACCTTTGACTTGGTAAACACCTTGTTCTGTTGAGGTTACTCATACCCTGAAAGGCAGTAGTTTAGAGGATGCAGAGTGTTTCAGATACTTTCTTGGTTTGTTTCCCTTTTCTGTTTTAGGAAGAGATGTCTTACAAGGAAGCCTTCTGCAGTGCTCTTGCTGTGGTAGGTTCAGTTTACTCTGTATCCCTTCTCTTGATTTCTTCACTGTGCAGTAAAACACAAAAAAATCCCTGTTGCCTATGGATTCCCCATCTCATGTCCCATCATTATTTTTGTTTCTCTAAAGAAATTGCATTCTAATTACAAGGATTAAGAGGAGTCGAAGGTAGTTTCTTTTAACTTAGAGAGGTTTTCATCTAAGTAATTTGTGTTAGTACAAAGGTGTTGGACACCAGTGTGTACCGAGATTCTCAGACATTCATTGTGGGTTTTGATTCAGATGGATTTCCTAAGCAGTTGCATAGGCTCTACATATGAAAGAAAAGGCTTTAGAATTGTTAGTTTGCTCTTTGGCACGATAAACATATGGTTTAAGTAAGTAACATACAATGGGTGATGTTCCAGCATGTAGTCAGAACGAAGGTGACATTAGGTTCAGTCCAAACGTGTTATAGTTCAAACTTTTTCTGTAATTCCAACTGCTGACTTACTTGTATTAAAAGGAGTAGCATTTGGGGATTTTTTCACAGAGAATGTTTTCCAACAGATATGATTTAAAAATAGAAATCCTTCTGCTGTTTCCAAAACCAAACCTAAACAAAAGTATTTTTATAGTTTTAGTGCCAAAATATACAGAAAGTTTGTATGCTAGTATGGGCAAAACTGACTCTAAAGCAATAAAACCTTTTTTTCCAAATTTCCTATTTCCACCTGCACTTGTTAATATTTTGTTATCTATATTATCCTGCCCTTTCAACAGTCAATAAAAAAGTAAAACAAATCTCTCCTAACACTCCCCATTAAACTCTGTGCTTAGAGAACTATTCTAAATATCACTGCTTGAAACCAAGTATTTTTAAAGTACTTTCGTCTATCACTGGCAAGCAATGTCTTTTCATATGCAAGTTACTGGAACACCAATTTAACTGAGCCCTCCTTATTATTGTTCACCACATCTTAAAGAATAGAAAGTAGAAAGAAATGCTTTAGCAAATTCCTCTTCCCCACATCTGTGAAAGCAAAACCAGAAAATGTAAATTATGTCAAATAAGCTGTTTTGCATATATCCTCTTTTTCTTTACATTGAAAATGACATGGGTTTGATACTTCATGGAGATTAAAATCTCGAATTTCAAAACTCTGCTTCTGACCCCTCGCAAAGATGTTCTTCTGTATCCTCAAGTATAGATTTGTGCCTGAATTTAAACACCTTATCCCTTTGCTCTTGTTCTCCTGCTCAGTTGCACACAATTTATTCGTACCTATGCTGTGACTGTCTCTGGGGGGTGTATGTGTACAGTTTGGTCATGGGACTGGAAACAGCTCTTCAAGAAAAAGTTAGTTGGACTGTTACTTACATCTGCAATACCTCTCTGGTTTATCTCTGGGGCATCTTGTCCTGAGGCTTCCAGGGAGACAAAACTGGGAAAGATTGCTTCTTCCTAGCCTACTCATTCCTTGAGACAGAGGACTCCAGGCAGGTACCTATTTTTAAACAACTTGGATGCTTATATATGTTTTAGCCATTTCTTCTCAGCAGTTCAGGTTCTACAGATACACAGATAAGGTAATAATGAGTTTAGGCTCCTGTCAGTAAAATCTGCAGAAGTACTGATGATATGAGTGTTGGCTTACAATGTCTTAATTGCAGTAAGATGTAGCCAGTCTGAACTTGTAGTGACCCATGTAAATGGCACTGAGTGGATGACAGAAGCCAATGTCTTATAGGAAATACAGCTGCAATCTGGGGATGTGCAAAATCATCCCCCTAGCCCACAGAAAACCAAACAAGGAAGCAAGGGATGGTGCAGAATTGGGTGAAAAGGATAAGAATAAAACTCCCTCTCCCCGTCCTCTCCCAGTGTCCATGACGAGTTAACAGAGATAGGTGGCACTGTGTTCCTGGGGGTGGCAGCCCAGAGCTTCACATCCAATACTGCTTGACGCTGTTTCCAAGGGCAGAGCTACCCTTCTTGAGGAGCTATCCCTTAGGTGTCACAGCTTTAATAATAAATTCAGGTGATGGAGAAAATATTCACTTCTGGTTTATATGTTTACTGTATAATATTCTTAGTTTACAAAGAACGCCACATTTCACCTCAGAGTGCTTCATTTCACTAGAAAATAATTAATTTGTATGGGGCAGGGGGGACCTGGTAAAGAAATTTTCTCTTCAGGGTTGTTAATAGCCACAGGAACTTATTTGGAATTGACCAAATTGAGAGAGGTTGAATGCCGGGGTGCTGCCAGCAGAGGTACCAGGCACCCGCCCACAGTTTCAGAGGCTTGCCAAGCTGCTTTGGGCGCTGGAGGGCTGGCGATGGTCCTGTAGGGGTTCACCTAACCCACCGGTGTTGCAGGCGCGCAGAGGAAGGAGAGACGAGGCGGAGGGGCTCCTCAGATGGTTTATTAGGGCACCGGGTTTGTGCAGGGGAAGCACTGGCATGGCGTGTTACAGTTACATATATACCAACACGAGGGAGCAGGGGAGGGTACAAACATCCTATGGTGTAGGAATGCAGGGTTTGAATTTCAGGGGCTTGCAGCATATTGGGGGATACAGAGCCTTCCCAGGGCGGGGTGGGGAAGGGGAAAGACGGCAGTGCCTGGCCATGGGAAAACCCGAAACCTGGCCAACAGCACACTGCAACAGTTGTAGGCCACTGACTAATCATCTCATGGTCTAGGAGCTAAAGGTAGCCAACATCAAACTGGAAATAGATTGCAAAGGTTGGGTTTGCTTGAAACAGCAAGTGTAATTTACTCTTGGACTGCATTATAGATTGTTGTGGCAAATTATCCATGTTGGATTTGTATAATCTTTCTCAAAGATGTGCTTTAATTCACTGCTACTTGCTGTTTTGCATGAGGAAAATTCCACAATATTTTCTATGTAGGAGGCTGTATTAGATTATGAAAATAATTTATTCTGGCCTTAAAAGCAAATAATCAATTTTCAGCTCATTTTTATCTTAGTTTCTGAGCAAGTTGCATACCACTCCTGGGGTGTGGCAGTATTTTATTCCATTTCCAGAGGTCTGATTTGGCACTTCCCTACAGACCTGTGCTTCCTACTGTCTCCATTTGACCCAGCTGTAGTGTGAGTCAGGTTCCAGGGCTTTGGATTCACAAGTGTCCAAATGTGATTCTAAAGTTATCATTATTTTTCTGTCATTTTTTGTAGACAGGGTTGTGCCTGTCTAAGTCCAATGGGCCATCTGATGTTCTTGATGTGGCTTTTTTTAACTGCCCCATATTTGATCTGCACCTCACTTCATCTGAATAAAATTTATGCGATGCCAATATTTTTCTTTGTACAATGGAAAAATAAGAAATACAAAATAACTGAAATGAACATGCATCTTAATATGTTTCTTTCATTAAAATTAAAGCTTTAAGAAAAGCAAAAAATATTTCTTGAAGACAATATATAGATCAAGACAGCATGCGAAAAAATCAAAATGAAGGACACACTGGTTTTATTTCACTGGAAAAGAATGCAAAACTATTAAAGAAAATGCTGTAACATTCCAAGTATTCCTGGAGGTTTGTGACTGTGGCGGGGATCTTTTAGCAGGATTATAAAATAGATAACTAGACTGAATCTATGAACTGAATGCCGAAATATGTTTCTTTCTTTGGTTATAAAAAAGCAGGTGCTGAGATGAAAAGATAGCAGACCTAACATCTAAAAAGCAGTGTCAGCTTTAATAAGGTGACAATAGTATCTGGGAAATTTAAAAAATTGATACCTATCCCTCCCAAAATACAGATTTGAGGGGGTGCAGCCAAGATCTTATTAATCAAACATGATTCAACACCCTCCCTTCCAACAAACTGTAAGGAAGCACAAGTTAACCTGTAAAGCCAAAACAAAGCTAAAAACAGTAGTATGGTCTAATGGAAGTCAGCAATAAGTATGAAAGCAGGTTATTACAAAACTGTGGTGCATTACCCTTCAAGCAAATGAAAAAACAATTTTTTAGAAACTAAAATATTGATTACTTGCTTCAATGCATTTTAAGGAGCATCTTAATGAAGAACTCACAGTGGTTGCTCACACAGAATTATACATATGCTAGAGCTCCTCAGGACAAACAGTTAAGAAACTCGAAGTCTATTCACATAGATTTGTACATTGGTCCAGTTAAGGATGTTGTAAATTATTTGAAAAGGACAAAGGTAGTAGGTTGTATCTCTGAATGCTGCTGTGACTAAGAGAATGAGATATACTTGCACACCGAAGTGATGGATAGCTGAGATAAAAATTATATAGCAATACTTTTATATGTGTTCCAGAAAAATCTTATTTACAGGCATACATTTTAAGGTCAAGAGAAACCACTAAGGTCAGACTAAGACATCTGTTTTGATATTCTCTATAAAAACCATAGATTTTCTGCCAGTAATTTCTGCCTCAAGTCTGGAATTTCTCTAGAACAGCTTATATCATAAAAATTTTTCTTCCATTTTCTAGCAATGTAAGTACAAAGAAATATGATAGTGTGAACAGTGACAGCCCCTCATTTGTATCTGTTATAATCTTTGAAAATGGCAACAGGTCTTGCTGCTGCTCTTCTTTGCTCTCTAGTGGCACATTTTGTTCCCTTTTTTTTTGCATTGCTCTGGCTTTTGGTGTTTTGTTTGAAATAATACTGAGATATTTGGTTTCCATTACAAATTTTCTTAGAATTATTTACTTTGGACTCCACTATCTTAGTTGCTTGACTAAGAGATAACATAAGTATCAGAAATTATAAGGAAGTTGCTTTTTAGACTTAGTGGGAGGATGTCACTAAGACTTCGGATGATGCTCTTTATTGACATTAGGACCTGACATAGGATGCCGAACTAAAATGTCTCTTTCATGGTTTTGTTTTTCCTTTTATTCCCCACCCTCCACAACCTGTCTATTTTAAACTATTTTTTCCATCATTCAATAGGGGAAAAACTTAGATGTGAACCATTTTCATACTGCACAAATTTAAAAACTTTACACTTCCAGTATTGCTGATTAATTACACCCTTTCCTATACTAGAAGTCTTTGTATTTTCTCTGACTCACTTTCAAAACCTAATCTATTTTGCCTGATTTTTTTGCTGAAATTCCCCTTGTATTAGAGGATTATATCTATGGTGCACAGCTGAGTTTGCAAGTGTACAAGAATGAGCAGACTTGCACCAGCAGGTCACTATTGAAACCCACCCACAAAGGCTGGCAGCAGAGAATGCCTCCTAAGAAGTTGTATTGTTTTCCACTCAGTGAATGTGCCAGTAACTAATGGGAGAGAAATGTTGGGAGTCATTTGGTTTTTTCTGAGATCTGTAAGCCAAGTTAATTGTTTTGTTTGCCTGATTTATTATGCTTGAATGAAGTACTGTTAATACTGCACTTTGAGCAAGAAGTTAAAGCCAGAATAGTCAAAAAATTATTTGTCTGGTTTGAGCACCTAAATTTTATATGAGGGAATTAAGTTAGATGTTCTTTTTAGAATGTGGATATCTGTATCTCACTTCAATTCAAAGTGGAAGCATACAAGAACCAACTTTATGCCAATATATTATCTGTCTCTAAAATAATTTTCCAAATAGCTGTTTCTGAAAAACAGAAACTTTCCTATTTTTTATACATTCTAACTATTTTGTCCAAGTCAAATATTAAAATGCAAATAGAAATCAGTGATTATTACTTGGTTTCCAAAACAAAATATATTTGACATGATGGAAGTGTTTGGGGGTTTCATAAATGTGTCATCAATGTCTAAATATCAGTTACTTGACATAATACCTAATATTTACTTCATTTTCTCCTTATGAACAACTTGGGAATAAAAGCATTTTTTCATTGTTCCTTGCTTGTTTAGATAATAACACAGATCAAGCAGAAGTCATTCCAGAGACAGGGTTGGAGCACCAGGCTACAGCTAATCCCACAGCTGCTTCCTGTAAGGGCTCGTAATCATACAGTTGTGGCCAATTATGTTCCTGCATGTTGAAATTGCCACAGACTGTGATACCTTTTCCCTACCCATCCTACTCTTTGCATAGAGACCCAGCATCACTGCAGGGTACTGTTATGACCTGCTTGAATCTTTTTTTGCTCTGTGTCCTGGTTTCAAAGACAGGTATCTGCTAAAGAAGGCAGAAGCCTCCCTTAGAGTAGGATATGTTACCCCCTTCCCTCTGAATTAGTATAATTTTGAAATTAAGGGGCTTTCAGGCAATGATATAAGAAAAAGAATAACAGTTCCTTATTAATATCTCTATTTATATATATATATATAATGAGGCAGACAAACAACAACAATGGTAACCACAACAAAACAAGAACAGAAAAAACCCCAAACCAATGAACAGTTTAGCAGTTCCCCTTTGATGCAGTCACGGTCACAACCAGTTGGGGAGCAAGGATAGAAGCACGCAGTTGGAGACAGAAGTCTGCGATGGTGGCAGATTCTCCCTGGAGCTCCAGCAGGCTCTCTCTCTCTCTCTCCTCTGGATGCCCAGAAGCGAAGTACCCCAAAGCTGTGCTTAGCCCCTTTTTAACTAGTCCCATTCCCCCAGTATCTCCACCACATCTGAGGGGGAATCTCAGGTAACAGACTAGCTAGCTGCACCCATCTCAGAGCCAACTCTTTGTTTTTCTTAAGTACCCAGCTATTACCATTCCTTAGCAACAAATGTGGGGGAAAATTCCTAAGAGAAGGAAACAAAAGGGAGAAGAATCCCAAACCCCAACACTCTGCAAGGTTGGTAAGTCCTCATGTATAAATATCAACAAGCAAATTTTTAACATCATTTTACTTTTTTTCTTTCCTGTCTTCTTTCTTTCCTGCCTCTTCATCTAACCTCAGATCAATACTAAAATCATCACTAAAGAAAAGCTTTCCAAAGGAGGCTCATTCTACATTTAACTCTGAAGTACTGCTCAGATGGGAAGAGAGTTGTTGGAATAGGGAATTTTCCCTGCCAGAGATGTTTATAGAGGCTGTTCTGCCACGAGGTGGTAGAACCTTGTTCCAGAGTCTGAGATCCGCAGCATCTTTGTCAGTTTGTGGACTGAAAGCTGTCCAATGTTACTGCTGGTCTGTTGATTAAGAGACTTATGGCTTAGAATTAGGAACAATAATTAGATCCAGAAGCAAGTGTGGATACATCAGAATGTATACAACCGTGGAGTAATGTGTTCCTAATACTGCTCTCAAACAAATTGTGATTTGTGTGGTTTTCCTTTTCTTCAGTGAGAGACAGTGCAGGAATAACTGTAGGAAGCTCTTGGTCTGGGAGAAAAAGATTCTTTGGAATAAATATCACAGTGAAAACTTTCCACCCTAAGCCTCTCATTAATTTCTCCATGTCGTCTTAGTATATTTAAACTCTGTAAGAAATTTTGTTGCAACAAGTTCTTCCCATGTGTAATTTTTCCTCAAGTGAAGTGCATACCTTTCAAATTATAAACTTCCTACTTGTCCTAGGAAAATTGTCGCTGTATAAATAATTGAACTCATCTGCAGTGAACACAAGTATTCTTTCTCTAGCAGTCTAAAATATATGCCTAAATACACATCTTGTACTTAGTGCTTTAAATAGTAATTACTCCTGTGAAGTCACTGGAAGCCCTTAAAAGGATTTGACAGTTTCCCCACAATCTTCCAGTGAATGTAGTAGCTGGGCTGTGCAGTGCAACATCCACTGATAATTCAGCAGCTGAGGAACTCAGCAAAGCCTGCTCCAAACTTCTCAGCTGTTGACAGGCTTGACTTGCTGAGAACACTGGTTAAATATAGCACAAGCGAGCTGAGCTCAACAAAGTCAGTGCTGTAACACTGTGTGAAGAGACCAGAAGAGGGGAAATACAATCGGAGAACTGAACTGCCAAAGCCTAACACCACCTAGCAACAGTTGAAAAAACTTTTAAACAAAAGTCTGGGTGAGACACAGACAGAGTATACCTCCTACTTCTCCTGCCTGGGATTTCTGCAAGAAGCAGCTCCAGTCTTCTGTTCCCTACCTTGCTTCCTTCACTACTTCAACTGCTGGTAGACCTAGAAAAGTGGGAAAAGTTTCTATGTTTGTGCTCTTCTGGGCTGGATCATTCTACTCCTGTGGTAGTGCTGTGAGACGGGCTACTGTGATCTTGCAGTGTAAAGGATATATTCCTAGGTCCGTGTTGTTGACAGGTAAGACTGAGTTAACCACTCCATTGCTTTTTTTTTTTTTTACAAGAACTTTTATTTTCTAATGTCTCTTTTACAAAAATTTTCTTTTTTAATGTCTATTGTATCTTTTTTTCTTTGAACAATCTTCTGAATGATTTGGAAATGTCAATAGATGAAAGCTGGGATGAAAGTTTTAGAGGGTTTTTTTTTGTTTCCATGATAGAAAAGCATTGCTTAAATAACTTTTGCAGTTCTGAGAATAAGCATAATGAAGTAGCTAGTAGTAATATTAAAAAAAATCTACGTAGATGTTGACATGTATCTTGTTTATATCTGCTTACATGCAGACAGAAGACAAATCAACATTTAATAATAGAATATATATCATCCCTGACCAGTGATAGTCTAGCAGCTATTAAAAACAGCGACAACCTGTGTGACAAACAAGAGGAAACAGCCATTCAGTAACAGAAGTAACCAAATAGTTCGTGACCCAGCGCATTTGTACTTTTTGGTCCCTTACTAATTTTTAGGACACACCTGGTGCCTTTTGTACAACCTTTGTGACAACAGCTCTTGATTCTTTCCCTTGTGCTTATTTACATAGAATGAATATTAATATCTGCTGCTTTGATTAGCAGCATAGTGCAACTGTCCTGAGGACTGACCTTATATTTATTGTACCTAAGTGTGCTTGTGCTGGGTCATTGTTGTTAAAGTGTATGTTTCTTTTAGCAAAATAAATGAGAAACCAGTTCTCAGATGTTTTACCCTGGAATATGGAATCCTGTTTGTCAGTTGGAAATGCATATCCTATTGCTCCATAGTGGTCTTGTAATTTAGGGGAGGAATTGCTTAGTATGATTTACTTTGTCTTAACTGACAAAAGCTGTTTGATCAATTGGAGAATGAATTCCACTCCTCCCTGCCACCTTTTTTAAAGCTGTTTGCTCCAAACAAAAGAAATCTAGTACGCATGATTTTTAAGAGACATACTGATTATGAGTTCATATGCAGCATGAATTCAGTTGTGATGGCAGAGATTTAAAGAATGCACTTATCCTGTGCTAAAACCCTGTTCACAGATTTATGCAGAATTGTCTCAGAAGAAAAATATTTGTCCTAAAGAAGGAATGAACTAACTGAGTCTGTGCTGACTGTCTGTGGTGTTTGACACTTAGTCTGTGGACTCTGGGACTGCCTCAGGGAGATAAGAACGTCTTGCTTTAGCTAAATAATTCTAGTTGCATCCCTGCATACTACATAAATGACATCAATACCACATCAATACCACATCTTAGCAGTGGATGGATTGCATGGAATTAAAATACTCTGAAGCAACTTGGTGACTGAGAATGTAACTGCCTGTGAAATGATAAAATAAATTAACTATTAGGATGGAAGAAAATTCTTAAAAGCAAAAAGCAATACAGTGTACATTCTATGTCATAGCAAGGGGCACACTAAAGCACTAAACAGAAACACTTTTTGGCAACTACCATTTAATGTGATAATCATTATTGTGGAATTGATAAAGCACTATGGTATCCTAAATCTAAATCTCAAAAGGAAACTTTGGAATTACTTTTTAATAAGGACATATCCTGAGAAAGTTATATTTTTGTAAGAAGGCTGCAGAGTGAAAATGAAATCTGAGACAATATGATTTGTAGAGTTTTTGTCATCTTGACATTAGAGTGCAAATTACTTTTTCCTCTCTTTAATGAAATATTTGGCAAATTGAACTGTGGAGAAATGACAAATTTGACCTGAGTATCTAGGGATTACAAAATCTGGGAAAATGCTATGGTAATATTGACTGGTTTTTTGGTTTAATTGTTGTTCAGCATAAGGTGTGGTTTTGCAACTTCCCTTTTTTGGCACAATTTACTTTTAGCAAAGTTTTTAAAATCAAAAGGCTAATTATTAGCCTGATAACTGTCAAATTAAGTTATATTTGAACAGTCTAATAGCAACTTTGAACTCTCACACATGGAAATGTGGTTTTATATACATAAGTCTTCCTTTCCACTTCAAAATGGAGGAGGAGGCTAAAATTACTATTCTCAACAGGTGTCCACAAAGAGGCCCTGGGATTTTCCAATCAAATCTGTGGAATATATAACGTGGCTATTCAACAGATGGTTTCATATTTGAAAAATAGCCAATTCTTCTAATGACTACAGTGAAACCAAGGTCAATTTTATATTAAATCAAAAAGTCATTTATGTTTTGGAAATACACTTCATTGTAGTGATTTTTGTGGAAGACAAGTAGACATAGCATACCCATTTATTTTTCCCCTTATGCATCATTTTGATTTTGTTTATATTCACATAGCTGTAGAATGAATGGTGCCTTTCACAGTGCTAAAGGTTGTGTACTCCTTCCAATCTGAATCCGCTTGCAGACTCTGTCTGTGGCTTTTTTGATTTTATTATAATATTTTCATTGTGACAGTTATTATAAATTATTATTTATTATATTACTTTTGTTATAATTTTAGCCAATCTAGCCACAGCTAAAGTCACCGTCTTAACTGAGTGTTTTCATCACCTCAGCCTCTTTATAGAGGATCTGATTGCTTTTACCACCAAATTCAAAGACTTGAAATCCATCTTCAAAGCTGAGCACTGTTCTGTCCCTACTTACATCTGCCCTGATTTTCCTGAACTCCCCGCGCTCATATCTGGTGGACTATTAACCTTTGGCTCTGGTATTTACTGGTGTTTGCTGGTACATCCTTTATGCTACTGGCTTTAGTGAGCTTGACATTGACCTCACGACGTTGGAGTTTTCTGTAGTGCCGCCCCCTGTCACACCTGACACAAATGTCATGGAAAGACTAAACATTAATATTAATAGAGCTGTGTTAGCCAAAGTAGGATTCCTGAAGAAATGGATGCGTTTCGTGGAAGCAGCTTGTGAACAAGCATTAGTATATTAGGAAATCTCTATTTTGCCGGTATGCGCTGTTTTACTCCTCTGGGTTACAATTTCACCACTATAGCCATTTCCATACTAAAAGCTTTTTACTGACAGAGGTGTGACAGTGAAACTCCTCCTGATACAGGATCTTTCTGTTGGCACATATTCCACACGTGCTTAATTTAAGGCTTTTGGTAATCTTATCTAACTCAGTTCAGATACCCCCAGGCAGAAATCAAGAATGTACTTCAGAGCTGTGCCAGTCAAAGGTCAGTTTTATGCCACTGAATTCAGAGCGAGAGTTCCTTTGAATTTAATAAGATCAGGTTTTAGTATTCAGTAATTAGTGAATAAATTTCCAGTACCCTCAAGAGCATTTAACAAAATGGATCATCTATATTCCTGTCCAAATGGTTTTTTTCCTAAGAGACATTTTACTTTTCCTCCAGTTTCCTGTTTCTTCCCTTCCTTTCTCAAGGTCTGCTGTTGCAGGTTGCCATGTTATTTAAATGTATAAACTGAATTTAGGGCAGGGGGTTTGTCCTTCTGCATATCTAAAATGCCATTTGGAGAAATAAAGTGAATATTTGTGAAGAAGCCAGATGAAACAACATTACAAATGAGAAGGAACTCCATCTATTCATACTTCCTATTTCACCAAAAATATTTTATTATATAAAACCTAGGACAAAAACTGAAAGCTAGAAAGATAAAATAAGGATATTCGATAGTATAAAAAAGTTTAAATATTTCTTTACAAGAAGCTCAAATGCCTAAACCGTTCAGCTTCATCATCTTATTGTGGTAATTTTCATTTTTAGCCTTTTCTGTTTTCATTTCTCTCATTGTTTTCTATGGAAAGTTGTTTCCTAATTTTATACAGAATATTGGTAATTATTTGAGGAAGACAGGCTTTTTTTCATTTTGGAGCATACTGGATAACTGAGAAAACAATCAATTCATAAAACATTAAGATTTTTTAACCTCTCTTTTTCTACTTAGTAGCTAGTATTTGTACCAAGCTAGTGGCACTAGGACTTGTAACACAGTCCTGGAGTTATGCTTTGAGGTGTGGCATCCAAAGGGCAGAAACAATTGTGCCTGTGTCCCTTTCAGAAGAGACAGTGAGAGTCTCTGATCATGTTGAAAATGTGTGATGCTTCCTGTGTTTGTGAAAATTCTGCATTTCAGGATACTTTATTAAATTTTCCCTTTTATTTTGGGTCTTTGCACCTACTCCTCCTGCTTCTGCAAATAACCAGTACTTTCTATATTACTTTTTATTCTTGGCATCATAGTAAAATAAGTACTAATATAAGTGCAAACAGAAAGTCTTCTTAAGTTTGGACAGCGGTGCTTTTTTTTAAAAATTCAAGATGGCTTTGCCCTGTGATTCTTATTCTGCTTTGTCTGGACTATAAATCTTTTCCGTAAGTAAAGTATGTAAATTGTAGCTTTAAAGTGATCTGTAAGGTTACATAGATTGTGGCATCCTCCGCAATGTTTTATGTACTCAAAAATACAGAGAAAGGGACAATTCCTACAATTAAAAGCTTAATTAAAGCTTCATCAGAAATGGGAGTACATGTGTGCATGTGCGCATGACTTTTGCAAGGAAGGAAATGCTTTTTGGCACAATAGAATGCTTTGCTGAAGGAGTGGGACAAACACATCCAAAGCACAGGGAAAGGGGCTGGAGCTTGTACTTTTTCCCTTAAATGGACAACCCGTCTGGTTGCTGTGTGCTGACAGAGGCAAAGGGGGGTGTGAATCCGAAAGATCGCTGCACTTTGTCCAAGTGAGTTTCATTTCAAAGCTGATAAAATGACAATTAAAATCTCAATTATCTAAGATGTGGCCAAAGTCATTCAGATATACACAAGAGCAAAAACCTCGATGAATTTGCAATAAACTTTTCTAGTTTGATTTACACACTTTTAGAGCTCTGTAATACAGTAATGGTTACTTTCTTCACTTTTCCTTTTTGGGGAAATGGTGACAAAAAGTGTAATGTTTTGTGATTTATGCTGTTCAAAATCTGTTCCAGCACATATGTAAAAGTGATATTTTGGAATCTAAATTCATTTTCTATCTGAAATCCACAGTATTTAGAGGCTTGTATGTTTGAGGGAGGTATCTAACTAACTAGTGTGGTATGATTGTCAACAGCAGGAGCTACAGCTTTGCTAACAAACTTCTAAAAAACCCAACTGATAAAAAAGGGATTCTATTGTAGTAAAAGAATAGGATTTTTTAGAAACTGGTTTTAAGGCTGTTCCTATTATAAAAAAAAAGTAATTGAAAATGAAAGCTCACATGTCCTTGGTAGAAGAATTCTCACTAGAGTTTATCAGCCTGCTTGTGTTTTTCAGAAAATATAAAGCAAATGAATGCAACAGAAAGCAGAGACTGCTTGCATCAGTGTAATCGAATTGCTGCCAGCTTGCCTTGTTTATCTAAGAGATCTCTGTGAAAATAAGGTCTTTCCCACACAGGCATGAGTCATAGGATGTAATGCAGCTAAGTAGACTTCTTTCAGCTTTCTAATGCACACAAGTCTAAACTAACCTGTTTCAGTGCCTGCTCCTGTAACTAAATGAGATCTAACTTGACAACAGGAAGGGAGAAGTAATGGTGAGTTCATGGTGCTATTTCAGTGCAATAACCTGAATGCTAAGGAAACGATGCAATTTCCATTTATTGGGAGAACTGCAGTTACTGTGACAACAAATATACACTGAGAAAAACATGCACAATTTATTCTCAAGTTCACATTTGTGAACATAGTAGAAAGGGTATTCATAAAATATCACACTAGTTAGGCGTCTCAAAGAACATTCTTACTTTTAAAATATATAATCCAGGTTGTTCGACAAATAACCCTCTAGAAGCCATAAGCAAGGGCATAAATGAAAGGATGGGAAAACACATGTGGTTAATAATGACTGGTTCAGTGTTGGGTTGACTAAAATTTATTAAACATGTATTTCTCGTGCTGAAGTTATTCAGTTCCTGTGTCCGTCATTCATACTTATCCCCGAAATCTCACTTTTCTCACCCTCTGTAATTGCAAGACCTCTTGGATCTAACTTTTAAAGTAAAGGCTACACTAGTTCTTCTATAGTGTGTTATTTCTCCTTTTATTTTTCAACAAGGACTTCTGTAATGAAAAGAAACATAAATTTTATTCCAGTAGATAATGATTTCAGTTCCTCAGTGTGATGAAATCCTTTAGAGGAAAGTATACATTCCAACATTTGCCTCTGGGCAGGAGATAGCAGGAAGGGAATGATGCCATGCTAGATGTCCTCAAGCATGTCAAACATAGCGCAGAACAAAATGTCCCTCTGCACAGAGGGACACACTTGGCAGTGGGGCTCCTGAGTGCCAGGGGAGCCACGTGTTCTGAGGCAGCTGGCTATGGGAACCACTGCTGCTTCCAGTGGCGCACGACAGAGGCTGGAACCCAAGGCACAAAAGGCATCAGAGTGCAATTAGTAAAAGGCAGGGTCACAGTAGCACATCCTCCGAATGAGGGGTACCACTTATTTTTGCCAGAGATGATAATCAGTGTATCAAAATACATACACGGAATAAAAGATGGCTTGAGAGTTGGTTGATAGTAATATAAATCACAGGTCTTTGGCACTTGCAAAATTGCAAAAGAACCCACCTGTAGTGGGGTTCCTTTTTGTTTGATTTTGTTATGTTTGATGTGTTATGTCCTAAAATAGGAATAATAAGGATGAAAAATCTTGTATGTAATCTTTTATCTTAGTTTGCTCCAGCTTTCAGAGTGCACACCCTCTTCCGCCTGCTACATTCTATTTGAAAGCCAAATATTTAGAATTAGGCACTGTTGAGGTGCCATCTTTCTGCAAAAAGAATTCTGAAAAATGTGAAGTATATTCTATCCAGGTAGTCCAATAGGCTGAAAGGCTAGCATTGAGAATGTAAGTAATAAGAAAATAAGTATATAAGCAAGGATAACAGAGATGCTGCTTTTGAGGAAGGAAACTCTGGAGACTGTTTCCACTGCTGAGTTCACTTTTCCCACTGAACATCTCTTTCCAATTGTATCCTAATCAGGAGCAGAGTATGATGCACATATGACAAAGAGGATTCCTAAATGGAGTTCTGGTTAACCTGAGACTAGCTTTGGCTAGTTTAAAAAAGTTCTTCTTGTGGAAGCATCTAAATTTACCTCAATGACTATTCTAGCATGAAACAAGGAGAAAGCAGAGGTTCTGTGGCACTCACAGGGATGCGGCAGTCAGTTTTTCCATATAGGATTTCTTATACCTATTAAGAATAATCACTGAGGACAGGTAATCTTCTTCTCTTTACATAAATAATGTTCATAAAACTGGAACTGCAACTAGAATATTGTCATCCTCAGTACATATGGAGGGAAAAAGGCCAGGGAATTCTCATAGCTGGTGGTGTACAGAGGTCTCAGATCCCACTGTACTTGTCTAGAGCAAACTCAGCACTTGCTGCAGAGAGGAACTGGAGGAGCTGGTATGTCAAGAACACACAGGTCATAAAAATTACCCTTGCAGCCTTTTTAATAAAAAAGTTGCTGTATGCTTCAGTGCGGGTTAAGTTAAAGAGAAAGGTAGTGAGATTTAGGAAGAAGAGTTCATGCTTTGAAAGACACCAGAACAGGTTAGGACAGTCAAGCTGTGCTTTAGGAGGAGGCCAGGAAGCTGAGTGTTTTAAGGCTAAACTCTAAACCTCTAAACCATGAGTTACCAAGTTAACAGCATCTTTAACTACACTGCCTTGTATTTATATGAGTAGAGGTTTCAAACGTAGCTAATGGGTTGGAGAAAAAAATACCTAAACTGATTTTCCTGCTTTCAGAGAACATGTTCTAAAACCCAAAATTATTTTGGAACAGCTTTTTACTAGAAAGATAGAGGGACTGCAATGTAAGTACCTTTGGTACAGAATTCGATTGATTTGCAAGTGAAAATTTACAGAATGTACAGAACAAGATTGCTGTGGTATTTGGCGGCCCAGGAGGAACTGTCTGGAGCTCTCTCTGTGATAGTGACACAGCTGCCTCATTCCAAGAAAACAAATTCCCTGCAATTACACAAGATTCTAGCCCCTGTTCTGTCTCACTACTAGCCACACAACCTTTATCACTACAGGTCTCTGAGAACTAATGGACTTCTAGAAAAATATGTGGGAGCTATAGACAGTGTAATGAGTTTCTCCTTAGCTTAGCACAAAAGAAGCCTAGGAAAATAGTCAGAAATAAACTGAATAACCTTCATAAATGTTCAGTGAATACCCTCAACACAACACAACAGTTTGTAACAGTTTGTTAAGGAATAAGTAGAATGGGAAAAATTCTCCAGGCTATTGGTGTCAGCTCATAAAAATCGCTCCAGGACAGCAGTGAGTATTTAGAAATAAGGCAACCATAATTGTATACAAGGAGGATTAATTTACTTACCTCCAGCATTATTTGTGTAAACAAAGTCTAAATCACACTGCAAAGGGTATGATTGTACTGCAAGACTGTAAGAGTGGCAGGACATCTGATAGATTGCTTATTCACCAGAAACACTTTGCTAAATTCAGGTTCCCTCTGCAAAATATTCATGTCATGTTTGAATTTTGTTGTTTCAAATAGTGTTGCCATAAAATGCAAGGTGGTAGTTGTCATACCAAGAAGGAGGAATGCTGGTTAAATTGCTGGCTTTCACATCAGTGTGTGACTCTCAGCAAGTTACTTACTTGTCCACCTTTAATAACAACCTGGAATGTTACAAGAATAAACATAGTAGTGACTTTGACACTCTGAGATGTTGCAGTGTTGAACATCATGTCAACAGCTTTGAATAAGAAGACTTAAATAGCCCTCCTTGGAAACCAGATTCTGTAGGGAGAAGTAGGAATAGAAGCTGAATTAGTCTGTGTGACAAGAATATGTATTTTTAGAGGAGGTCCCCAGAGGGAAGCTTAGCTGTGCCCTGAGTTGTAGGTCACAATAAATCAGCCGTACTGGTAAAGCACAGCAAAAAAAGGAAGGAGCAGGACCAGGGATGTGACCAGAAAGCTTCAAGAACAAAACCGTACCTGAACAGAAACCAAATTAATGTCAATATTGAGATGTTCCAGGAAAATCGAAACCTTACCTCAAGTTCAGTCCAGAAGTAATTCATAGGGCAAAGAGGGTGCTGTCAGCTTGTGAGCTTGTTATTTTGGGAATGCTGAGGACAAGGTCTCTAGTACAAAGAGGAGACTGCTGGGAAAAAAATGATCTTGAAGGAAAAAGGACCTTTGAGAGAAGGGGTGAGCTGAATGTGACTGCCCAAATTAGCTGGTCTTGGGCAGCTCTGGAACCTCTATGGGGCTGTGGGGAAGCTACACAAACCCCATGTGCTGGCTGGAGGAGGGAGGAAGAGGCAGCACCTGGAAAACTGAAACGTCCTGTGGTGCTGCCTGTCTCTTGCAAGTTCAGCAGGTAGCCAGTGTCGCCAGCTGTGTCTGCTTTGTTAAAGCAATGGTGGCAGCTCAAGTGACTTGGGAACTGGGATTTTTGATAAGGATTTACCAAGGAATTAAGTTGCCATTACATGACTCTCAGCTTTAATTAAAACCAGAGAAAACTAGAAAGAAATACAGTTCTGATGTCTTCAAGGAAGTTGAAGACTCTGATCTCTAGATGATCTGATGCCATGATTTATTGCTTTACAATCTCCTGAAAAACAACTTTGGAAGATTTTCTTGAGATTTTGAATCTGTGTGGTTGGCAATGCCAGTAGACAGAAGGGACAGTGAGTTTGGGAGCAGGGAGGAGTCCCACCTTTACCTATGTGCCACTGCTCAGAAGAGGCCACAGCTGCTGAAACACTGCCGAGGGCAGCACGGGTCTGCCACACTGTGCCCTGCCACACTGGAACAGCAGTGACATTTTCACAGGTGGCCTCAAAACTAGCCCAGGTCAAAGCAGGAGGTCTGGAAATAATTTCTTAGTTTAGCTGTGAGCCTTTACAGATGAGGGAGAGAATGGGGTAGTAAATGACCCATCCTTGGATTTCTTGAAAGGGAGCTCAGTTCTTTATTGTGAGGATTCACCTGAAAAAAGATGTGAAATGTGGAAGTCCAAGCAGCCACTCACATACCTGGGTGTACCAGCACAGAGAAATGGTCTGCATGTCCTGCTCTGCTGAGAGAGGAGTGAAAGAGGGGTTGTGGAAAAATAAGGGAAACACGCCTATCAAGAGAGCGAAAAAATAAGTCTCCTGGGGCGGTTATGTTCAGATACAAGAAAGAGGTGTGGAAAGGAAAGGAAACCAGTGGTTTCTTTTTATTGATCCTAGTTAATTTCACCTAGAAAATAGTAACCCACAGCAACAATGTCTTGAAGGCTCAAAAGAATGAAGAGGAGTTGCATATGTACCATGGTGCTGTCCTGAAATGTAGCAGCATTTCAGCAAATGTTTTCTCATTGTGGAGAGTGGAGCCTCTTCCCATGTGCACAGTGGTAACACCCATTCTCTTACAAAAAACTCATACCATACTATAGCAGAATATGAGTTTGAAAGATTTGTTTAAAGTCTCACAGCAAATTGTAGCACATCATGGGGCTTTTTGGTTAGTTATTGGTTGGTTGGTGTTTTCTTGCTGTTGCTGTTTTGTTGTTGTTTTTTTTTTTTAATTTAGGGGTATGGCGTTGGTGGGGTTTTTTGTGGGGTTTTTTTCTTCTTTTTATAGTAAAAGAACTAAGTTAAGCCCTCGGGACTTTGAACATACTGTCTCATGGCTAAACCTAATGTCTGATCTCTAAGCTCCCCTGGACAGCCTACTTCATTGCTGTTTTCCTGATGTAAAATCAAGGGACCCTGAGAAATGGAGAGCTAATAACCTCTTTTCAGGGTGGTCATTTGGTTGCTCCTTGGATCAAGCAGCTTGAGATGCTTCAAAACAACTTAGTGTATCTCCTCCAAAGGATGGGTATACATCTCAGCTCTGTGTGTCTAAGCTCCCTTGGCCTTTGGCCAGGAACATCCACATTTCCTGACTCATGGCAACTGTGCCCTGTCTGGTTGTACTTCATTAGCAGCAGCTCAAAAATCAGAGCAATATTCTGCCGTTACGTAAGTTTTTCCAAGCAGTAAACAGCAACACACTCCCACAAGATTTATTACATTCATCTCGGAATTCAAGATCCTGAAGAGACCACTGCTTATTATTATTTTCTTTAATGACATTCCAAAAAGAATGTAAAATGCTATTCTTCAATAAATACTTTCAGGATAACTTAGTATCGTCTTAATTTAATGTTCTTAATAGGAAGAATAAATGCTACAGAAGCTATAATAACCCAGTAATTGTTCTTCCAACTGAGAAACATGGTTATGATTTTTTATTGTCATATCAGTTTTATTGCTGTATCAGAACTTACAGAATAAAACGGTGAGAGCAAATTTAAAGCTAAAGAAGCAGAAAACAATTAGTAGAAAAAATTACATTTTAAAGGTAAAGGTAACATACCTTTCAATACGTCCTATTCTAAATAGCTCTTCTTTACTTGCATGTCAAACATTTGTTTAAAACATTTTAAAAGCAGTAGTATTACCAACTGGCTCAAAGCAGCTTAGAAAATTAATGGTCCTTGACTATTACTGGAGTTCATTAAAAGAAAATTCTGTCTGACTCTAAAATCTATTTTGGAGCTATGTCTGCTCCACGCCCTTGCTTGTGGCATGATGCAGCTGCTATTCCTTTAATATTTTTGCTGACAGCTCCAGCTGACAGATAACATTTCAGCTCTCCCCAACATCAACTGTGTCTCAAGGCTCCCTTAGGCTGAAAATGCTGCCTTCCTTGTGGCTTTGCCTGCATCAGAGTGCAACTCTACAAGTAGCAATGACTCACAC
Source organism: Pomatostomus ruficeps (assembly GCA_013400735.1). Lineage (NCBI taxonomy): Eukaryota > Metazoa > Chordata > Aves > Passeriformes > Timaliidae > Pomatostomus > Pomatostomus ruficeps. The sequence goes on along the minus strand of VYZT01023227.1, from coordinate 26,422 downwards.
TGGTCACTTGTCATGGAGCAGCAGACACAGGACTGCAGTCAGGTCATGTGCTGGCGGAGCACATCAGTCATCTCTCATCTGTGAATGGTGCACCAACAGCTCCTCTTCTCTCTCTTCAGCCCTTCTCCCATGTCCTAAGAAAACAGGCACCCGAGCCTGGAAATAAAAATAGTGTTGCATGTATAGCTCTGCATTATAGATGATATTTTACATTTTACATTATGTCCTGGGGTGACATTATGAAACCACTTTATTCCTTACCTGCCTGCTTAATGCCCACTGCCGCGGTACCTTTAGGACAGACCCGAGGGGTGGGGCCTGAGCTGGGGTCGGTTTAACCGAATCTGCACGTGCAAGGCGGCTCTAAAAGCGGCTCGGCCCAACGGCCAAGGGGGGCAATGGCTCTCGGAGAGGCGGCAGGTGGGCGGCTCTCAACCGAGACTTCGTGAGGGGACGGCTCTCTGTCCCGTGCTAGTTTGAAAGAGGTTTTGTTCATTTTTCCTTTCCCTCCCCCTGAGCTCCCCACCCTCCTTCCTGTCTCTCCAGACCGGGGAGCCTGCGAGGTGGCCCCGGCGGGGCAGCCCCGGCCGGTCCGAGCTGCGAGGAACGCCATGCCCATGAGGAGGCGGAGTCACCAAGATCCACCAGCTCCGCCCACTGTGCCATCGGCTCCTTGCAGGCAGCCTTTTTCCTGTTTTGTTCTCCTTGTTTCTCCCACTTTCATTTTGTGTTAATAGATAGTTTTGGGGGGTTTTTGTGTTAATAAATAGTCACCTTGTTTTTTCTCCACTTTCATTTGTTGTTGTTAATTTGTTTCATTGGCAGAGGGAAGAGGGGAAGCCCTTTTCCCTTGGGAGGAGGCGCTCATCCCCCAGCATTTCCTCCTGAACACCTTTGTCTCCCAAACTGAGACAGATTAGTTGTCAGCTTACGGTTTTGTTTTAGTTACATTGGTTACCATAGACAATATAGAAGTTATTTTATCCATCTTAATGTATAATCCCCTAGCAAACAGGGTTTGGTTTCTTGGTCCATAAAAGTTTTCAGGTCATAATCAATCACTCAGTAATACTGTGGTGATTCACCCAAAAAAGGAACTTTTCACAAATGCAGGGCTGTTTTCCTCCCTGAGAGAAAACAAGAGCATTTACAGTACTCCCAGTTCTGTCCTTGAACATCCATATCTGTAAGAAAGAAGAAGTTGGAGGATAGGTTTCAAAAGTAGTCAACATGTAAGAGACACAAAGAAAAGTAAGAAGGCAGCATTTCTCAGTTAGTCCTTCAGAGGAATTATCAGGAAAATGAATTATATCTGTATTTTTTGATTGATGACTGAATTAAAAAAATAAAAACAAATAAATGTTTTTCTATGTTTTGGGGGTTTTTTTCAGTATTTGCAGTGAGATCCATTAGTTTTTGTTTGGATTAAATACTTTACTAGACTTCAAAATACTGCTTTTATTATGGGGCTTGTCTATCAAAATTTAAAGAACTGGAAGACAAGTGGGAGTTTGGAACCATGAAAAAAACCCACCAAAACAACCCAGAATGGAAAAGGTTAGAGTACGGTTTTACTACAGTACAGACATTAAAACATCTCCCAGGAGAATACTTTGACAGTTTCACTCTTTGCAGAAAAAAAGTCAACTTTGTATGAAATATTTAAATATTCACTGGAGCAAGAGCTAACACTTGGGAAGACCCAAAGCTACACGCAAAGTGATAGAGTTGGTTTGCTCCTTGTGACCCAAAATTCACACATTTTTATTCAAATACCCATTTTTGAATCCTGCAGACAATTTGAAAAACAGTTTCTGTATTATAAGAACTTAAGACACATCTGAGCTTTGACAGAAAATTGGGACTTATGGGAAAAGAAGGCAGAGAAATAAGTTTCTTAAAATTTTTCTACTTCCCTCCCATAGTACCTCAGACTTCTTGTGATCCTAGTGTGGGGGAAAAATATCAGAAATAGGAAAAGGAACTGTTTCTGCAGTTCATGTCTTCCATTTTCATTTCTTGTTTCTTTTATACTTTATACTGAATTTGACCCAAATCTGCTTCGGAGTACTCAAACGCATTCTTTTAGGCAGAATGAATAGTTTACTAGAAGAAATTGCTCAGCATAATTTCAGCTGCAGGCTCTAATCAGACTGCTTTGCTTCCAGTTTGCCTGTGGTGGGAATCCACAAGAGGCAAGCAGCAGGCTGGTTGCATAGCTGCAACACCAGGGACTGAGGAAAAACACATCCCTGAGCCTTTAGAGGTAGTGTGAAGCTGTCCTAGCTCTTCTCTAGGGCCCATGGGACCTGATTCATGGCTGGAGAATATTGGTATTAACCTCATATTCCCATTTCTCTGCAGAGAAAGAACCTAAGCAAACACTGAAAAAAATACCTGCCAATACAAATAAATAATACTTAAACAAATAGTGTCACTATACTGTGAAGAAAGCAGTGAACCCCAGTTTTTGGTGAGTCAGGTGATGATATTAGATTACATAGTCTCTGAGAGTTCAAGAAATACCTAGTGTAGGTATTGTTGTGTCATACTGGATTTATTTTGTTTTCTTTGGTGCAACACCCCTTCCACAGGTTTCTCAAGGATGGCAAAACTTTTCAATTCTGTCCTGCAGTTCAGTGGAATCATCAGGATTCTGACGAGCAGCATTTAATCTGTGTAACCCCTCAAATCAAAACACCTTCTTTAGAGTAATGAGACTGCCTGAAACAGCTTGCATTAAAACTCTACCGTAGTTAATAGTTCAAAATTCCCAAGGACATTGCACAAAATCTGGCCATGTCAGACTGGTTCATCTTAAAAATGCTGTCATAGAGCATTGCAGGCAGGAAAACACAAACTGCAGACATTATGTTATTTTTACATACTTTTTGAGTGCTGCCAAAACAGGCATCATTTACAGATCAAATAAAGAAAAAAAACTTAGCAAGTTTGGCTGAAATAATAATAAGGAATATTTAGAAATTTCTTAGGGCATGTCTGAGAATGTGCTGTGTATGTCAGCTCATTTATTGTGATCATGTTCTTTTTTCATGTGTTCTCTAAGAGACCACAAAATCCACTAAGAGCAAGATAGTGAAAGTCAGAACAGACACCACTTCTGATGTTTTGGTTACAAACAAAAATATATTAATTTGTTTAATAAAACCTCTGGTTTTATTTTTAGCAACTTTAAAAATACTTCTTTTAGAACACAGAAGGGAGAGAATGGATTTGTTGATAAACAGTCTTATCAACATTAGGTACATTTTTAGTCTCTTCAGTAGCCTTCTCTTAAATTTCCTTTGCAAGTCCTTCCTTAAAATCAAGAAAAAACTGGTAAAAATCACAGTGTTCCATCTAGATACTTTTATGCATCCGACAGATTTCTCCTATCTAGACAATAACCTGAAACTCTGTTAATGGTGGCATTTGATGGATTTCTCTTAGTCTGAAGTTTTGCTTTAAAATAGAGCTAATCAACTAGTAATTCAAAATAGATGAAAATTTGAAGTATAAATGGGAGCAGATACTAAATGCTGTATAAAAACACTGCAATATAACTTAGGTTTGACAATGATTTACAAATGAAATGTTGGGCTGGAATATAAAAGTGAACACATACTACAGAGCAGGCTGATAACAAAGCCCTATCTAAGTTTGCCTGACATTTTTCATTAAAAATCTAGCCTTGCATGAGGCCCAGTTGTTTACAGCTTTGCCAGATTTCAGTTGTTCAGGGTGGATGTCTGGCTGAGTCTGAATTGTTTTTGGAAGTTTCAACTAGAATGCTTTGAGCATTTCCAAGAATTAGTTGAGAGAAAATTCTTGTTTGCCCATGTGAAAACAATCCCGTAACCATTTTGCTGAAGAGCTTTAATGTCTCCATGTTCCAGAGTGATCTACTGAAATTCATCCTGGAGACTGCTCCATGGCAGCAAATTGACTTTTGCCATTCCTGTGAAAATTATGCTGAGGCTAAGAGCCACTGAACAAAGCATTTCAGCAAAGATACCTTGTGAGGAGATACCTGGTAGGGATTTGTAACTAACTTCTCGGAATAGCCCACACATGCTAAAAGCTGTCCCAGTTCCCCACATCTCACCTATTGCAGCTGTCACAGGCATGAGCCATTTCCGGAGAGCACCTCCACCTCACAGTTAACGGGTTCAGTAACACTCTTCCCCCAGTTACTTCTTCATCTGGTGCTATCAACCTACAGCATAAAAAGTGTGAGATGAAAGCTCGTTTTTTCTGTTTCAACAATACTTCTGCAGCAGAGCCTATGCCATGGTGGCAAAAGATGTGTGGGTAGAATGATTTTTCTTGCTGCTAGGGAAGGTCACTGGTGAGGAATAGCATGGTGACAAGTTCTTTATGGTACCTTTGTACCTGTCTGTCAGGATTTCTTTGCCAGTAACAAATATTGGCCGTCACCTTTACTGTGGGATGGAAACATTGCCGTTGGGAAGGCAGAGAATAATCAACAATCACACTGACATGTTGCCAGTGTAAATATGTTTTTATAAGGCATTTATCTCAGTCTTCAGCTGATTCCCATTTGGAATCAGAATTGTCTCAATTTGTGTGTTTTTGTGGTGTGAGATTTGTGCCATTGCCCTGTTTGGCTTACACCATTGCCTGACAAGCAAGTTGAACTTCACTCTGGGTCCCAGCATCCACCTCAGCTCATCGTCCAGCTGTGAGCTTTGGAAGTGTTCAGTCTCCAGTCCCCCTATAATAGCTGCAACTCTCCAGCTTCACCCATCTGCAGGGTACCACACTTCACTGTAGGTCTGTCTTCTTAGTTCCCTTTGGATTTGGGCACAGGGCAGGCTCCCAAGGCAATTTGCTCAACCTGCTTTACTCTTGCAGAAGCAGCTATGGCAGCTGCTGTTCCCATAATTTTACCGTGCTCACTGTTCCTCTTCTCCCTGCTGCACTCCCCCCCAGGAATTCATTCCATCTGACTGTGCCATCTGTCTGAGTGTTTCTCACTTGCGTGCCCTCCTCTCCAAAGACACGGCTTTGCAGTTCTGCTACACTTTTGTAAAGCACCAATCTGTGTTTCCACTTCTCACTGTTTGAAAGCCACACAGAAACAGTTAAAAATGTGTGGGTGACACTAGAGAGTGCCAGTGTTGGTTCTCTGACCCTCAGTCCTGTTGTCACTAGCTGGCCATACCTACATTATTAGATGTAGACTTCAAACCAGGTTGACTAGGTTCAGGCTGCCAAACTCTGGCTAGACCAATCCCCAGCCAGGGCTAACTCCTGAACCATTCTAGGAACACTATTGGTTAGTCCATGCCAAAATTTTGACCAAGCCCTGGCACTGCTTAATCTCCTAGTTTAGACATAAGCCTCATGTCATACTCATCTGAACACACCAAGTGCCTGGCATCATCTGAACAATCACAGAAAACATTTCTGTATTATAAAGATATACTTTATTATTATTGAATCAGACTTCTCGAAGATTACAGTTAGAGTGACCGTTTTCCAAGCATATTTTGAATTTCTAATACTGTAAAATCCTAGCATTGGAAAAAATGTTGTGACACATTTTTAACTGATTTTTCAATTTAGTTCCTTAGGCTTTATTTTAGTTTATCTCCTCTGTATGCATCTTTTTTACCATTTACTTTCCTTTTTCTCTTTTCATTAGATTTATAAAAATGAAAAGCAACACAAACAATTTTAGTAAAGCTCAGGGACCACGGTTTCCACCTGAACTATCTTAATTAATGAGCACAGCAGATGATACTTCAGTCAGATGAGTCAAAGCTAATAACACCTCATTGGGTCTTCTTAGCTCCTTATGGACAAACAGAGTTTAGAGTTACAGGCACAATTGTGCACATGATTTCACAGGACTATCTCCTTTTCAAAAGGCAACATGTAAGCAAGAAAAAAAATGCCAGCAGAAGAAGTTAATTTTAACCACATGTGGTTTTGGAGGACTCTATTTTATTGAACAGCGATTCAATGAGTAACACAAAAAAATCATACAGGCAATTGTAAGCTCTGTCAGAAAAAAAAAGCCCAAAACTTCTTGATACATCAACAACTAAACTGTAAACAGCCAACAAACCAGCCAGAAACTCTAAAAACCCCTTTGAGTCCTTGGCTTCAGCAGAATGGAACATACAACTTTTATGCTGTAGGGATATCAGGCCTTGCAGGGCCTTCTACACTGTTCCATGCAGAAGCAGAGCATTGGAATTTGCAGCCCGTGGGGACTGGATGAATTCCTTGGCCTTCCTCTGCTGTGAAAGGACTGTGGTGGTGCCTTAGAGCCCCAGGAGTTGTCCCCTCCTGTAAGTGAAGCAGAACCTCAGAGGCAACTCCATCCTGAAATGATAGTGTGAAGTAAAAATTACCACCTGTTTTCTTCCATAAGTTTTCAATGCCCTGTGTTCAATGCATGTATTGTTAAAATTTGAAAATCACAGTTTTAGAGCAAACCAAGAGACTTTCATCTGCCAACATGCCTGTTCAAATCTTTCTCCAAGAGCTGATGAAATGTGTTGTGGTGTGCTACGCAGCAGAAATGATCTGACATAAAGCAGAGCAGAGGCTGCATTCTTTACAGAGCTTTGAGTGATGCATATTTTACCAACCCATCCATGAGAAAGGGATTGATTCTTGAACAAAATGGCTAAGTGAAAGAAGAGATCATTTAAAAAATATGCTTAAGTGGAATTTCAGTTGTGACATGCACCGTGAACATTGCTAATGATTTCAGATGTAAGATTGTTCTGCAATTATGAAGCAACTCAATACACTTTTAGATCGTAGATCTGAAAACATAATTTATGTTTCCAGTACTTTTATCTTAAATAGTTTTTTTGGCTTTACAAAAATTTGGATACAGACTGTTTAAAAACTTGCAGCTCCAGCACTAATTCAGCTGAACAGTTTCTGAGGAACAACTGTTACATCAATAAATATAAATATCTAATATATGTAAGATTAAGATCCTTCTTATCCAAGATATTTCACCTTTAACTTTAGGTGCTTGAGGTATTACTGAAAGCTTAAAAATGTTATTGAAAAAGTGCTGTGACATCTGAGCTATGGCATGCAATTTGTTCACATGCTCAGCAACAAGCTCTGCCCTTCTTTTCTGTTCGTGGGAAGAGTTGCTTTTGGATTTCATTTAAGGGTGAGGCAAGTACTTTTGAGATAACGTTTTGCAGTTCCCTGCTGCTCTGTTCTCATTTGCAAGCCCATTAGTTACTGTTTTGCAAGAATAGCTTTAACACTAGAACTGCTTAGTAATGGCAACAAATTTTTGTGGTTTAAGACATCTCCAGACACCTGCCAGGAGGTATTATAATTTTTTGTGTACCTCAGCTCAGGATGCAGTTGGCTTTTGTTGTTGTAGGGTATGAATTACAGTTTTGCATCTAAAAATAGAAGTCTTTTGTATTTGAACAAAACAGTTCAATAAACCATCCTCGCCAAGATAACAGTATGTTTTTCATGTCAGAACTACAGCGGGACAAAGAAGCCTGCCTTCAAGGGTACCAGCCAAGCTATAGTAATTTAAAATAGCTGAGCATCAAGTCCTTCAGTTTTATTTCCATGTCCTGTCACAAGCAATCAGATGAAGAGAGAAGTTTACTAAATTAGTAGTAAGCCACCGCTGGTTTTCCCAAACTGAGGTTTAAGGCTTCTCTGCTAGCCCCTGAAATTCAGTCAACTGCAAGGAGCTCCACAGCATAATTAGTGGCAGCTGGGGACTGCATTTGTGCTCCACTCTGGGGAAGCAAACAAACCAAACAACACTCAAACCAGTGGCTGAGAACTGCCAGCAGGGGAAAGCAAGTGCATGGCAAGGATTTGAAACTTCCCCTGAGCACTCTGTCTGTCTCCAGCTATTTTCAGTTCAAGAATTTTCCATAACCTGATGTGGTTTATCTGGGTAGCAACCATAAGTGAGTATTTCTGCCAAGAATGTCTCCTCCCAAGTAATGTTAACTTCTGCATCCGTGGAGGTGTTCTGCAGTTCTGCTGTTCAGTGTGTGAAGAACTGTCCTGTTCTGTTTGTTGGTGGAGACTGCTTCAGAGTCCGTGTAAAGCAACGATAATCAGCAAAAGAGAGCAGGTGCCTGACCATGACAGGAGCATAGACAAGTTTTCTACTAGAACTCTATGGCTTTGAAAGATGCCAGCATCACTCACCTTTCTGGCTCCGTTCCCAGACACAACCAGGATGAAAGGCAGTTAGTGCCAGAGCCCTGCAGAGCTGTGGATGAACAAGGAAAGGCAAAGGCAAATGCTCTCTGGTTGCTGCGATACACAGAAATTATCTGATAACTGAGAGATCCTTGAGAACAGATTTGTCTTCCAGAGGAAATAAATAAAAAACCTGCACATTAAGTTGTTGCCCAGGGCTCTAAACCCAGAGTTAGTACCATACACTTTCTGGCTATCCTTACACTATTTCTCACTAATATTTCAGAGGAGCACAGAAACTAGCAGTCCTTACAGAGGCTTTACTATACTTTGACCAGTCATAACAGGGACTTAAAACCTACAATGCTGGACATTCCTTGGTGAAGCTATCTCTTGTTTCTGACAAACAAACATGAACAAAATAATGTGGCCCATGAGGACTGTATCAAAATTTCTCAGAATTAATAATGTGTAAATCCAGAATCTAGTGTCAGATAGCATATAAATTTTTCTTTTGAATATGGTTTGAGTTTTCTCTTAAAATTAGCAAGGACTTTTCCCCCCTTTAAGGGAAAATATTACAGAACATCAGTTTTCTGAAAATTCATCAGTCTTCATTTACTCATGACCAATTTGTTTCTGAAAGAGTTCAAGGCATGGGAATGGTTTCTGTTCAAATCAAGAATTAATTTTACTTGAGATAAAGATAGCAGTTTAAGGAGAAAACAAGGCTGTTTTGATGTATATGTGTCCTGTGGATTGCTGAAGCAAATCAGTAACGTGAAAAATGCATTGTGTCTTCTGATTAAGTCCTTAATCATATATAATGGTGTCATGGTTTAATCCCAGCTGGCAACTCAGCCCCACACAGCCACTGAATCCCTCACCTCATTGGGACTGGGGAGAGAATCAGAAGAGTAAAAGTGAGGAAATTCATGGGTTGAGATAGAGACAGTTTAACAGGTAAAGCAGAGGCTGCACATGCAAGGAAAGCAAAACCAGGAATTTATCTGCCACTTCTCATGAGCAGGCAGGTGTTCAGCCATCCCCAGGAAAGCAGGGCCCCATCATGGGTAACAGTTACTTGAGAAGATAACACCGTCACTCTAAATGTCCCCCATTTCCTTCTTCCTCCCCCAGCTTCATCTACTGAATGTGACATCATATGGTACAGAATGTCCCTTTGGTCAGTTGGGATAACCTGTCCTGGCTGTGTTCCCTCCCAAGTCCTTGTGCACCCCCAGCCTCATCACTGCTGGGGTGGCGTGAGGAGCAGAAAAGGCCTTGAGTCCGTCCCAGTTCTGCTCAGCAGCAAGGAAAATCTCCCTAATTTATCAACACTGTTTCCAGCACAAATCCAAAACCCAGCCCTATACCAGCTGCTGTGAAGAACATTACCTCTATCCCAGCACAGATGGGAATAGGAACAGATGCTATGATGAAAATCACCAGCATTGTCAGAGTCAAAAGTGAAAATGTGATTGTTTAGTTGAGAGAAAAAGGGGAAGAGTAAAGAGGCATGAAGGGAGGATGTTGAATAAGAAGAAGCTACAGAAGATGGATGGGTGGATGTTCCTTCACAATACAAGTGAATGGGCATATGGTAAAAAACAAACTTACAATGAAGAAATGCATGCGAAGTTATGTAGACAAACACATAGGTAAATGGGCTCTTGATTTTCACCATCTTTGAAACTTAGAATGCTTTCAAAAGGATTTTTATATAAGATAGGAAAAGATGTTAGAAGCCAGTAGGTCAGGTCTTAAGCCATCCATTAACTGATGACAATGGAGACATGTTTTCTATTCTTCTGGATTCTTTCTTCCTGAGTATCTAATTCTGAATCTTGAGAACTGAATTCAGTGTTGTTCACAAGAAACTGGTGAGAGATTTTAAATTAATTTTTAACACTGGCTAAGACAGTGAACTGCTAATAAAACCAGGAAACTCCAAGCTAGATTTATGAAGCCATCTTAGGTGAGAGTAGAGTGAATCAGAATTTTATATGATTTATTACCCTAAGACATGATAGGATAGTAATTTTTGGGCTTCTTTGTAGTAAAATTTGCCTTCACTGAGCTAGTGCATTTTATACGAAGATAGCATGCTGGTACTTTCATCAGAATTTCAAGTAGGAACTACAGGAAAGTGAAAATATGTGTAGTACCATCATGGTTATAGTTTGGTCCCATTCACAGGGGCTCTCTGTATGAGTGTGCATTTAGAAAAAAGAACGTTTCATAAATGATTAATTTCTATGTAACCATTTTACTGCTTTTGGTGGAAGTAGATTTTTGCAAACTATTTTTTTTAGCCAAGAAATTTTCTGCTTTGTAGAAGTTCATGGGTTTTTACTTCAAGCTCAGCATAAGAAACCTTTTAAGCATGAAAAAAATGAAGTATCTCCAAAATCAGACAGCTCTGTTTTCAAAAAAAGTCTTTCCTCTCACATGTTCAACCCATGCTATGACCAACATAAATAAGAAACAATCATAATTCTGTTCCTTTGGCCATATCTTTTGGATACCCTCCAACATAAAATGCATTAGCACAAAAATGTTCTTGTCCTTAATTAATTTATAGCTTAGAGCAGAATACCATAAATAACAGTTGAACTTCAGCTGCAAAAGTTTTAAGGCCATGAATAAAATATTTTATAAAAATTGTAATAAAGCTTAAACCGTTTTAGATGACAAGTAGAACTAATTATCAATAATCTTAGGAATTTCAGTGGTGGACAACTGAATGTAAAAGATATTTATTCTGTAATATATTTGGGTTCTACTGAATTTATCATCATTGTGGGAGAGAAAATGATTTAAGTGTTATCCCTACCCTGAACAAATACACTTACTAAACTGAACTATTTGGTTAGAGTTTTTGGTTTGGTTTGGTTTGATTTGGTTTTTTTTAGATAGCTTGAAGCATATAAAGTATGCTGGCATATCTTGTTTTGAAGCATGCATGGTTGATGTGTACAGAATCTGCATGATATATGGGAACACAGGACTGGAAAGGATCTAATGGGTGATCAAATTTATTGTTATAATATTGCAGGAATCATATTTTATAATCTCCTTCATAAACTTATCAAGTTCCACTGTGAGTGCATTTAGGATTTTTGCTGTTGTTTCTCCAACTGGAAAATTGTTCCCAAATCTCATTGCTCAATGGGAGAACCTGTTTTTTGTTTCTAGCATAGTTTAAATTCTGGCCAATCTATGCCATTGGGTTCCCTTGCCAACACTGTCATTTAATTGAAATGGTTCTCCCAGCTCCCTGATGTTTGCCTCTGTGATATATTTATACACAGCAACTGGATCCCTTAACAGCCTTTATTTTGCCAAGCTAAACAAGCCAAGCTCTTCATTCTGTCTTCTCATATGATAGGCTCTCCATAACCCTGATCATCCCAGAAGTCCATCTTTGTACCTGAACAAGTCTGAGGTAATGTGCTACAAATTACAAAGTACACCACTCTTGTATAATAGCATAATAAAAGAAACCATAGCAAACAGAGTAATAATTTCAGGCTTGCAAAGGATGTGCTGCGCCAAATATTTAGGAGGTTGAGTTAAGGTTTTGAAATCTTCTAAGGAGATCTTTGTTAGAAATAAAGTGGGGGTTTCCCCCCAAGCTGTTGATTGAAATTGCAGTATGAAAGGTTTTAGGGTTTCAATCAAAAGCTGGGAAATCAATGAAAATGATTATTTGGTTGAAACCTTCAGCCAACATAGCATGCAGTTGATTAGATTTGTGACAGTAATCATTGAAGAAATGGGTCTGGCATTTTGAAAGTTTGTTTGACAATTATTGACTGGGAAAATTCCTATGAACACTGTATAATATGTGATGAACCTTTCCTGGAAAAGGCACAATTGTATTCACATGTTGCCCTTAAGAAATTTCAGTTACAGGGTTTGGAAGGTTGGTGCCCTGGAATTATCTCTGCCAAGTGCTCATGTTGGTGTGAGCCAATGGAAAGCAGAAGAGAATGTGGATACAACTTATCCCACCACCTCCCAGGACCACAGAGAAAAGGATGTTTGGTCAAATCCACTATCCCCTGGTCTTTTGTGCCACAGCTTCTTGGAAAACTCCAGGAAACTCCTGTCTGCCAGCTGTTAAGATTGTGACAGCAATCTTTTTTGGCTGTTTTACTTCTAATCTTTACTGAGTTGATAGTTTAATCAAGTTTCAAGGGGAGTTTCAGAAACTTTTTCCCAGTTGTGCTGGGCCTGACATCCCAGTGCTTGGGATCAGGATCACTGGAGAGTAGGATATCTCTGTAAGTGTAAAGGAGAGATACTGGGGGAGCATTTGTTTTTCTACAGTCCTTCTTTTCTCAGGAATAAACAGGCTGATTTCTTTTTTAGCTGTTTTCTGCCCTGTGGCAGAAGGCAAAAAGAGCTTTTGTAATACAGCGTACGAAAATGGGAGCACAAATTTAAGCTACTCCATGCACATATGGAGATCAATGAAAATGAAAAGCTTTTAAAATAAAAACAATTTCTTGGAAAAGAGCAAAGGGGAATCCCAACCGTGAATACAAGCAGTTAAGTAGACAATTTAGGAAATACATGTCAGGGCACTGCAGTAGTGGCTGCTCTCTGAGGATGGGGGTTAGTGGAGGGCAAACCCCTGGCTACCAGAGACCTGAGTGAGACAGCTGGGGACAGCCCCAGCCCTTGGCATTGGGCACATTCCTGGAGATAGGAGGAGCCTGGGATGGGCTGTGGGCCCAGCTCAGTGGCATCCATGGGCGGGCAGGGCAGGGCTGGGCTGTGTGGAGCTGGAGACCAGCCCTGCTGTGGCGATCCCAGGGGGCTGACGTGGGGTCCAGGGTCCTTGGGGCACCGACAATAAATTAAATGGATCTGTAATTCTAACAAACATTTCTGATGATAACAGTCATAGTCAAAGAGCTGATTTGATAGTGGAAGCTGCCGCACACCTCCTACCCCCGTGGCCGCCTATGGGTTGTGGGAAGGACATGCCCCATCATGCATCCTGAAGCCTTGTCCAGTGATGCTGGTGGCGTGTAGGGTGCTTGACAAAATCTGCTTCATTTTGTGTCCCACTCTGACTAGCTGTACTCAGCCAGACCTTCACAGAGCCCACCAGACTGTCTGTCCAGAAGGTCTTGCTCTTTGTTTTACTATCCCCAGTGTGGCCACTGGGACTTGGAACTTGGAGTGAAAAGCAGCTTTGGGAGCGTTTTGCTTTCCCTGGATGTTCCTCTGAGAGTCCTGGGAACGGTGGCTTGTAGATCAATGGGAATATGGGGACTTTCACTGACCCCTTTCATTGGGGTATCTTGGCAAAGCCACCAAAGAAAACTTCAGCTTTCTGCTATGTTTGGTTTCCTGATCTCTGCTTCACTGGGGGAGAGGGAGCATGTGTATATGAATGAGCAAGGATGAGAGGCTTTCTGCAAAACAATTCTACAGAGAATCAATAGTTTCTTACTATTCTTACTATTCTCTCTGCTGAGAGTAACAAACAAAAATTATTCTATTTAGTGCATGTGATGAAACTCCCAAGAACTGGGAGGGAAAAGGCAGCCCAAGAATCATCCTTCTGGGCAAAGGGCTGTGATGTTATTGTAGCCCTGCTAGGTTAAAGTTGCTAGAGAGGCAAAGTCTGCAACGAAAGTTTTGCCTTTCTTTAGTCTAACAGGGTTAGGAGCATTTTGATGCACCTGTGTGATGTCTGTGAGTGAAATACCAGCTTTAGTCAACTCAATAGCAAAATCCCATGGGCTTTTTAGTACAACACAATGTTGTATAATGGTGAATATTTTAACTAATACAGAGATATTCATCTTGACTCTTTCTTTTGCCCACCATATTTACTGTGACATCACTTAATTAAAATGAAGAAGACATGTATAACCATAAATACTGAGATATTTTGATGTTTAATGAAGAAAAAGCTTTTCCAAAGAGTATACCTTACCTGCTACTTGGTCAAATATCAGAGGATGGAAGTTACTTATCTGTGTTCCAAGATGTCTCTTATTGGGCCTATTTTTAAACAAAGTCTTCTGTGAACAAAATTTCTGCAAATCATGAATACTATCACTTTTTTGTTTACAAAACATCAGATTTCAATCTCATTTAGGCTGATGAAAATCCAGAGTAACATCTTTAAACTCAGAAGAGTAAAGGCAAATGAGGTCAGAATTTGACCCACTAAGCCTTGGTCCACTTTTTTTATATCTTAATAATTAGTATGTGCTGGTTGACAGTGAACTCTTCTTTGTTTCTTACATTGTGTAAATGGCACTGAAAATTCAGCTCTTCATTGTGAAAACATGACTCATTTTCTTTTTTTAGGTCTAGATAGTTGCACATTAACTTTTAAAGACAGTAGTCTTGATCCTTCCTCCATTCAAATGAATCAGAAAACTCTCACTGAATTTTTTTGAAGGACGAATCTTTCATAGGCCAAAGAGTTAACTGCTGTAAATCCCATGTGCCTCATACAAGTTATGTCTATTTTGCTTCTTGTAAATTGCCAGGAGAGATGTGATTCAGGGCTTGTGGGTATAACACTGTGATAACCTGAATTCTTGCACATGTAGGAAATGTCTTCTGCTATTCATAAATAAATAAATAGATGAGTAATTGCTTAATCTTTTCCAAGAAGTAGCTGCTCAAGACTGAAGTTATCTAAGCAAGTTTTCTGGAAAATGAAAATATTTATCAATAAAATAACCTTCCTGTAAAGCTAAGTTTTCCTTAATATGTACGCACCAATTTAGCTGTGGTTACAGCTGGTTAAGATTTCATTTCTGTATGTCTCCTTATATTGTTCATAATCCAACAGATCTTGTTCTTTCCATTAAGAGCAAGGAAAATAAAGATACAAATACCAAGTTGATCCTTACTATTTTGCAAGAATTCACATACAGTTTTTTAAGAAATAATGGGCAAATGGGTCATACACTGTTCTGACTGCTATTAACTTAGATAATGAAGTAGTCCTGCTTTGTTCCTTAAATGGTAACATTCCTTATATGACTATATTGTTATTAGAACTATGTAAATTATTTAAATAACAATTAGTTTGTAGAGTTGGACAAAATTGTTACTGTTTTCTTTAAAAAGATCACAGATTCCCAGAACACCATGTTTTCCTTGCCTAGGAAAGACCTTCATGATCTCATAGCCCTCAGGATCTCTGTGGCCCCATCAGTCCTGCCACTGAGCCTGCCTGGACACAGCACTGCCCAGACCCACTGGCTCTGATGTTTCCATGCCAGCTGTCTTTGGAGTGCATTTGACCTGCAAAACTTTCTTTATGCCATAACCATGCTGCTCAGTCCAGAGGGACAGGGCAGCATTCAGGGAATCCACAGTTCTGTTTGTTTATGCAAACTAATCAAATGGATGAATGAGCTTTTATCACCATGAGACCCTGTCTCCCTCTGGTGTGGTGGCTCTGATCCCCATATGCCCTGCAACATCCCCAGCTCTCCCGGAGCTAAGCTCGTAGTTCCCTGCATGTCTTCTATACTTCCATAGGATTTGGAGCTGTCACCATGTCCCCAGCCTTCCTTTGTTTGCTTTGTGGGCTGTGAAAGAAACCTGTCCACCTCTCTTGCTGTGCTGCAGGTTGTTCAGCTTGGCAGCCACGGGAGTCCTGTGCTCCCACCAAGCAGGCAGACCTCTGCACACTGCCTGAAGTGTCACCAATGCTCTGCTCTCATCTCTCCATGTCATGTCATTGCACTGCACATATTCTGCAGAACTGCTCTACTCAACAAGGAACCCAGCACAGCACCTACCAGCTTTTTCCTTCCCTCGTTATGGCTGCTCTTTTGGGGGATGGAGGGGGTTTCTTGGCGTTGATTGCCAAACTACAGCAGAAAACTGTGACTTGTGGAACTAGCTCTTTGAAGGCAAAGGGAGTGTGAGGTTTCACCACCTGGTTGGTGTATTCTCATACCTGCAAATGCGTCACCTTGTGTATTCTGGATTCTTCAGGCCACTATGCAATGTCATGGCTTTGGAAACACATGGATAAAGTCAATGGGAGTCTCCAAATAAAAAATATAAGTATTTTCAAGCCACTTTAAGTCTGGAAGCCTGTGTTTTCTAGCTGGCCTGCTGGCTGGCTGGCAGACAGGCAGATCATGCTGCTTCTCTCTTTGTCCTGGCATGCGGCCCCTGAGCCTTGTCTCTTCTCCAGGGAACAGCAGGGACCCCAGTCAGCCGCAGGTGGGAGCAGCAGAGTGATGGCACAGGGACATCTCCACCCTCGGCTCCCTCCTGTCCCCTCCGGACCTAGATTCTAGCGAAGCCCCTGCCCTGGAAGCATCCCTGGACACAGGTATTGCTGCTTACCACGGGCCGTTCCACTGACATGCAGGAGCTCCCAGGTGGAGCCACACTGCTAAATAACCTTCAGGAGATGCTGTTGCAATAGCACAGCTGGAGAGCAATACTTGAGCTTTCTGCAGACGTCAGCTCCAGGAGGAACCAAAATTACTTATCTCAAAACAAGGAAATGTGAATATGAAAACCAAGAGTTTTTCAAAGGCTCATCTGAATTGCAGAGCTGTTAGAGCCCTCAGGGACTGCTGAGGATTCCCAAGGACATCCTGAATGCCATTATTTTTTCTGAAATTTTTTTGCATATTGAGTTCAAAATAAGCATCCTGAGTTAAGGACTTAGTGTAATGAGGAACTCTGCAGCAGGCACCATGCAATTCTATGACCATATTACATGTCTCACAATATTAATCTTGGATTTTTCCTATCTTTTAAAAGCCCTATTGCCAGTATCACATTGGTTATACAACATTCTTTATTTCCAGTTTTAAAGTTCCTCAAGGTGCTAGAACATACTTTGAAACTGTGAACCCAGCTCAAAAACTGGAAGGCAAACAATAAATGATTTTATAAAAATTTCACAACTTTAAGCCAAATATCATATCATATTTTTAAATCTCTGAGTCATTTGGAAAGCTCAGGACTGTCTGTATTAATTAAGGCCCCAGAAGAGCTATCCCAACAGTCAGAAAGCAACTCCATTTGTAGTCAAGGATTGCAAACACAATCTTCCTGGAACTGAAAGTTGTACATTGTGCAATTTTTATGGCTTGTATAGCTTTTCTATTTTTAGTTGTTTCAAACCTGCAATACATCATATAATGCTCCTTAAATTGTCATTCATAATGCTAATTGACATTAACTTGGCTTAAGTTATTTACTTTCTTAAATTTATATAGTTGCTGTTTTGTCTAACAATGTTACACAAACAAAACTTTATTTTTCTCTGATATAAATTTGATGTGAGTACAAACTAGTAATGATGTGTTTTTAGTTATGGACTTCAAAACAATTAACCAAAAAAAATTACTCCCCCATGAGTATTTTCTTTCTTTCTTTTAAAAATATGCGTGTGTTATGAAGTCAAATAACTGTTTCATTATTTCAACAAAGCATTTATTTAATATTAACCTTTATAGACATTTTAAAAAGTTTCTCTGAGTTTTGAGAAAGACTAATATAATTGCACTTCTCAGCTTTTTTGAATATACAGTAAGAAGAACAATTTTTAAGGTTTTTACCTTTCTAGAAATGCATCTTCAAGGTATAAGGGATCAGCCAGTGACAAGTATTTACACAGAACTCCCCAGCCTTGTTCTTGCTTACTTAAATAGTAATGCCATGGATTTGGCTGCCTGCAGAAATCCTTTGTGAGACCTTGTGTCACACCCTGGCTGAGCAGAGGATAGGGGACCTGCACACCAGTCCATGACTTTTGTGCCATAATTGGTACTGGCAATATCTTTATTTTCTAGGCTTTCCTATCCCTTTAATTGTAGTTCTTTGTCCTTGACACATATGCTTATTTCAACAAGTCCAAGGTTTGTTGAATCCTTGGTGTTTGCAGCTTCCACACGGTATGGCTGGGTGAATTCTAGGGCCTGGAAATCTGGTGCTGCAGCCAAGTCATCCTACAACACTGGGATGTGCTGCTGAGCACTTTTCCATGCAGGCTTTTGGTTTTTCTTGATGCAAAAAAGTAATAACAGTACCAGGAAGTACAATCAGAATAAAGATATTTTTTGCGAACATGACAGCTACGTTGGGTTGAGCACATGGCAATCTACCAGCTGTAGAGAGTTTCTCGAAATTCTCTGGCCATTTCATAGCAGGGTGATTTTGCAGGCCTAGAATTGACTGACAAACTGCTGCCTGACTTTTAAATTTTTTTTTTTGTTTTAAATTTATGTTGGGTTTTTTTTGAAGTTGATGGTGTTGTGGAGGATGAATTGAAAAGATTTAGTAGGATACCATATTTTTGAATTTATTTGATTAAATGAGTTACACAATTTAATTTGGAGGCATAGGGTATATGTATTCTTCAAATTCCATTTCATTTAACAGAGTCTTTCAAGTTCAAAGATATAAAATATTCTTAATTAGTAAAAGTAAGGAAATATTTATTCAACATGAGGACTTTTTTCTGACTTTTCTGAAAACCTTGGGAAATATTTCCAGTATCTATACACTGCAGGCTCAGCTGTTTAGTTTGAGCTTGCTTTTTTGAGACAGCTGTGCTTACCAGTTGGCTATTGGATGCTCTGGAGAGCTGTCCTTTAACTTTCATCCGGGCAGGTCTGAAAAAAACTCTCTTACCTCTGAAATTCATGCAGTCTGCATGTGGACAAATGCAAATAAGGAAAAGCTCTTATCTGTGGTCCCTGCAGTGAATATTAAGAAGCAAGCAGTGGTACTGAAAGCTCACTTAGACACTTTCACTAGGGATAGAAACCTGAGTGAGGTTTATTCTCAGTGGGAGCAAAACAGTAAATGAAACGTGATATGAACACATGAGAATACTCTCTGTTACATCTTGTTTCTTAAGATAACTAAATATAGCACCTTTAATATGACAAGAGGTGGATTTGCTTCCTCAAAGGAGGAAAACTGGCTAATCTTCCTTTTCCCAATCACAGCTTGGTCTGACTTGGTCCCAGCAGAGCCAAGACATGACAGAGCTGCCAGCAGCAACCGCACCAGGTCCTTGCCAAGGCCCTGGGTCCACCACACAGGAGAGGCAGCTCAAAGTAATTTCTCAGTCACCTAAACTTCCTTGAAGGAAGATGAAAAATATTTAAGGAAACAAATAACGAATGTTGAGACATTACATAACTGCTGGGTCAGACAGGTTTTCACTGAATAAAGAAAAACAGTCATGTACTTATATGCTGCTTTCTTACCTGATCTACCAATAATATGGCATCTGTATATGCCACCTCTCTTTTTTATTTTTTTGAATGGTGACCAAAATTTGGGCATTATTGTGAAATGTCAAATCACTCTTTTAAATTTGTATTCCAAGACCCAGTGATGCCTTAATATTTAGAGACACGCACCAATTCCCTTCAGCAACACTGAGATCCCCACTGCTTTTCTGTCATACAGCTCCTCATATGAAATAGGAGCTTGAAAGTTTTATGATTAAATTTTTTTCAGATTTTTCATTAATAAAAATTAGTCTCTATTTTCACTTTCTCTAACTAAAAGAAAGCTAACATAGATCCATTTTTATTTCTCTTTCTTAAATTAGTTGTTTTGTACAATTTCAGCCAAATTCCTCCCACTCTTTCTCCCAAGAAAAGAGTTTAGCTTGAGAAGTTGTGGCTGGAGAATCAAATGAGCTCATTTCCCAGTTAGGGAGCTCAGTAGGGGTCACCTTTTGACTCTTTTCAGTGCTTGTTAGAAATACTGGTTCTCTGCCCCTCTCAGGAAGAAGTGTGCCTGTGGCAGAGGTCTGTGTACTGTCGCCTTGTAGAAAATCCATCCCAACAGCACAAATCACTTGAGTTTGTGACTTCCTTAATACAAAGTTGGCAGGGCTGGTTATAACAGGGACTGTGAGGGGCAGACAGTCCCACAGCCTCTGTCATGTCGAGCGTTTGCCACCAAGTGTGGCACTGTGTCAGCTGCTGATAATGAGATGTCAAATACCTGCTATTGCGTCCCCACCCATCAGAAAAATCGGCCTTTGTGATGATCCATTTCTGGATCCAGCCCCGATTTATCAGTCAGTTCATCGATGTGAACAAATTAAGGGCACAACCTCTTTAGAGAGATTAGGGCTGACTCAGAGCGGCAAAATTGAGACTTCCCAGCACAACTTAGGGCCAGAACGCAGTGGCATCCTCCAGCCATGTCCTTTCTAAGGGAGACTGGAACAACACCACCGTCTACCCAGCACCTTTTACCTTGGGAAGGAAATCAGGGAGTGCTTTCCCTGATAATCAGAAGTCATGGTGGGCTTTAGCAGTGGTCACTGGAGCTGCATGACTGAGGAAGAGGACAGGCCTGAAATCCCAACATAGCCTCAGAGAGCTCAGACTCCATTTTAAGGGCACTACAGATTATGGATGAAACCTGAACTTCTATCTAAGTCACACAAGTGAAATTCTTAAAGCTGAGCAGTGTGAATTCATACCAGTGCAGACAATTTTAACTTCATGTGATGCCTTAAGTGCTGGTAAAAAAGAAGAAGCAGACACAGCAGTATAGGAAAAGGGTATTACCTTGGTTTAATAAGATCCTGGTGTACACCTCCGTTGGAGCCCGAAGGTGTACCCCTGTATACAACTTTTATGGACTTTACAAATTAGCATATCTATCTAAAATCCCCCAATGAGTAACTTAACAAGTGAGGTAACTATCCCCCTATTCCCCCCCTAAATGAAACTATAGCCTAGCTCAAAAACATGTTCCAGAATCCAGACTCTTCAAGGTTGGAGCCTGTAGTTTTGAGATAGTAGGGATGTTTTGTCTTCCCCCTCAGAGAACCCCCAAAACTAAACTAAATATCAGACTACAAAACTATAAACATGCAGTACTAAGGATACAGGGCATAAGGGTAAGGAGTACAGGGAAGGAAAAGGGTATAAAAGGTATAAAGTGTATAAAAGGGTATAAAAAAGGGGACAAAAAACAATTAGGCATCACATGTAGGCTTGTAGAACACCCACTCCATTTGTTGGAGATCTTTTTAATATCTTTTCATGGCTCTGACTTGAAATTACTTTCTAAGAAAAGCAGCTGAGAAAGTTTTACTCTATCTTAGTGGAAAACAAAGACAATTCAACCCTTTTTTTTTTAAATAAAGAAAGGTAGGGTGTTTAGCTAGTTGCAACAATACAAACACAAATCACTTAGAGATTTTATCCCTGTAGAAACTGGATTTTAAGACACCCTAGACATTAAAGAATCTGGCAGCAGATAATTTTAGTAATGCTAATGCAAGACCAAGCCCATGCAGAAATATTTATTTGCTTCTTCCTTCTCCTTTCTTTCCTTACTCAAAGTAACTATGATGTATTTTCAGCTTAGCCTGAATTTTTGCTCTGAATTAAAAAGCCAGGTGAAGATTTAAGCAGATTAACATTGAAAGGCTGTTAAAAAAACGCCATCAAAACCAGCTCAACCTGTACATGCAGGATAACTCTTTAACTTCATTCTTTTTAAGTGAAGAAATTGTTGTCTAGGTAGTTTGAAATCATGACTTTAGAAGACGCATGCAAATATGGTTTCTGAAAATGAAAGCTATTAAAGTGGCTGGGGCCATTCTCAATGCCCAGGTGAGGTATCTGCAGGTTTTTGTGCTGCCCCCTGTCAGTGTGAGGCATTGGTATTATTTAAATCAGTTAGGCTGGCGTTTACTTCTTTACTTTCTTTGCCACAAGTTCTGAAGTCAGTGGAAGGCCTGCAGGATTACTGGGAAATTATGACAGTCACTGGCTGGCACTGCCAGGAATGAAGTAAGACTCTCCTTTCCTTTTACCTCTTTGCAAACAGGAATGACAAGTGAAGGCCAGGGCTTTGAATAATGCAAGGGCCACTCTGGAGCCTCACAGTGCTGGTCCCCTTATCAGTGACATGAAGCAGAAGAGCTCAAAGTTTGTGCCACCAAGCCCAGCAAAAGCCAGGATAAGCCTGATGTGAAGTGGGGATGTTGTGCAACCTCTCTCTGCTTCAGCTTCCCTGTCTCTCCCTGACTCCTGCTGAACCACTCTATCTCCAAAACATCCCTCAGTAACAACTTAAAATATACCTCTAGAATAGGTAATAGAGTTCTGTGTGCCTTGACCTGACTTGAAAAATTCTGATTTTTTTCTCTTTTCCCACCACCCACTCCTTATTTTTTCTCTCCAGACTGTGTATTTATGGTGAGTTGCACTTTCCCTTTCCACAGCTGATTAGTTTTCCATTTCCTTTGTTTGTAAAGGAGCAGGCTGTGAAAAGGAAAGGTTGTAAATTAAACAGTGACGGGGCATGAGCACAGATACTGGAAGGTGAATGTCTGTACTCATGGTAAACTCTTGGAGTGGTCCTTGGCACACTTCTGGCCAGGCCACTTAACACCCTCCCGATCCATTTGAGAGCGTGTTTCAGGAGTCAGCATGGTCTAGGAGCAATTCCCTGTGGGCAGTGGGGATGCAGCCAACATGTTATGGATGCTAAGAGGGCTTAAGAGCCTGAAGTATTTTCCAGGACAGCTGGCCTCACAGTCAGAGAGGAGCCCTGGACATGGTTAATCTCCAGTACACATGTAGCCAGAGAATTCCTTTTTTTTTTTTCCCAATAGGAAAAATACTATTGTAAACCCACCAAAACTGATAGTGAGACTCAAGGGCAGGTTTAGTGTCAGAGACTATTTTAAACTCCTTTTTTTGAAACCGATTAATCTTCACTGAGGAGGAACCTTTTGGGAGGTGGAAGGCAGCCCAATCTAATGGAAGGGGTTAAATTCACATCTCACCAGATGAAAAGGCATTCATGTGCAAGCTGGTACTCTGTGTCTATCAACAACTAAAACTTCCTACAAAGCAGTCACTGACAAAGATTTGGAACTTGCCCCCTGCTTTGGTTGACAGTTGAAATTTGAGATTCTGCAGATGGTTTTTTTACACTGTTGTCTCTTGGAGACTATATTTGTAGAAGATACAGGTCCTTTGTCTAATTTTTTTCCCTGTAAAATCAGTAAGGGTATCTACATTTTGATTATTTTTTGTGTTTATTTAAAACAAAAGAAAGATAAATTAGTCACATGTAAAATGTAGTTATAGTTTACTGGTTTCAGCAAAATCAGAGCTGTGCAAATTATGGCTACTGAAAAGAATACAGATTCAAGATCCACATCAGGTCAGAAAGAGACTGCAAAATGTTTATTTCTACCCAAAGTTTGGAGTTTGCTTTTGGGACATTAATCTTTTTGTCTCATCTCATACGTGTTAAAAATATGAGTTAATTTTGAAATAAAAAGTAATTTTAAAGTGAAAAGTTGAAACTTATTTTGTAGAAAGCTAAGGGCTCCCTCATTTCCTAATTGTATTTGCTGTTTGCCCTTTGGTTCATTCCTAGGTTAGAGCAGGCTTGCAAGGCCCACAGAATGACTCTAGTTTCCATGCTGTGTTCCCTCAGTGATATATTACTTTTAGGTATTTTGGTTGGTCATAGTAAGGATAGGAACAAGGCAAGACCTGTGATGATTTTCAACCTGCTCCTGTGTACTGCTGCTTTCAGCAGTTTTCTACCATCTTGGCAGGAGACAGTGCATTGTTATAGGAGCAGCGGTCTTTAGAAACTACTTACTAGAGATACTAGAGTGTGGTTCCTATGTCCACAGTGTATTTCACCTTGTGGGCTATCAGCTTGGTCCTATGCTGCCAACAAAAAGAAATGACCAGTGCTTACCTAACAGCAGAGATTTCCCAGCTGCAGGAGTGAAAAATCTTTGGTAGGCCAGCTAATCTGCATCACCTCTCTTACCATTTTCCAGGCACGTTCTGGCTGTCAGGTGATAAATGTTTAGTAGGTTTGGACTGGAACTAATGGTGACATTGCTGGCATTGTCTTCATGTGAAGTTCACAGTTTGATTTGAAATGGGTTAACTCAAAAGAGCAGAAAGCTGTAAAACAATATATGAGAAAACATGATAGGGCCCAGTGCTCAATCTGAGAGCGGCTGTGTCTCAAGACAGGCTTCATCAGCTGGTTACAAGGCCCCAGAAAGCAGCAGCACTTCTTTCCTCCAAAGGGCCATTTTCCTTCAAATCAGAGGTATTCCTGGGCATGGGACACCCCAGAGGGCTGGGAGGAAGGGTGAGTCCTCCATGTCTCCCAGCTCAGCTGAAATGGGCTAGAAAGGCTGCACTGCAGGCAGCTGGCACTGCTGCCACCTTCCTTGCTCCTGGCTAGTCCCTTTCAGCCACACGGCCACTCCAGAGAACAAATGCCTCAGCCCTCATGAGACCTAGTGGCATGTTTGTCTAGTGGTGACAGCTGCTTGAACTGTCTCCTCTGGGACTCCTGTTTGTACTTTCTGGCAGCTGAGAAGCACAGTAATCAAAACATGGGTAGAGTGATACATAAAAGTTTATTTTTTTGACTCAATGATGATCTAATAGCTTATCATTCCTCATGCCTCATGCATCCAAGATATTTTTCCAGATGAAGCCTGGGAAACACGAATCTTTGTGAAGTAAGTCTATGTTACTCCTTAGCTGGTCAGCTTGCATTACTCACGTAAAAGTATTCCAGATGAAACCACAAGTTTTCCTGAAAATGACAAAATTAATGGAATTATACCAGCATAAACTCTGTTCTTTGTAAATCTGCACCATAATTTAGCTAGAGAAGAGTTTACCTTGGAATTAAGAAAATGGAGTTAAAGTGGTATAAATCTGCCTTAGTGATGACTGGGTTTCCTCTTTTAATTTTGTGAAATCCTTTTCTGCCTTCACACAGATTATACTTATTCAGAAAGACACCTGGATATGGAATTTTCAGAAATCTATTTCTTTTCTTCCTGAGAGTACATTTATGCTTATTCCTCTCTTTTTTTTCAAACAAAGGAGCTTTTGTTGATTTAGTCCTTGGTGAACACAGTCCATGTGTTACTATACCCCACTGTTACAAGAATCAATTTTAGAACCTAAAATATAAGTCTTTGATAAAGCAAAAAAGGCCTCGCTGATTTTCATGCTGTACCTCAGCAAGTGTATCTGCTACAACTTTGCTACTTTTCTACACTACTTGCAAACAGCAAACCCCACTATGGCAGCAGTGTCAACAGGATGAAACAAATATTTCTTCTTCAGTGCATGAGGCTCAGCACTGGGGTGCTGGGATGCTGCTCCTCGTCACACCTGTATGACAAACAATTTTCCAGGGCAGCAAGTAGGGAAAGGGTGAAAGGATGAAGGCAGCAGTGGTGTTACATAGCTAGACTAGACACAGGTCCTCTCCTAGTCTGTACAGGAATTACAGCCCTGTGGTTTGGTTATTCAAGCTGTTTACTGAGTAGAGAACTGTCCTGATTCAAAGAGTATCCATAGCTCTGTGCCAATAGTCCAACACGAAGGGCAAGCAGCAAACGTGCTCTCGCAAAAGCACATTGGCGAAGTATAATATTGTCAAAAGGAGCAAAGACCTTTTCCTGTTTGCTCAAATCAAGTCATGATGCATATGAGGACAAGAGACTGGGAGAGGGTGAGACAACACAATGGATTAGTACTCTAGGCATGAAAATTTAGAAATCCAGGAAACTCCAGGATTGCTAAGGGCAGATATTTGTTCCATTCTTCATTGTATTAGTCATTTGGTTTATCACTCTCCTCTGACCATCCTGACTGAAAGAAACATGGGAGTCATCTGCAAAAGCAAAACCAAGAATGAGGTCTGCATTCCCTCGGCCTAGTGTTGTTCACAATCCAGAGCCTGACGCAATCCAGAGTCAGACACAGAGTTTGTCACATCCAGAGTCTGCTTCATGCAGCATCCAAGTCCAGCTGTGCAGCATTGCTCTTTCAGTGCAGCCACGGCTCCTACCTGGTCCTATCACAACCTCTTGGGAATGTGATTCCTTTTAATTTCTTCAAGTCAGACAAAATAATAATAATGAACATCTGCAGAGTCCAGGAAAACAACCTGGAATAACCAATATGAAAACTAATAATTTTAATCAGCCTCTGAGGTGGTATGAACAGCTGTATCTCGATATGATTGTCCTGTCAAAGTCACACCACCGAAGCCATGTGAACTTAGTTGTGGCTACCCACATCCCTTGGGGCTAAAGCCATCCATTCTCATCTGGGGTGGTCCTTCCTGAGGACTTTTAAGCCAAGAAGGTCAATTTGATGCCCTCATCCTCTCCTTCTGACATTTGAGAAAGTCTTTTCTTTTCTCTTTTCTT
>VYZT01023225.1:0-19791 GCA_013400735.1 Pomatostomus ruficeps | reverse complement strand
TACCTGGGCCGGCGGGAGGGTCCGGGGCCGCCGCCCCCGAAGCACACCCGGCTCCGCGCCGCGGCTCCTGCAGAGTCATCGCTGCGCCGGGCTCTGGGGCTTTGTTTGGGGCTCGGGTTTTCCCTTGTCTTCCTGGAGCATTTCAGGGAGGATGACCTAAATTTTAACCGTGGGGAAGGAACAAGCTATTGAGTTGGGGCCAAAGAGGAAAAGTTACCGGGCTCTGCTTTTATGTGCCATAAGGTCACAGCGAGTGCGAAAATGGGGGTTTAATTTTTTCCCATTGCGAATCACGGTTAGATGTCCGAAGGGCTACATTCCTGTTTCACTTTTCGGGATGATGCTTTGTGTCCCCGAACAGTGTTATAAAGTTTCTTTGAATAGTTCAGAATCTCATTTCCGAAGTAATTTTCCTCTTTGTCTTTCTTGCATCCCTCTATTCTTGGAAGGAGAAGGCGTTTTGGTATACAGGCTGCACAGGAACACATTTTTAACAGCAGTTCTGAGATTAAAAACGCTGTAGAAATTGTGTTTTAAGGGCTGGGTGCTAGGTGCTGAGTAAAATAGAGATGCTTGATGCTGGTTCCCATTGCAGAAACCTATTGTCCTCTTAAGAACACTTGTGCTTTGCAATCTGAGAAGAATCCCTTTTGTTCCTTGCATCTTTTTGCATTCAGTATCTGGTGGTTACTTAGTGGTTTTGATTCTATTTTAAACGGCTTGTCAAGTTCTGCTGAACTTAGCTTTATATGTAAAAGAAATTTCCAACAATGCAATCTTAATCGTGTACCTTCTAGTAAGGAGTAAGATAGACCAAATGTTTTGGTGGTAAATCACAGCTGTTCACAATCTTGGTTGCTGCCAGATGTGCTTGTGGCTTCTGACAGGCCCCCGGCTGGAGAACCTCTTTGGACGATTGGTCTCTGCCCTCCAGGTTACCTGTTGTGCAGCAGAGGAATTCTCTCTGCTAAAAGGAAAGGTTTCTCTGCCTCCTCTTTCTGTGTCCCGACTGTTGCAAGAGGGAGTTGTTACTGTTGTTGAAAGTGTTTTGTAATCTTTGGGTTGTTCTTGAGGAGCGGGGGATCAGAGAGGGAATATTACTTCCATAACCTTTTTCCAAACCTCAAGAATTTTGTTTTATTTTTGTTCTGGTGAAGGGTGGGAGGCAGTGGGGGAGAAAATCGCTTTTTCTCTTGAATAACGCTTTCCTTCCTCCGTAGTTCTTAGAAGCTGCTTCTTGGGAAAAGAGTTGTGACTTGCATGAGATGCTGTGCAGAATGGTATGGCCAGCAGGGACACTCTGTGATGTTAACATCAGTTTCAGGGGGCTGACAGAAGCATGAAAAGCTGTAAAACTGCTGTCAAACTTGGAAGCACTTTACTTCCCTTACATAGTTGATCTTCAGCTATCCTTACAGAATGGCAGAAAATGAAAACCTGACTTTGGAATATGGCTGTATGGATTTCACCCAGTTTCCAAACAGGCCTGCCATTGAACATTACTATTTTCTTTCCTTCTAGCCAGCATTGTCAAGTGTATGGAGGGCCTGCTGCATATTGTTCTGCAGTCAGTGCTAGATTCTTACAAAGCTGTGTTAAACCATACTTTCCAAAGCAAAAGGTAGATTTTTGTTATGCTGTTGGTGCAAAAAAATGAGTCAACTAAGTGAAAATCACCAGTGGAAATGAATGGAGATGAAAGAATGATTTCTGCCTCATAATTGTCTTAATGGATTTTAAAATGTGAGTGTAGTCCAGTTTTTAGTGTATGCATTAATGGTATGCCTGCAGTCTCCTGAGTTCTGTTCTGTTCTGCAGGCTCTTTTTAAACAAGGAGTTGAGCTGTTGTGCAGATCATCACTTGGAACTAATGTTGATCTACTAGGATCTTAGGAAGTAAGTCTGCTAAGTAGTAGAACATTGTGATGTTCAGATTGTTTAAGTGTATGGCTCTTAGGCAAGTAATTTCCAGCAAAATTCTCTCAGTAATTTTCTCACAGGTTTTTTTGTGTGTATTCAACCATGCCTATTCCAGCATTTGAACAAGATTTCAGGAATAAAATAAAACCTTGTGAGGATGAAAAATACAAATGGTTCAGCCACTGCTTCTTGTTTTCAGAGTAATTCACTAGTTTAGAAAACCAACAAAACCAAAAACACTTATTTCAGAAGCTAAGAGAAGGCCTGTGTCTTCAGAAGAGAAATCTTCCAACACTACTAACTCCTGCTTCCTTTGATGAGCAGAAATATCTGGACGTTGGTATGAGCTGTTATTTTGATGGTAGTTTAGAGTGGAGTTTCCAGTACTGAGGCACAGTACTGGGCCAAAGAGAATAAGCTCTACCAAGACCTCTACACTCTGTGTGTAGGGCCAACTAACATTTTTGTTCTGGAATTGTGTTTTGTTCTGGAATTGTTTTGCCCTGCCTGTGCTAGGGAACCCAGCCCCTGTGGCGCTTGGTGAGGTGCAGTTGTAGTGGCAAGCTCTTTCAGCTCCAGCTGCAGGAGAGCCTGCGGGGAGTGAAGAAGACCAGATCAGAGGGAGCTTTTGAAGCAAATCCGATGCTTGTCCTCCTCACTTCAGGACCCTTTTGCAATGCAAACCAGAGCATCCAGAAGACACAGAGCAGATTCCTTTTTTGGTAAAAACTGGGTTGGAAGATGAGCTTCAGCCACATTGTGTTGTAAGAGCAGACTAGAGCTGGTGTGAAGCAAGGGCGAAATTCTTATTGCAGGAAGGTCAAGCCGCTTGTTGGTGCTTGCCGCTTCCATCTACAGGTGCACTGCCATGGATTGCTGGTATGTGATACAGTACAGAGTGCCAGTGGAGGGAGAAGAACAGCAAACATCTGGGAATTGCTGATGGCCTGTAATATTTTAGGATTTGTTCTGTGCTGTAGTTGTGTAGTAAAAGCTCAGAGAATAAATAAAATCCCCCAAAACTCAGTGTTTGTTTTTGCCATAGTGAGGATTGGAAAATAAGACTGTATCTATATTGCTTTACTACTTCGAGGAAACTCAAAATGTGTTACTTAATGTCAGATTTGTAGTAGAATAGTTTTTTGGCAAGCCATTAAGATTGGCTTTTAGTTCTTCTTAAAATAAACTTTTGGAAAGCCTTTTCAGTACTACTGTCTGGAAGAACAGCATGATGTAACTTATGTCTCTAAAGTCCTCAGGAAAATTTGAGCTGCTTTTATTTCCTGAGTGTCTAAACCTGCTTTTTCCAGGCATTCTGAAAGAGTCCATATGAAGTGTTGCTGCAGCCTGCAGCAGGTTTTGCTGTGGTATGTTGGACACCCTGTGAACTGTCCCATGATTTCATTACCTCAGCTTTGATAAACCAAACAAGCAGGTAATTGATTTTGTAAACCAGATTTGTCCAAATGACTTTACCTCCTTGGTGTTCACTCCAGAGCTAATAAAGCTCTTATAAAAGGTTAATTGTTCAGCTTTGTGTCTTGGACCAAAGTTTGATAATTGCATCAAGGTAGCACTGCTCTAACAGAGTTAAGGCTTGTATTTCTCCCCCTCACTTGTGCCAAATAGAGCACCTGAGCAGTGTATGGGAATGAAAGAAGCTAATTTTGGCTAAAATTAATTTTTGGCCCTTTTTTAAAATCTTCTTTCTTCTGTCTTACTTTTAATGTATATTTGTTTTTGTGTAAGACTTTATGGGTGCCTGGGATGGTGCAGGATGTGACTGAGGGAAGAAGACTGATTCTTTCAGTGTTGGTGATGGCTTCAGGTGGTGGTGAATAGGGCCTCAGGCTATATTGTTTATCCTTGACTTCTATCTCTAAAACATATATCTGTGTATATATGTTTTATTACTAAAAAAAGTCATACTTTTTCTGGATTACCTCTGTTTTGGGAAAATACTGGTATCAGTTTAGCCTAATTACTGTGAGGGAAATCATTGCAAGGACTGCTATTGGAACAAAAAATGTGGTTGCTAAAAAGTTATTCTGGTGCAGATTCATTCTTAAGTAAAAGGTATTTTCTGCAATGGGAATTTTCAAGTTGCTTTTCAAAAAGTTAATTGTGAGAGTTGAAGAAAAAGACTTATTTTTTTCTCAGCAGTTGGGGTGGAGGAGCGCCCATCAATGTATCTTCCTGTTGTTGGACTTGCTTTGAAGTTTCAGTGTAAGCTTGTGTAGATTAAACGTCAGCCTCTAGAAAGGAAATGGAGAGCAAGGGGTGAATTAATTTAGCTGGATAATATGGCAGTTGTTGCACAATGCTGATATGTTTGCTGAACTTTGTGTACTTTTTTTTTGACTTAAACCTGTGCTGCTGAATTGAGACACATATTTATAAAGCTGTGCTGAAACAGGTGGTCATAGATTGTGATGTGCCTTGTAGTTAAGTACATGTATCTGGAAGCTTGTTATTTAATCTTTTTTTGTTTATTTAGGTTTACATTAAATAAATGATTCTGTTTTAGGGCATTAGATATTCATAATTTGTTACAAAGCTGATGAAAAGAAGTCTCTATCCTGAGTTTTTTACAGTAACTTGAACAAAACAAGATGTTGAAAACAGTTCAAAACCCCCAAAGAATAACAGCTGTGAATGCAGGGATAAGGCTAATACAAGTTTACAGTCTCTTCTCTGAGAGAAAAGAGGCTGTAGGAGCTATTCTGTTTAACGTGTAGATCTTCCTTCTTGAAGTTTAAGAACATAAAAACCTGCTGTAGGGAAGGAAAAAAATCAGATGAACGGCGCATTTTTTTATCTAGAAAAAAGTGTTGATATGAAATGGATAAAAGCTGTTTAGTTTACTTTTCATTGTAATAGAAATCCATACAAAGTTTATGGTGTTTTAGTTTTTTAAAAAACGGATTTGTTTGGCTTTTGTTTGTGTTTTTTGTTGTTGCTGCTCCCCAGCCTGGCTATATGTTGTCCTGTTGTTCACTACTAACATTTTCCTTTGCACCCTCCCCTCTCAAATGTTTCTGTGTGAGATAGAGCTAAAGTTTTCTTGAAAAACACTGGGCTAACACAAAGAAAAATTTAAAAAAATCTGGTTAAAGGAGGCAATTTCCTGCTAATCTTTGAAGTTGCTGTGCCTCTAGGAAGTAACATAGGCAGTTAGAGAACCCTAGTACTATTCCAGCCTTTTTTGTATTGAGGCTGGGCAAAGTACTGAACTGTTTAAAAGACGCGTCTTTCTTGGTGACTGTTGAAAGGGAGAATATAGTATCACGGTGATACTTAATACTATTCTGTTAATTTTTTTACTGTACTGCTGTTTTGAAGCAGCAGGGTTTTTTTGTATACTTCTGTAGATAGTGGTTGGTGCTCACACTCAAAACCTTGATCAGAAGTTCTGAGAAAGTTGTTCTGTAAAGGTTTGCTGTCTTAGGAACTATACTTCTCATATCTGCCCACTATACTGGATATCTCTGTGTAGTAGTGTCAATATGAAGGTTTCTCTGTAATTTTTTGGTGCATTTTTCATCCCCGTGTTGAGGCTGACCTCAGAGATTCTCGTATTAATCCCCTGATTTAAGATGCAAGTAGGGGAACTGAGGCTACGAAGTTTATTTGGCTAAGGACAAACAGTGAGTGTGCAACTTGGATGTGACTCAAGCCAGTGTAGAGAATGCAGGCAGCACTTCTTCAGTTTTATCTGTGATGGAGTAATGAGCACTTGTAGTTCATAGCAGCTGGGGGAGAGGAAGCAGCATTGCTGCTGCTCCCACTCCTGGTAAAATTCTTTTGTGATGCTTCTAATCTTCTGGTGTGGGATAAGATTGGTTGGAGTGGGTTAACTGTGATGCCTGTCCTTGCCCACAGCTTGCTGAAATCTCATTAACCTCACTCCAAAGTATTTCACAGCATTTTGGTATTTGGTAATGCAGGATAAAGTACAGGATGCTGGTAAAGGACAGGATAAAAGGACAGGATAAAACCACAGGATACCATGCTCATTGCTAATGTGGTGGATATGCATGGGTATGAAAACTTGATATCTGTGAATATAAGCATTTTGTGCCCATATGTGTGTGCTTATCCTTTCCTGTTAATATAACCTTTCATCATCGTGTCAGGAAGTGGGAGGAGAGTCAGTGAAGCTCAGGCATTCAAGGACTGTTATTACATACAGATTGAGATTTTTGAGAGTTTGAGTGTACCATGCTTGACTTAAACCATTTCAAGTTCAGAAAAATCCAGTTTATTAGGTGGCTGTTAAAGGCAGAATATAATGTAATGGTGATACTTAACTCCGTTTTCATAATTTGTTTTACTGTATTGCTGTTTTGAAGTGGTAGGGGTTTTTTGAGAAACATTTGAAGAAGGGACAAACATCATGAGATACCACTAGTAATGCCTAGCAATTATCTCTAAAAATATTTTTCAAAACAAAGTGTTTGCACAGTTATCCAAACGATGCTGTTATTTGGAAAAAAAATGCCTTTCTTTTCATGGAATTTTTAAAAGGTATTAAAATCTTACTATAAGCACTATAGCTTCCTAGCAGTAAAATAAAATTAATAGCCCTGTATTAGAGATTAGTTGAGTAGCTTCAAGACTGTCCAGAACACAAAATGTTGAAAAGCTTTTTTGTGGCAAAGATCAAGCCATTACAAGAACTTTATCTTTCATTACATGCATATAAAAATAAAGTAGTTTCTATTTTTTAAAAAATCACCCTATGTTGTGGGAGCTTATGAAAACAGTGTACTGAAGGTTTTATTACAGGCCTTGTTCATTTAATGCTTCCTGCAAGGTTAGCTTGACTACTCACATAGATGACACTAAAGTACCAGGATATATGGGCTGTGTGTTAGAGAATTGGATTCAGTTATGGTTTCATGGGCAGCTAAACCATTCTTGGAGAAGGAGCAGGAATTGTGAGAGAGAAGCGAGGTAAATAATAAGGAATGGAATCAATACTGATTCCGTAGTTTGGGGTTTTTTGGTTTGTTGGTTGTGGTGTGTTTTTAATTTGTGTTTCCAGTTCATGCCTGTGAAGAAGGGTTCAGATCTGCAGCTATTTGAACCAGTCTAGACCGGGGCTGCTGCTGCATCCTTGCCCCCTGTGGTGCTGCCTTCTCCCGTTGTGGGGTTTATAGGCCTTTCCCTCGGTTATTATCCAGGACCTGACACATCTGTCTCAATTTCATGGTGAGGAGGGTCATACTGACTAGAAATACCAAGAGCAGGGAGAGGCACAAAACAGGTACTTAATTTCTTTCCTGAGCAAAAAGATTAGTGTCTGCACCAGTTTTAAAATAAATATACAGTTAAGAAGATTGAAGAGGTGTTTCCAGATTTTCTCCTAGTATTTCTCTTTTACAGGAAATTGCTTACAAGCATTTTAAATTCAGAAGACTCCTTTATCATGGTTGGCTGGATGAACTGTTTGAAAGTAGGATATTTGTAAGCATTGTGGCTTCTACAAAGGCTGATCAATGAAGTTTCAAATACCCTTTTTTCTTTAGAAACAAAAGGATGGACATACTAGGTCAGATCAAGTGGGGTTTTTTATGTAGTATTACAGAAGTGAATGCTTTAAGGAAGAAATAACAGGACAAGCATTAATGGTGCTTCCTTTGCATATTCTCCATGTTTCCAGTGGTTTTGAGTTCAGTAACTCTTTGGTGTAGTGTCTATACCATTCTGCGTGAGGGAAGTCACCAGCTCTGCTGTCCACACTGCAAAAAAATTATCTTTGTTTTTCAGCTGCCTCTGATGTTGCTTAACAATCCTTATTTGCTCTACTAGAAGAGGCAATAAACATTCAGTCCTGTCTGTCCTGGCTGTCACTTAGGTTTTTTACAGCCTTGCATTACCTCCCCTTGCACTTTACTCTCTGCCAGCTGGAAGATTTGTAGATGAGATTTTGGACATAAATCTCCTTATACGTTTAATGGCCCTTGTTCATCTTAATTGAATGTTTCCTGGTTGCCCCTCTTTGAGAAGTGGGGACTAGGACTGTGTATCATACTTGAGGTATGTACAGCCTCAAGGCTGAACATGCCTACAGTTTATGTGGTGGAGTAATAATCCCTTCCTTTTCTCAGAGGAATGCTCTAAACACTTGCTCTGATTTTTATTAGTAATAAGCATTCAGCTGAGGTTTGCATAGGATAGTTTCTCACAACACCAAGATTACATTCCTGAGAGGTAATCGTCAGCCTTGAGCTCATCCTTGTATATATAAAATTAGGATAGCCCCCACTGCTCTTTACGTTTTCATACTCTCAATTCCATGTGCCATTCTGTAGTGCACCTGCTTGATCTTTACAGTTCTTCAGGATGCCCTTGTCCTTGTTACCCACAATAAGTTAATATCACCCAGAAGCTTTATTTTATTGCTCACCCTTTTAGTCAGATTACTTATTAGTGAAATGTGAGTATTGTAGTTCCAACACACATTCCTGCAGAGCTCCTGGTGATTTCCTTCTGCGGCCATTCACTCTTCTAGTCACATACTTATTGTTGCAGTAGTTAGACGGTTGTCCTGAAAGACTTCTAAGAGGAACCTTTCAAAAGCCTTTTGGAAACCACAGACTGTATCAGGAGGATACAGTTCCATATGTTTACTTCCTTTAGGGGTCTTTACCAAAGCTCCACTGGTGATAAATGCATGTATGGTACTTGTGTCCGCTAATTCTATCCTTTATTGGAGTTTCTTCAAGGTGTGCATCAGAACAATACTGACAAGCATTTTTAGTGATTGGTGATGTACTAAGTGGCTTTTGTCTACGTTTGTTTTGGGTTGAATGTGTTCTGGTTTCCTCCCCACAACAAACTCATAAAATTAGGCTAATAGTTTAAGAGTGTGTAATCTTGGAGCCCAGCATTGTTGCTGGCTCCATCTAAAGTTGTTAACCTTGACTCATGTGGGTGGGTGTTGTTCCATAGTAAAATGTCCAGTTCTCTGATTCCTCTCAGATTTTATTAAAGTTTTGCAATGCACCTATAGGTCCAGGCCTACTATAAATATGATAATTTAGGTGATAAGGCTTAAAAGTTAGTATAGGTAGTTCCAGTGACAGTTTTGTCAGTGCAAATGAGGCTGTACACTAATAGGAAGGACAAGGTTTGGAAACGGCCCGATTAGCAGTAGTGTAATGTGGAACAGTGCCCGGAGACGAGAATGGCTGTAAACAGAAAGCTTGAATAAGTAAACTCTGAAAAGAAGTTAATTTCAAGATATTGAGTTGTCTTATGTTGTTGTTTTTTAAAGCTGTTAGTAACAAATGCTATCTTTTGGTCAGCAAATATGTGTGGAATTGTGGGAATGAAAGGTTACTTTTTATTCCTTTTAGCCTTAATCTAGTTGCTGCAAAACATGCTCTGGAAAACAGCAGCCTCTGCTTTTAAGTCTTTCGCAGGTCTCTTTGTAGTTAATGAATTGCTTGGCGTTTTATTACTTAACATGTTACTCAAAACACATGATTTTGCTTATTTCTGTGAGTATTTACTAGACAGAAAAATCTCTTTGAAAACAACTAGGGGGAGATTATTCAGCTATAAATGTTTTAGTAAAAAGGTTAACTTGGACATGACCTTTTTATAGATAAATAATGAGGGTAATGAGGACCATTTTTATAATAATAGACATTAAAGTTAGAAAGCCTCTATCAGATCCTTTAATTCTTCACTGCTATGGTCCGTTTGAATCCTGAAACATGCTTTCCATGTTTAATTTTTTTTTTAAGTAATCCTAATGGAAACACTAGTGGCTATTTGAAGGCTTTTGGATTTAAGCAGCTGCATTTTAGAACACTCTAAAATCAATTTAATTTGCTTCATGCCTCTTAATTTGGGGTTTTACAGTAGAAGTCAATCCTATTATAATAAGGTTTGGAATTGCTTAGTACTTCAGAGGAGTTGTTGACTTTGTGTGTTTGCTGTGAGTTTGAATCCTGCCTCTTAGTTGCTGGCGAAGATGGGTTACTGCTTTTAAAACATATTTATCAGTGTTTGTCAGTGGCTTTTTTGAAACTAAGTGTATGGGTTTTTTTCCTAATCCTGTGATTTTTAAAAATTAATCTCAGATAACATGCTATATCCATATGGAGCCTTATTTTATAATAATTATCAAGGAAAATGTCAATAGAGTTAAGCAAAGATGGCCTAGTGAGGCAGTAAGGTAGCCTTTTCCCACTTCATGTGTTATCTGAGAAATGGTTCCGTGCTTAAGAAAGTAAATTTGTTCAGAGAGCCTCAGTTCAAGCCCTCAGTAAATAAATTGTTCATACAGTTATTTAATTTATGTTATTGTTGAAGTAGAAAAAAGGCCCAGGAGTTCAGATTTTTGCATATGTATATATACACATAACTGTTGCAAGTAAATAGGAGCCTACTCAGTGTACAGTTCAGAGGATTAAAACTGTAGAACTCTGAATGAAATCCAGCAAACCTGGAAACTCACGAGAGTGTTTTGACTGAGCCTGTTACCCTCAGTCTTAACAGAACAGATTTAATGCTTAGAGCCATGGTACCCCTGGGCTGTAACCTTTACTCAAGACTTGCGTGCTGTGTGTATTGCTTGCATCTCTTGATGCTTTCCACAGGTACAAGTTTTCCATTCAGGTATGGAGAGAGGACGACACACTACAAATGAGTTTTGTGAAAGTCTAGTTTTAAAATGATCTTGGCATGTCCTCGGGCTGCAGAACTATGTTGCTCTGTGTTCTTTGCTGAAAGAAGTAATTTTCTTTCGAAACCATTCTCCTTTGGATGAATTGTCTGCAACTGGTGGGCAGAATGTTTCATGTGCACCTCCTCCTATTTCTTTTTCTGACAGAGTCCACTGGAGCTGTATTTTAGACTATGTGACCTTGCTTTTCTTAGTAGCCTGAAGGTAGAAAGAACACAGGAGGCTAGGACGTATTTCTGTTCTTTCCTGCTGTTTGAGGTAGAATGATGGAAAGCTGGTGGCTTCCATGTATTCTGGATATTAGCTTTTTGTTTGCTTTTGGCTATCCTAAAAATTGATTGATACTTTAAAACTTTTATATGCTTTAGATATAAGTACTGATGCCAATAGTCTTATTTGTGGTATCCTAAAACTGACCTTTGTTCGTTGCAGCTGAAACAAGATTCTGGAGATTAAAACTTTTCAGTATAATTGCAGCTGTACCTCTTTCCAGTCTCTCTCTTCTAGAATTGCCTGTCTC
The DNA here is from genome assembly GCA_013400735.1 of Pomatostomus ruficeps. Taxonomy (NCBI): domain Eukaryota; kingdom Metazoa; phylum Chordata; class Aves; order Passeriformes; family Timaliidae; genus Pomatostomus; species Pomatostomus ruficeps. The sequence goes on along the minus strand of VYZT01023225.1, from coordinate 8,650 downwards.
CATTAACAATAAATGTGTGTCCAGGCTCAACTGAAGTTGCAAAGTGAAATTTATTACTACCAGAGTTAGAAGGAGGCTATGAGAAGTAAAACTAAACCTTTAAAAGACACCATTCTTTTCACTTCCCACCCCTCCCTCCCACCAACAGTGCGAGGGGGCAGAGTGTGGGGGTTCTTTTTCAGGTCAGTCCATTTCCAGGATCATCTTCCCCTGCTTAGGGAGAGGAGTTCTTTCCTCTGCTTTTGCCATGGAGTCCCTCCCACGAGAGACACTTCTATGTGAACTTCTATGGCGTGGGTTTACTCGTCCACGGGATGCAGTCCTCCAAGGACAAACTGCTCCAGCATGGAAGCAAGGGGCCTCTCTCTCTCCAGTTGGGTCTCCCACCTGGACTGCAGTTTCCTCCGACATCCACCCGCTCCAGCATGGTCACCTCCTCCACAAACTGCGGGACTTTTATCTCAGTCTCTGTCTCTCACTGGGCTGTACCTGCTACGGCTTCTTCTGGCATCTACGGCTGCTGTGGCCTCTGGCATCTCCCTGCTCCAACGTTGGCACCTCACCCACGGACTGCAGGTGGCTCTGCAGCCCTTGTGGATCCCACAGACTGCAGGGGGGACACCCCACCTCACCATGGGCTCACCACGGCCAGCAGAGGAAATCTCAGCTCCAGTACCTGGAGCACCTCCTCCCCCTCCTTCTCCACTGACCTTGGTGTCTCTATGTTGTTTTCCCTCACATGTTCTCACATCCTCCTCCTTCTCTAACTACAAGCAGCTGCGTGCACACTTTGTTTTGATTTTTCCTTAAATATGGCATCACAGAGGCGTAACCAACCTTTCTAATTGGCGCAAACATGGCCAGTGGCATGTCCATCATCTTCAGAGCCATCAGAGATTGGCTCTGCTGGAAATGGTGAAGAATTCCAGAAGCTTCTCACAGAAGCCATCTTTATGGCCCCCTCCCCACTACTAAAACCACCACAATGTGTAATCTTTTCTTTCTTCTCAGAAGGATGAAAAAGAATCTCCCCTTAGGATTTTTTGCGGGTTGTTTTTAAGCATTTTTTGGAACCTCCAGAACCTGAAACAAAAAGATTAGGTCTAGGTAGGGATCATTTGTCAAGCATTCCTAAGGACTGGGTGTATCCTCCTGTTTCTTTGTAAACAGGTATGTAAGACGGGTGAACTTCAAAACCAAACTTAAGCCAGGAATGGCTAAGTTGTCGACACAGATTGAGTGTAATCTCTGGAAATGGCAAATCCAACCTGTAATTAGCTTCCTTCAGTGTTTGTATGTCCTGTGTCCTCACCCATTGTGTGATTGGTAAATGAACAGAGGTTGAGACAGATATGAGAAATTTTTGCCCCATGAGGATGATCACACTGTAGAATAGGTTGTTCAGAGGCACAGTGAGCTCTCTTTTTGAAGCTTCCCAAAAGGCCTACAGCCAGACCTTGAGAGCTGCTTTGTTGAGCTTCCTCTTAGCAGCAGGTTTGGATTAGGTGATCTCCCAGGGTCTTTTCCACCCTTTCCAACCCTGTTCTGTTTGATTCAAGAACTGTGTGGTCTGTTCCCACACAGAAAAAGTACCTCTGGCTTAAAGAACCTGGATATTCAAGAGACATGCATAAGTTCTGATCAAGAGAAGTAGATTGTTTACTTAAACATTCTCTGCTCATACCTGTGCTGTTGTCTGAAATACAAAAGAAGTGACTGCAACAGTCAAGGGAAGACCAACCTATGTCAGATACTTAAACTTCTGTAAGACCTCTGACAAAGTTGCAAAAGAGATGGCACTCAGGTTTTCTTTTGTATTTTGTATTAGAACTAGTTGTATTTCTTGAACTTGAAAAGTGTATTAAGATGTACTTTTGGCTGGATATTCACATACATTTTTAAAGTTATTATAATAGGCACTTGTGAGAACACTTGTGAATAAGAACTGTATTGGTGAAAATCTGCTTGTGAAACTCAGGAACCTTGGATGCATCCAGAACAATGTGGAGGGAAATAAAGCAAGCATGGGATGCTTCCCAGGATTATTTCCAGGAATGAAGTGGCAGTCTACATCCTCATGCGAGAGGGGTGCTTTAACAGCACCTTGATGCAGGGGTTAGTGTCAGTGAGATTAACCAAAAAGCCCAGGGGTGCATTACGCCTTTGCTTTCCAAGGCTGTTTAATGCCTATTCCTAAAACCGTAGGAGAGATCCACTATTGTGAAGGATTTTGCCTATTGAATCAGAAGTGATTTTGAGTAGAGGAAAAGCATTTCCTCCACCTCCCCACACACCTGTCTCCCTATAATCCCAAAGGACGTCTGAAGTGCTCTTATGCTGTAATGGGAAGCCATGATCTGGACTGAGAAGAAACAAGAGAACTCCTTTTCTGCTTTTAAAACTCTGAACCTCTTTCTCACACTGAATTTGGATTCCAGAGCTAAAATCCAAAGAGGGTATCATTCATATTTCACTGCAAAGCTTTACCTTGAGCAGTATGTAAGGTATTTACTCTGGTGTGATCAGGCTCTGCATGATATTGCAGGGCAGTGTGCCAGTTCTGTGGTATGGTGAATCCCCTGGTGTAAAAGGGAAGCTCCTTGTCAGACAGAGGCAAAGCAAAAAATATATGATTGATCCACAACTTGCTCATTAATTGCTGCTTTTGTTAAGCACAGGTATTATCTTGTATTCTGGCCTTTGCAATTTTTTTTTTTAAGTTCTTTTTATATGTTTCTTTAAAAAACTTTCTTATTTTCTTTTTCCCCTATCTTTTTTTTTTTTTTTTCCTGCAACCATTGTCTTCCTAACAGGATAAGTATTTTCTGTGGTGCATTTGCAGGCTTTGTCTGTAAATAAACAGGAAGCCTGTTTTTCCTAAATACAGTGGGAATATAGCTTTCTTAGTATAGCATTTTGCCAGTGGCTCTCTGCCTAAACTGGGAGTTATGCTGTCTGCATTGCTTCTTCTTTTTCCCAAGTAGCTGCCTGTTTTTGAATTCCACAAATTAACATGTGTTAATGATGACATATGACAGAGGAGGTGCCTCAGGATAGCTCCAAATAATTTGAGTAGTCTGGACTTCAGCCTCAGTTTGGGTAGGATTTGATTCTTTCTTTATGTTCTGAACAGATAACTGTAAACAATCATCTTTTTAGTGCCCTGTTTCCTTTTGGGGTTGTTAGTCAAATGCGACCATTGCCATTCCAGGATCAGAAAGAGGTTTATAAGATGCTTTTGCTTTCATATTGTTTGATTGACTGTAATTAGATTTGACCCAGAGTTGTTTAGATGCATGTGTAAAAAATGACATGGCTGCTTAGTGTCATGCCTTAATTTGGTGTTTGGCTGAAGAGGTCCCCTTGTGCAGCATAGCTGTTCCAGGACTCCATTTGCCAAGTATTCAAAGGACTTAATTTTTGCTCCTACTGCATGGCTTAGGTTGCTTTTTTTTTTCCTTTTGATGGTATTGTCAGACTGGTCACAAAATGTGTCTTCTGCAGCTGTTACTGGAAAGCTGTTACAAAACCTCAATTCAGTGATTATTGTAAACCACATTTAGTGGTCAATTTTCATTTGACTCTCTGCCAACTCTTTGGTTTATCTTGCTCAACCATGTTTCTTTTCTCCAAGGTGCCATCCTCTAAGGCATTTTTGGAAGGTTTTTGGCATGGTAAGGTAGAAGGTCCTGGCAGTTCTTGCAGGGAGGATGCAGAGCAGGGAAAGGAGAGGGTCATCTGGTCCTTGGATGGCTGGGCAGTTGGCAGGTTTGAGAAGTGGGGCATTGTGGCATAAGTGTTTGAAGTCAAGGAACAGCAGCTTGTAAAAGCATCCTAGCAAAAACACTAAAAGGCTCAGGTGCTGGTCTGGGTCTGTGTGGTTGAACTGATGAACAGTTGGTTTCATCTTGCTTCAGCACCAAACAATGGAATTGATTGACAGTATTTGAAATAAGTGATTTAGGCTTAAGCACATGTGTCTTCTGAGTTTTTCAAGTATAATCAGTAACCTTTTCATAAAAGCATCACAGTATGGCTCATAGTTGTCCAGTGACCATTTAAAACCTTCAGAACACTTTTTTTCCTCTTTCTATTGCAAAGTCCCCATAATTTAGTTGTCAGTGTAGTCTTTAATGGCATCAAGTTTGGTTGGGGTTAATGCCAATTCTTTGTTTAGTTCTGTCTCTTTAGTTTTGCTTTAAATTTGTAATTTAATTTTAAGTAACAATTAACTTCTGGTTGTGGTGGATTCAGTTTTGAACTAAGGGAGGCCTCTCACAATTGTTGTCATAAAATTAAAAAAAGCAAAGACAAAATGCCAAATTAATTTACATTCTACCCATTGGGAGTGAGTGTTGTATTTTCAATGTTTTCATTGTCTGTTGAATTTTTCCTTCACAGTGCTTCCTAAAGCCTTACAGAAGTAAAAATAAGTGGGGAATTGCTTAACCAATTTTTAGTCATATTCTGTTTTGTGTTTTAGGTATGTGAACAATCTTTGCAGATCAGGAGAGCTGCAAAATACTTGTGTGGCTTACCTGTTGCACAAAGCAGAGAAGTTCGGAAGCCAATTTTGAAGCATGGCAAGAGTTGAATCAGATGCAGGGGATTGAATTATCATTGATTATCTCTCTCTGTCTTTGGGGGTGATGGGACTTCTAATATAATCTTCACAGAAATTGCATCAAACTGTTACTGTCATACCAAGTTTTGGGGAAGCTATACTGTATAGAATTAGGTAGTTCAGAATAAGCTGATACTCTTTTTTCTGGTTTTGGAACCTTGTCAGTGCAAGCTTTAATAGCTGTCTGCTTTACTAGTTCATGGGTGACTACATGTCATCTGTGTTCCCACTCTATTTCTGCTCACATCTGATCTGCCTTAAATCTGAAGTCATGGTTGATGTGGTGCACAAATGGTCATGTTACTCTGGCCTCAAATAATTTGGTGATTGCTAATTGAATTCTTCATGTTTCATCTGAATTGTGTGCTTGCTTAGAAATTCGAGTAGATTAACACCATATCCCACCTTCCAACACCTTGAGAATAACTAAATGGAGGTTATCACTCTCTTCCTCAATTACCTTTTAGAAATCAGCCAGGTAAGAATGTTTTCATGTATCATAGCTGCGGTTTTAGTAGAGATGAGTTCAAGGCCAGGCTGCATGGGGCTCTGAGCAACCTGGTCTTGTGGGTGGCATCCCTGCCCATAGCCTTCTGGTTGGAACTAGATGATATCTAAGATCCCCTCCAACCCAAACCATCCTGTGATTCCATGAGGGCATCACCTGGTCAAAAGTGCTAAGTTGAGATTAAAGACTTAGTGGGATATGAATAACATGTGCTTTGGATCAAAGTTGTTAACTGTATTTAGATAACTCATTATTGTCTTTTAAATTTTGTTCACCAGCAATATCCAAATGTTTTGACTCAGAATGCATTTTCTTTTGTCTTGATTCTTTCTCTTTTAGTCTGAAAAGGGCCAAGTGATCTTACTCTTTTACAAGTAATGTAATTACAGTGACATCCTCACTTCAGAAGTGTTACATGTCAGACTGCATAGTTTATGGATAGACAAGTTACTTAAACAAGAGTTTAATTCTAACATATAATCTCAGTACGTAGAGAAATTCTGTACAAGTTATTTGTTTTCCGCTGCATTTTTCATAGTATAAAAGAATTCCTTGACCAAGGCTAAGTTGGTCCTGATTAGCTCTGAAATACAATTCAAACTCTCTTAATGCAGCCTCCATGCCTCATCATGGTGAGTTTGACAGTATAAATACAATTTCCTTCCAGCCCCATCCTGTCCTGAAAGGATCATGAGAGGAAATCTTGTTGACTGCTTTGTTGTTGATGCGAATACTCCCTTGCCAAGGGCATGTGTTACTGAGCTGCATCGCTTGCAAGTAGCTGTTACCTTAACCTTCCTTCCTTTTCCCCTTCAATGGGAACACCTAATTGAAGACAGCTTATAAAAGCAGGTGTCACAAAGAGGAAGAAAATGCATCATATTTTGAATTGGGGAAGGAGCTGTTGCTCTTGCTTTACTCTTTATTTGTATACAAACACCAGTTTGCCTGTGGGTTGCGTTCTGTTTGTTTGTTTTTCCTACAGGCAGTAGCTGGTGCGCTGAAATGGGAAGCTTTTCGAGTTGAGTGGCAGATGCAAACTTTAGAGGTGCATGTTAGACAGGCAAAGGATGGAGTCACATGTGATGGTTACTATTTAGGCAAAGAGAGTAATCTGATCAAATTCTTACGTTTATGCTTGTGCAGCATCACTTAAATAGATAAAAAGCATTCTTTCCTCTGGTAATGCTGGACCTTTTGTTAGTCCTCCAGCTGACCTTGTACTGCCTGCTCGGGGTGAGGTGAGCAGGTTTGTTGTTCTGTGTTTTGTCAGCTTGGTTAATCACAATTTCTCTCCCTATTTTTATAGAACAAATTCGATTAAAGAATATAAGGAATGTATATGGAAGATGCTTGTGGTACCGCTTGCGACTGCTAAAACCGCAGCAGAACATAATTCCTGCAGTGAAGTACGTACGTTTCATTTGCATGACTTTCCATTAAAGCAATTCTTACTTTTTTAAAAGTAAAAATAAATTGGTTTGTAATCAAAGCGGCAGGAATTAGTTACTTCTGCATCATTAAAGAGAGATTTGCAATCTGCTGTATTTGAATAATTAATAGGTAATCATTATTACCTAGTAGGGCTTGAAATCAAGTTGTATGCTGTTTGTCCTGTATAAAGCATCTGATAAATGAGACCAGTGAGCCTCAGCTGTAAAAAAAAAAAAAAAGGTAAACAATGTGTTTATTTGTTCAAAATAGTAATTCTCAATGAAATTGGTAGTGCTAGTAATACCTTCTGATTTAAATATTTAGCATGTGAACATATCTATTCAAATATAAAAGAATAATAACTTGGTATGCTTGAAGGTGAAAGCTTTATATCCATCAGTTCTTTGTTATTCCCACCCTCAACATATTTTGCTGTTATGCACCTGTGTCAGCTTTTTGTGTTTTGGTTTTTTTTTCTTTTTAACACATAGTCTAAGATCTAGTTAAAACCATCCTTTAAAAGTAGGAGATACCTGTTGTTTACCTGCTGAGGACAGACAGTTAAAGAATGGAAAGAGACTTTGTGGTAGTGGATTGTCTTTGGTAAAAAATAGGAGAAAAAGTGGTATTAAAACTAATACCTGCTTTAATGTTTCTCACTGTTTTAATACTGTTTCTTGAATAGTGATATCAGATGGCTTCTAATGTTAATAGAATGGTACTAGAGCTAGTGGATTTGTGTATTTAAAAAATTCTTTTCTTCCAAATAGGAAAATAGTCCTCCTTGCTGGTTGGGCATTATTTTTGTTTCTTGCATACAAAGTTTCCAAAACAGACAGAGAGTATCAAGAATACAACCCTTATGAAGTGTTACATTTGGATCCTGTAAGTATTAGCATCTTTCACTAGTCTGTACTACTGTAACTGTATATTGTGTGTATAGATGTCTAATTTTAGACTTGTTTTTTCAAACAAAGTAAGTTTAGTTAATCTGCCTAGTGTTTTTGTTCCTTTTTGGCATGCGAAAGTTGCTGCTGTGTATTATAAAGTCAGTTGTTATGTGTTTTTTGCCTATATCTGTACCAATTTATAACTTTTGTATCTAGGTCCTTCAAAATTCTAGTAATGTAGTGAGGTGGGTTTTTAAAATCTATTCTGAATCTTATTCTGATAGGAAGAAAAACAAAATCTGCTTTGTATGCCCTGTGTAAATCTTTTCAATAGCCACTTTTAGGGATGCTGAAGAAACTGTGTTAACAAGAGTGTGAATTCATTTGATTTACAGTTTTTGTACAGAGCAATATTTCCCTTGTAAATGAAAGGTTTCGCTGAAGGGTGTTGGTGATGCACATTTTGATGTAGTGCAGGCTAGCCTGAATCTTGGTTGTATCTGTGAATGCAAACAAAAAATTCTAAACAATGATCCCAGTCAATAGATTTATTAAACTGGGATAAAAAAGGATATAGTGCTTATCTAGAAAACTGATGCAGTGCTTTGTTTATACTGAAGGACTGAGTCAAAGTGGATGCAAAAAACTACATATCCCAAGGGCAGACATTCTGAACTTCTTTTAAACTCTTGTTTAGTCTTGTCAAACTTTGCTCTTCATCTTAACCACAATACCTCCAGCAGATTCTCTGCTTGTGTTATTTCCTGGTCTAAGGCTTCTCTTACGAATAACAATAGTGTCATCTTTTCAGTTCTGGAGTCTGAGGTATGTTTCACTCTCAAGTCTAAAGAAGTACACTGTGGATCCAGCCCAGCACAAGAATATGAATGAGCTTTGAATGTACCTGTTTTGATTAAATGTGATGTATATTGTTAATGTGAGAGAGCTTAATATGTACGTGAGCAGTAGCAAATACATTTCTTGCCATGAAGTGATGTTGACTTGTCAGCAGAGAAAAGCAGCACCTTGTGCTAAGAAAGCCTTTGTAGCAGGTGGGTGGTCTGTAGCCTGTTTCTAGCTAGACGGGTAGAACACCTGCCTGTCATGTCCTAGAGCCAAGTTACTAGAATTCAACCCCTGCTCAGCTCCTCTGTGGCTCACTGATTGCTGACTTGAGTTCTCTCACTGATGCAC
>VYZT01023179.1:0-23268 GCA_013400735.1 Pomatostomus ruficeps | reverse complement strand
AGGTGGTTTTCTGTTTATGAGGGATACCTTAATACGACAGCCTGTCAGAGAGCCCTTGTAACGATGACTGCAGTAAGATTGTGTAGATTTTGGCTAAGACTGGTATTGTCTTAAAAAAAGACAGCAGAGGTATCTGGTCACATAGTTTAATATGGCAGGCTATTATTTGTACTAATTGAACTAAAAAAAATAAGAAGGTGAGAAATGTTAATGGGCTGACAATCTGTGTTTTAGATATGGTTCCATTTTAGATCCAGTTAAGTTTGTGAACTTCAGCTGTGTGTTGGTGTTCCATTGATTAAAATCGTGGATGAAAACTTTTTCACCATAAAGGAACTCAGGGATCTGAACTGGGTGTAATTTTTATATAATCTTATATATATATATATGCTAAAATTGCTTACAGATTTCCACTTTCCTGAATGTATAGGATAAAAAAAGATAAATTGTAGCTGTTGTTTTGTTATTTTAAACTTCCATCCATCTGTAGAAGATGATGTTTTCTGGGTTTTTTAAGTCTTACTGCAATTCCCTTTATCTGCTTTGTTTAAGCAGAAAACTTCAGTCTTACTCATACCTATTTTTTTTCACCACTGCTTTAGGCAACCAAAGGTCATTATTTTCTTACAACAAAACCCAAAACCATTTTAGCTTTTTTTAGCTCCTTCTGAGGAAATTTTGGCATATCCCTTGGTTTTAATGAATAGACTGATTGGTCCCAAGCTTCAGTTACCACTTCAGAGTCTAACAATGCACTTGTATTGAAATGCAAAATGTTTTCCATTTCATTTTCCTGTGCTGGTACCAATTATTTTTGTTGCACCTATTGGCTGCTAAAAGAATACTCAATGTGTTTCCGGCTGTGATACATTGACAAAGATCAGACAGGCACTTAGGGAAAATAACAGAAAACTTTAGTTACTACCAGTTATTCCTTGGGGATGCCATTAAAATGATTGATAACAAAGCACAGGCAGACCTCAGCAAAGGTTTTTGGTGGATTCTACAAGAGGTCTGTGGCGTATTCAACACACTTGCACCAGACCTACCTTCTAAAGGACCCTGTGGACTGTACATGGCCATACTCACTGCTCCCCAAAGGGCTTCCACAGTGCAGTGGAATCTTTCCTCAGCACAGGGCAGCTTGCTGGGATTCCTTGACCTCACCTCTTTTGCAGAAGTGTGGTGGGACACAGGCAAAAAAATAATAGGGATGCAGCAGGAGGAGATTCCTGAGGTTTGGTTTAGAGGAAGGTAGGCTGGCTGGCTGGAGTCTGCTCACCCTCGTGTAGGGTGGTGGAGGAAGAGGCTGTGAGGAAGATGCTGACAAGGAGCTCTGCAGCCCCAGGATGTTGGCACGGTCCTGTCACTACAAATGGGGCAAGGTGGGTCTTTGGTCTGGTCTGCTCTGACTGTTTATGTGTTCTCAGATAATCTGGTGCACACTTGTCCCGGTGATGGGCTCCAGCTGTTGTAACATCCCTCACGTGATTCATCTGTCTTAGTTGTGGTTTCACTTGAGCATGAGCAGGTAGAAAAGGCATTCTAGCGTTGTCATGATCGGGTAAGATGAGACTGCAGGTCAGTCCTTGTGCAGTTCAGAAAGAACGTTGTGAGAATAATTTAGACCTCCAGGCTCCTGCATGTGGCAAGTTAGGATGAGCACATAGCTGAGACACGGGATGGATTGGCAATGTATGGGTTGGGGATACACATGAACCTCAGTAGTACAGTCATAGAAAGACCATAAAAAGTGCTTTATGCTATTACTATTTATCGGGAAAGAATAATTAGAATTAATTGCATTATAAAATAAAGCAGTATAAGGGAATAGTTATATATTTTGGAATCAGTATGACAGAAGTGACATAAATATACATATGTACACAATCAAATAGCTAATTACATATTTTTATTATACTACTAGCTGTTGTATAAACAACACTCAATCATCATACAGCTAATTCAGAGATATATGGGAGAAACCAAATCTCTTGGTCAATTCATTGAGGTGAAAAATCCTAACAACCACAAAAAATCCAGAGGCTGGACCATGATTTATGAAACTGACAATGAATGAAAATATTTCCTGTATCAAAAAAAAAATCCAAGACCTGCAATTGCTTTTGTTTATGTGTTTATATTTAATTCTTCATTCCTTGTTCAGGTTGACTATTGTTAACATTGAGTGCTTGAGTATATAATGGGATCTTTCTACACTGTTGTGGTTTTGATTTTGGTTAAGTGTTAGATATTTATGGTAGTTGTTTATTTGTGTTTTTTTTGTTATAGTTGGGTAGAGGAGGGAAGGAGGGGGGAAAAATTAGGGAATTAATTTAAAGGTTTATGTGTTGAGATGATGAATTGGGAGAAAATGTTTTAAGGATAAAAGTAGGTTTATTTTAAGTTGTAAAGTGAAATTTATTATTATTAGAGTTAGAAGGAGGATATGAGAAATAAAACAAAACTTTTAAAAGATTTTTTTTTTTTGCTTTTTTTTATTAACAGTGCAAGGGAGGCAAGGTGTGTGTGGGGGTTTTTAGGTTAGTTTATTTTTAGGAATTTTTTTTTGTTTAGGGAGAGGAGGTTTTATTTTTTGTTTTTGACATGGGGTCCCTCCCATGAGAGATAGTTTTTTGTGAATTTTTATGGTGTGGGTTTATTTGTCTATAGAACATAATTTTTTAAGGATAAATTGTTTTAGTATGGAAGTAGGGGACCCCTCTCTCTCTAATTGGGTTTTTTATATAGTTTTTTTTGATATTTATTTGTTTTAGCGTGGTCACTTCTTCTACAAACTGCGGGATTTTTATTTTAGTTTTTGTTTCTCACTGGGCTGTACTTGTTATGGGTTTTTTTTGGTATTTATGGTTATTACAGTTTTTTTGGTATTTACGGTTATTGTGGTTTTTGGTATCTCTTTGCTTTAATGTTGGTACTTCACTTACGGACTGCGGGTGGATTTTTTTGCATCCCCTGTGGATCTCATGGACTACGAGGGGGACACCCCGCCTCACCATGGGTTTACTACGGTTTGTAGAGGAAATCTTTGTTCTAACACTTAGAGCACCTCCTCCCCCTCCTTCTCTACTGACTGGTGTTTCTGTGTTGTTTTTTTTCACATGTTCTCACATCCTCCTCTTTTTTTAACTACAAGTAACTGTGTGTACACTTTGTTTTGATTTTTTTTTTTTATTACAGAGGCGTAACTAACTTTTTAAATTGGTTTAGACATGGTTAGTGGTATGTTTATTATTTTTAGAGTTATTAGAGATTGGCTTTGCTGGAAATGGTGAAGAATTTTAGAAGCTTTTCATAGGAGTTATTTTTATGGCCCCCTCCCTATTACTAAAACTACAACATACACCCAGAAATTATTTCATTCTTTTTTATTTTGAAGTTGAGATAAAAGTAATGAATTAACAAAGGTGAAAGCAACTGGATTTAAAAAATTCTCGAGTTTTTACAACAGTAAGTGATATTGATTACATAGAGTTTTTTAAAAATATGTACTTCGAAGGTGATAATTTCTTTCAAAGTAACAGTTTGTAGTTGAAATCTGTGAGTAATCTACCTGGGAAATCTATGGTTTTTATTATTAATTATATGAGTTGAGGATTAAAATAAAAATCTGAAGGGGGAGTAGGATTCTTTTCTATGAATTTCAAATAAATTGTTCTGATTTTGCTTTGCAAGTGCAATGAACATAATACCTTTATTACTTAATAGAGTATGAGGAGGCAGACAGGATTCCAGATAGATCTCAGAAAATAAAATCATTCCTATTATGTATTTCATATAATGCCAGTGAACCTTACGTGTGGTTTATGACAGTAAGGTATTGATTCAGGTTCATTTAAAGATTTGTAGTATAGTATATATTTTCTGAATTTGCTCTCTTCAGTCTTGGGTTCTTCATGTTTCAGAAATATTTATAACAAGACAAAGTATTGTTCCATCATTTCTTGTGCCTTTACTGTAAATCCCTTTGATTGAAATGTTTTAAAAGCATCTCGTTAAGACCAGCAAGTACAGCATAGGACAGAGAAGCTTGTTAAAAGCAAATGAAAGATTATGTTGTTGGCTCATGGTTTCTAGGGGAAACATTTTTTAGAGGTTGAAAGACACATCATCTCTGAGTATTGGTAGTAGCAGGACTCTCAGAAGTCATCTTAATGTAGGTAGTTTAACATGAAGTTCCATTTCAGACAATAGCCTTTGTGAAACAGCACCATCTTTGCTTTCTTATGCATTGCTCTATGAATCTACATTCAGTATTAAGACCCTTGACACCAAAAATTTCCTGATGCTTTGATTTCTGTCAAGATTCCTCCCGGGCATGTAAATGTATGCATCTGGGCACACCTGCTAGTATATACATTTTGTCAGCTTTGAGCTGAAGCCTAAACCCTGTTGGGAATCAGTGTAGAAATTTTTGCGTCCATTTTGTGTTTACGTTCCAGTCCTGTAGGCACACATGGAGCATGTTTACTGCAGTGGAAAATGAAAAAGTGCAAGTAAAAGAAGTGATTTTTTCTTCCTGTCTTTTGATAAAGAAGCATCCTTCTTCCCCATCCTGTACTATACTAATTAGTATTCTGGTCGAAGACGGGAGAGACCTGATTTTGCTTCCATCATGACTCTAAAGAAATAACACAGTGAATTCACCAGAAAACAATATTTTAGTATGGGGAAATCTCTCAGTTTTTCTTTCAAGTCACATTCTGTGTAAAACTGATTGAACATTCTTTGGGCCAAAACAGGAGACAGACATAGCAAACAAACAAGCAAATGAAGTTATGGCTTAGCATTTCTAGCTTTGGCTCCAGTTAATACATGATATAAGCTACACAAGCAACAAGCTACAACCACTCTCTTGTTCTTCCTCTATCCCTAAGCTATACAGAGCAGTAAGCGCGACTGCTAGGCAGTTGAATAAAATAATTTCTGGTTCAATTCTTTGAGTAAAAGATTGGATGCATGGCTCCAGGAGGAGAGCTTATGTATTCCAGTCTTTTTCCCTGGGACAGGCAGTTCATCTTTGACAATCTGTCTTGGTCACTATGGGGTCCTCCCTGGCTCTTGAGCTTTCTTCTTTTTGACAAAGACTCCCCATACACAGGAAGATTTCAAAATTGTAGCAGATCCTGTCTTCACCTTAATGTTGCCACGATGCACTCTTTCAGATGGGAGTATTAATTGCTGCTTGTTTTTCCACCCTTTTTCTTGCTTGTCCTGTTCTGTCACATCATACTCCTAATACCTTGCAAATATGCTCACTGGGTAACAGAGAAGCAATGTCAGTCATATGATCTATGAGCTCAGCACTCAGGTCAGTGATGAATTTGACACTTTCTTACTCTAGATATTAAAGAGAGTATTTAGATGTGGCATGAATGGAGTTAGTACTTCTCTCTTGATCAGTTTTCCATGGGATTTTTCATGATGTAATAGATTTATGTCTGAACTAGTTGGAGAACAAGTACTGAAGTACTTGTCTCATGTTTAGGCAAGCACTTTGTGGAGCATACACAAGCTTTGGAAGGCTATTAATTCCCAATTTTCTTCAAATGCAGGTCTAATTGTTGCCCACATCTCTGCTATTAAAAATAGCATGCCAGACTCTCATCTGGTGAAAATCAGTAATACAGCTTTAATACAGATAAAAACTTGGCAAACTAGATGAATAAGTGGTTGATAAAAAGCAGGTTTACACTGACTGAAGTCAGATTATGTTTTTTTACTAGAAGATAAATTCTAATAAAGATGCAAGATGACAAGGCAGATGTGCAGTGTTTTTCGAGGAATCATTTGTCAGAATTGACCTTTCCTTGGAAATATCTGCAATTATTAGTTGATTCAGGAAAGAATCACACCAGAAAAGAAAAATTGTGCCTGTCAATGAGTGTGGTTTTGTTGTAGCAACACTTCAGACCTGTGAAAGTCCTTCCGACTGTCACATTGTGGTTGGAAATGCACACAGGACTAAGAACTCCAAGCAACTTTTCTGAGTCAGTGCTGTAGTGATGTAAATGAAGGATTTCTATCCTGCATGCTTCAAGTAAGACACTCAAGTGTGAAATGTCTTGGACGAAGGACTGGAACAGATAAGAAGCATTCACAGATGATACAAAACTGGGAGGAGCTGTTGTCTCCCTTAAAGTCAGGGAGGCCCTGCAGAGAGACCTCAACAAATTAGAGGGCTGGGAAATCACCTGCCATATGTTTAATAAGGGCAAGTGCCAGATTCTGCACCTGGAATGAGGCAACCTTGAAGGTACAGTACAGACTGGGGAATGAGATGCTGGAAAGCAATGTCACAGAAAGGTTCCTGGGGGTCCTGGTCGATGGCAAGTTGAATATGAGCCAGCAGTGCCCTGGCAGCCAGCAGGGCCAATGGTGTCCTGGGGGCATCAGGCCCAGCATCACCAGCCAGGCAAAGGAGGAGATTGTCCCACTCTGCTCTGCACTGGGGTGGCCTCACCTTGAGTGCTGGGGGCAGTTTTGGGTGCCACAATATAAAAAAGACATTAAACTATTAGAGAGCATCCAAAGGAGGGCTGTGAAAATGGTGAAAGGCCTTGAGGAGAAGCCATATGAGGAGGGGCTGAGACCACTTGGTATCTCTTCTCTGTGGTGACCAGTGACAGGACCTGAGGGAATGGCCTGAAGCTGTGTCAGGGAAGGTTTAGGTTGGATATTAGAAAAAGGTCCTGCACCTAGAGAGTGGTTGGGCACTGAACAGGCTCCAAGGGAAGTGGTCACAGCACCAAGCGTGACAGAGTTCAAAAAGCATTTGGACAACACTCTCAGGCATATGGTGTGAGTCTCTTGGACATGGTCCTGTGCTGGGTCATGAATTTGACTTTATGACTTGTGGGTCCCTTCCAACTCAGCATACTCTGTGATTCTGAGACATAGTGAAAGAAACCAGCAAAAAATCCCATTGTTTCCTTTACCCAGGAAGGAAGCCTTTATGGGGAAATCCCAACAGAGGGCGTCTGAGTCCCTTTGGCCATGAAATAAAGCTCCATGGCAGTATTTGCCCAGCACCATGTATTAGGCTATTGGAACTGATCCAGGGAACTGATCCACTTGCGCTGGAGTAACCCTCACTCTTCAATTCCACAATGTGGAAGTCCTCTTCCTTAAATCCCTTGGGAGAGGAAGGCTCTAACTCCCTCTTTCCTGCAACAATATTTTTCTGAGTAAAGCTTTAACTAGATTTGTGGGGTTGTGTGTGTAGTAAACCAGGTTTTGCACTATAGCACAGGATCTGGATTTTGAAAATCTGTAATCTGTGACTTTGACCATATGATTTTGGTTCACAGCCATCTCTGTCAGAAATAATTGGTTGGAAGGAGATGAACTTGAAATGGTGGTGATAATATTTCAACAACACAAAGTGAGAGCAAATGTATTAATATGTATAAATAACTGAAACAGAGTTTGCATTAAATAAGATTCTCTCCAAATGCAAGGTTAACTAAATTCAATTATCAACAAGGATGTAAAAATAATTAAAAAAGGATCAAAAATGCAAACTATAAAGCTAAGTGAGCACTGGCAAAACACAAAACAGACCAAAAAAAAGTGGAAGATTTTGACTAAAGAAAAAAGGTCTATAAAGCTAAAAAAAGGAGTAAATACAGTTTAAATGAAAACATTTAAGGATCAAAAGTCTACATACACATTAAACCTTTATGTTTTATATACGATGGTTCTGCATTGATTCAGTATTATGAATCTGATTTAAAGCTTTGATATGAAGAAGGTATTGCACTCAACATGAGATAATTCTGGAGGTAAATAAATCACCTGGATTTTAGTGATTACCTAGAGACTAATTTTTATGACCTGATTTCTTACAGTGCAAATGAGCAAGGGAAAGTGCCAATCAGTGTACATGTGTATATACATAAATATGTATGTCTAAATAGCAGATTGATCCAAAATCAGAAGAGTGTGACTGACTGACTGGCAAAAAAAAAAAAAGGAGACAGAGAAAATGGGAATTAAAAGGGGAAATTCTTTTAAAAATATATATATATGAACATCTATACAATTACACTGAAAAAGAGGACAGCTTTTGTCCTCTAAAAAAACCCAAGAGATGTCAGAATAAAATCCATAGCTGGTATTTTGGATATTAATATGAGTCAAGTTTTATAGCATATTAGATACAAAATTAATCTTAGGTTTGATGTGAGCAATTTAATAGGTGAAGATGGTAAAATTGTTAGCAGTGATGCAGAAAATGCAGAAGTGAGGAATAAATATTCCTTTCTTTACTTGGAAGAATAGGGATAATACACTCATATAAAATGCTTTCTGGTCCATTATTAGCTGGAAAGAATAAAATGAACCATTTACAATCTCCAGATCCCAGTTACATGCAGTTCAGGTACATCTGTGGCCTACTGGATGATAATTAATAATATAAATTGAAAACTGGCTATAGTGTAGGATGCAAATTTTGAGAACTGTGCTGCAGTTCAAAGAAAGCAAGTTGAAAACTGGACTGTGTAGTGTAACAGGCAACATATGCAAAAAGTGATGTAAGATTTGATTATTAAATGTAATAATGAAAGAATGTTTATACAGTAAGCAAGAAGGAACATGATTTTATGGAAATTGGGACCTATCAAACACATCTGATTCTACGTTTTACAGATATGTATGTTTTGTTGATAAAATTATCTATAAAAACACTGAGGTTTCCATTGCACAGAAAAAGCTGGAAGAGAAAGCTATGAAACACGTAGCAAAAACAAGGCTGAAAGATGAGTAAGACTATAGATAAAATTAGAAAAAATGTTTTTAGTGGTCATAACAGTTCACCCCTTGAAGAAGATCAATGGATTATTTATTTTGGTGTGCAGCAGAACCAGATGGTATGTCTTTTCTGAAAAGATACTTAACCCAAGCAAGACTCAGACTGAATGGCAATTTAACTAGATGGATTGAATGGCCTCCAGCTCTAAGAAGTCAGAACTCCAGTTTATTCTAGTTGCCAACTGTTGAATGTGCCAATACATTACTTATTTTTCCATTTTCCAGCATTACTCTTGTGGCAAAAATGAACCTTTAGCTTCAAAATATTGAACCACAACCCCAAAACTTTTGTAAAATTTTTAAACAGCAGAAAGTGTATTGGAAAAGATATTTGGAACAGAATTCAAAGTAGTAATGGAATAAAAATCAGAGAAAATGCCCCAAAAATCAGTGCAAGGTCAGTTATTTGAAGTACAAAAAAAAGAGGGATGTGCTGGAAGAATAAAATCAATGCAGTGTGATAGGCCCGAAGCCTACTTTATTGTTAAGAGCATCCCTGCAAAAAACTAATGTGCTGTGTAATGGCCATAACGGTATTAAGCGCTACAAGGAGAGCTAAAAATATCTTTTATCTTTGAATTGCGTTGCAGCATGAGAGGTGTCACCTTGAGGGTAGAAAGAAAACAGCTATTTATTCCAGAAAAGCGGGAAATAAGTCTTGGCTGCAGGTATGCCAAGTGGGCATTTCACAATTAAGCACAATGCAGTTAAGGTATAAGGGCTTTGAACAGTTTTGCTGCCAAGAACTCCTGATGGCCTTGTTCACTTATATTTTTATTGGCTTGCCAAACTGAGTATCTGCTCTCAAGTGGCTGCTGTGTGTAACTAATGATGATTATACGGTCAAGTTCAAGAGCAGCAGTGGAAACCCAGTACAGTACTATACAAAGCAATCCCTTCTTGCTCTACATTGAGTGCCAACAGCCCTCAGAAGGGTTTTTCTCCCTTCAAATGTACCCATGTCTCCTAAAGAGTCACTGCTGGGTACCATTAGTGCATCACTTGGATTCAAATGGGGATAGTTCAGAGGGAACTGCCACTGCTGCTGAATATGTCACTGAATATGGTTAGAAAGCCATACCAGAGAATTCCTGTGCAAGCTTCCTCACCAGTGGAGCACAGAAGTATTACAGAAAGTAGAAAAAATATCCCTCGTATATTGACCAATTCACTTTGATCTCTATTAGCTAATTTCTTTTTTTTTTTTTACAGTCACAGTATTTTGTGTTTGTCTGTTTTCTGGTATTTAAGAATAACAGGGCTGTCTCCTCATTGACGTGACAGGTAATGAGTCAGACGATGACACTGAAGCTAAAATACTTTTGCAGTATGTATACATTTGACTAGCTGTGCTTGAATTAAATTTTAATAAAAAGTAAATTTAGAAATAGTTTCCCTTTGGATATTATCACCAGTTGGAATAAGATAATTAAATTAAATTACCATGGACTCCCTTAAGGAAACTGCAGTTTCCTTTCAATCAGTCTCTTGGATACCATGACTTTACTTTATAACAAAGCAATTATTACAGCATGTAAAATGGATTTATTTCTAGATAGCATTTTAAATAAAATATTGCAAATCACATTTAAACTAATAGCAAGGAAATACATCTGAAGAACTTGAATTTGAGAAAGCATATTTCTGCTGTGGCTTTGTCTGCTTTGGCAACCTGAGGTTTTACTTAGAGAAATCTTTATGTAAGAAGCAATTTGCTCAAGGTGATGTTTTCTTGCTATGATACACATAGGGGCTTTACTCGTTTTCTGAAGGCTTATATTACTTGCTGCAATAGTCTAATAAGCTAATGACCTTGCCATAATCTTCCTCACTGAAATCCTACATTTATATTTGTATGTTTAAATAAAACATGTAATGAGGGAAAACTCAAATTGGACTGATTATAATTCAAAGAAATATGTCATAGATTTCATCATCTTTACTGACAATGAGAATCCATGTGTAATGATGATGTCAACTACAATCTCAGTTAATTTGATCTCCTTTTATATTAGCTTGATCATTCAGAACTATTGTAACAAAATGAAATAACAGTGCTACATATTTCAGAGTGGTAGATCAGAACTATAGCTGCACTTGATTATGTTATCAAACCATCATGTTGACTATTCCAACAATCAAGGAATTCCTCGGTAGTATTTAAGGGCCTGAAATAGACTGTAGGCAATAATAACATAATGAAATGGTGTGGCACCCTTGGGCACCAATGTAAACATCTGGCCCTTTCAGTTAACTTGACTTTTTAACAGCCTGTATTTTGTAATGTTAAAACATGTTTTTCAAAAAAGTATTGATAGGTTTCCAAGCAAGGCATATCAAAAATACTGGATAAAGTCTTTGAAACATGCTTCATCCAGCTGTTTGTTTTTAAATTAGTATGTGCTGTATAAACAGCTGGTGAGAGGTTACATGGCACAAAGAGAGGGAATGAGGTAAACGGAGGGTACTGAACCTGAGAAACTGATCCATCCTTACCAAGCGATGGTGGATAACAAGATAAAATGTTTTGGCTTTGTCCCACACTGTGAATCATGCTCAACACATTTTGAAAGGTTCTGTCAAGTTTTCAAGAAATTTGTGCTTTCTCTTGGGATTTTAGTGTGCAGGGTACTGTACCATATTGATGCCTTAAGATTTAGCTTTTATATTTCTTAGACTCTGTACTGCTTTAGTGTAGCTCTAAAACTCCATATAGTCTGTTAACTCCTGTTCTCACATTCTAGTTAGACATAACAAATCCTCTCTAGGCCTGGACTCAAGGACACCTTGCTGTTCCAGGCCCCAAAGTATGTAAACTAAAGCTCTAAAAGTGGGGACAGACTTGGGGTGAATTACATCATCATCTGAAACTGTAATTGGACAATTAACCCTGATATGTAAATTGATCAAAACTTACAAAAATGTAGAAAACTCGTGACCCGGGGTCCATCTTGGGTGTAGCCTCTCCTGGAGAGGGCTTTTGTCTGCCCGAGGTGTACCTGTTGAAGGGCTTTCAATTAATACCCATTTTATTCACTTAATCTTGTCTAGCCTCTGTTCTAGGTAGCCTCCATCTCTCAGGCATCAGTATAAGTACAATTTTGTTATTACTAGTAATAGGTCTCAGTCTTTGTAATGACTTTGCAAGCCTTTGCAGATGGGTTTGTCAGACACTGTCAAAACTTTCCTTGCCATGCTTTGAGTTTTGGGGCTTGGTTGGTTTAACTCAAATAGCAGTTTTTCTAATGGCTTAGTGTCTAGGCTCATTTTTTTTTTCTTTGTATTATTTTTTAAAAAGTTATTTTAGTAGCATTCATGCCTTCTTATGTTCTGAAGAATGAATTATTTAGGGATTCAACCTAATGATAGAGTGTAGAGTAACAGGAGAGTGGGATAGCAGCAGAGGTTGTGAAAGTGAGGTGCATTGTCGGGTGCAGTGTGCAGGAATGAGATGGTGAGAGAGTAAGGTAGATCCAAGCCAGAATATTCTGAATTGGATGGGACCCACAAGGACCATCAAGCCCAACTCTTAAGTGAATGGCCCATCAAACCTACAACCATTACAATTATTAGTACCATGCTCTAACTAATTAAGACAGTCTCAGAGTTTTTAATGCCAGGATTCTCTTAACATCTCACCAGGAGATAGTTAAAGAAATGTGGGTCTGGGAATTGAGGAAAATTACTTTTAGGGTAACAAAGATGAACCAAAAGTATCTAAGGTTGTGCAGTCTCCCTCACAGGAGATATTCAAGGGTCATCTGAACACAGTACTGTGCCCTATGCTCTGGGATGACCCTGCTCAAGCAAAAGACCCACACTTGTCCCTCCCAGCCTGACCCATTCTATGACTCTGTGATTCTGTGACTGATATGCAGTAACTGTGGAAGCAGTCAGAGAAGACTCTACTTCCATACTTACTGTGGATAGAGTAACTATAGTTCCAGAGTGCATGTAATAGTGATTGTTAAGACATTTTCTGTAACAATGGTTTTTTTCTGTGCTTTGATTTGACCTAATTATTGTTGTTACTTAATATGTCTATATTTTTTGCCATTACACTTAAGATGTGTTTGTTTTTTGCTCATTACAAGCTTTTGAGAATATGTGTGCATGGCACAATGTAGAGATCTTTGAGTCGCAATAGGAATTTGTTATATATTTACATTAAAGTTCTAAAGTGTAACACCACATTAAAGTCTAATACTCTTAGGTACAACATTGGTGCTAGAGTTAAGTTCTTGCATGAACATATACATACTGTACTCTAACATGTGGATTATCTAAGTCTGTTATCTTTTACTCCAAATGAAAGCATAAAAGTAGTTTTAAAATGAGACTATTTTTCTTTTTAAATCTCCTTGCTCTCATACACTGTTCATAATATCTAGTGTCAAGAAACATGGGAGTTTAAATAAGTGATAAGTGGTGTAGAAAACCTGGAACAGTCCTACCTGTCTGGAGGTGTTTTTTGTGAAAATAATCTAGTGATAAACACGATCCTCAGTAAGGGATACCACAGAGTTTGTCCACAAAAGGCACTTATTTTTAAAAAATTTAACAGATTTTGTTATATGTAACTTAATGATCATATATTTCTCTCCTCTTCTCACACTTGCCTGAAATCAGTCAGTGGAGTAAAAAGTTACGGCAGTGTAACACAAAGAGACACATACACACACACACACATATATATATAAATATGTGCAAGTAACAGCTTTACAAGCCTTGTTTCTCTCAGAAACTCATTTGTCCAAAGAAGTAAAATTAGTCAACTTGCCATAAGAGACACTAGTATAAAAGTTTTAATAAGTGTCTGCTATTTGGTTTATCAGTGAAAAGGTTTTTTGTGAAACCAAATATGGCATACATTTAGGGAAGAATGGAGCTCGAATACTGGTCACACACCAAGTACATCTAGTGTTGAAAGCAATTTATATTTTCAAGCAGCAATATTTTGTCCTTCATTTGCAGTGGATCTCGTTAAGTCAGTAAGTGATGTAGAAATCATACAGGAAACACTGTATGAGTGCCTGCACATAACCACATCAAAAATGTAACAGAGAAAACTGCATGATTTTCTGTGTTTGGCCACTCTTTTCTAAATTTCTCCTTTTATTGATAAATGGTTTACAACTTCTGTGTCTTTACTAAGATTTTCTCTCAAGGTTTCATATCTTGCCATTGCCCTTCTTACTTTATTTTTATTGGTATATATCATTCTGTCTGGTATCCATGCACAGATTCTTTACTTACAAGTGACAAGTCTTTCATTTTGTATTGCTTCCCCCAGGGGAGGAATATCTTGATTCTTTGATTGCTGTTTCTGTAACCATAATATTTTCCTTTTCCCACAAATTTGCTCAAAGGCAGAAGCCTCCT
This sequence comes from Pomatostomus ruficeps, assembly GCA_013400735.1. Taxonomy (NCBI): domain Eukaryota; kingdom Metazoa; phylum Chordata; class Aves; order Passeriformes; family Timaliidae; genus Pomatostomus; species Pomatostomus ruficeps. Next base: position 9,051 of record VYZT01023179.1, on the reverse strand, counting down.
ACTAAGTTCAAGCATGTTCTGATACATGTCCAGAGCTTAAATGTTCCTGTGTGTATTGGTGCAATATGCAATTTTGAAATGTCATTTCTGTTTCAAAATTAAAATTTTCATTCACAAGAAAAGCCCATGGTTGTGTGGAAAACCTTTGTGGGTGGACTGAACTGAACTGTGGCTGTGCCTAAACCTGAAAAGAGACTGCATAAGAGAAATATACATGTGTATAGGTCTATTTCCAGTGCCCTTATTTTATGTGGATTGAGGAACAGGGAAAAAATGCAAGCGCCAGGAATCTCCTAAATTCTGGTGACCCAAGTGTCTTAAATGCTCATAGATGTATAAATTTCTAAAAGAAGACTGGAGTTTGCCTGCTCTATTCAGGCTTTTCTAAGTGTGAAGTGAAAAGAACCCTCTCCTTATCCCAAGGAGAGAATTGAACCCTGTGTGTAGCCAGGGTATGCAAACAAATGCTGTTAAGCTCCAGTGGAGGAGGAGCAGACAGCAACAGCTGCTTGCACAAAACACACCACATACAGAAAGTGGGTGAGGTGCCACCTCAGGGGTTGTTAAAGGCTAGAAACTCCCAATGAAGCCTTCTGTTCACTTAACCAAACAGAGACCTCTATTTCACCCTCCTCCCATGGCAATGTAAAGGATAAGCTCTTCTGAAGAGTTAGAACAGCTTATCATTTTCTTTCTGCTGAAACTCAGGAAATATATTTTCACTGGTGAAGCTGTGGAAGTAAAGCATGACTTCTTTTTCTAACTATGTATCTACGTTCCTGATTATTGCACAGGCTTGTAAAAACTCCTGTGATAAATATCAGTAGATATGACAGTAGATGACTGTCACTGACAGTTCTACAATAAATTCTTTTTAACTGGACTATAAGCAGTTAACTCTTGAAAAAATGCTATCAGCTGTAGTTAACTTTAAAAAGCTGCTTATATGCAAAGGTATATTTATTGCTGTAGTGGTTTGACCCTGGCCAAGTGCCAGGCAACCACAGGAGCCAGTCACTCATTCCCTCCCCTGCCACAGCTGGGCAGAGGAGGGGAGGAGAGGGGGGAAAAAAAATAACACAAGGGTCCATGAGTTAAGGAACCAGGAGAAAAGGCTCTAAGGACAAAGCAGGCTCAACTTAAGTTGCAAAGTGAAATTTATTACTACCAGAGTTAGAAGGAGGATATGAGAAGTAAAACTAAACCTTTAAAAGACACCGTTCTTTTCCCGCCCCACCCCCTCCCTCCCTCCTACCAAGAGTGCGAGGGGGGCAGCGTGTGGGGGTTCAGGTCAGTTCATTTCCAGGATCTTCTTCCCCTGCTTAGGGAGAGGAGGTTTTTTCCTCTGAGTTGCAATGGGGTCCCTCCCACGAGAGACAGTTCTGTGAACTTCTGTGGCGTGGGTTTACTCGTCCATGGGATGCAGTCCTCCAAGGACAAACTGCTTCAGCATGGAAGCAGGGGGCCCCTCTCTCTCCAACTGGGTCTCCCACCTGGACTGCACTTTCCTCCAACATCCACTGGCTACAGTGTGGTCACCTCCTCCACAAACTGCGGGACTTTTATCTCAGTCTCTGTTTCTCACTGGGCTGCACCTACTATGGCTTCTTCTGGCATCCACGGCTACTGCGGCTTCCGACATCTTCCCGCTCCAACGTTGGCACCTCACCCATGGACTGCGGATGGCTCTGCATCGCTCATGGACCCCATGGACTGCAGGGGGGACACCCTGCCTCAACATGGGCTCACCACAGCCTGCAGAGGAATCTCAGCTCCAGCGCCTGGAGCACCTCCTCCCCCTCCTTCTCCACTGACCTTGGTGTCTCCATGTTGTTTTCCCTCACATGTTCTCACATCCTCCTCCTTCTCTAACTAAAGGCAGCTGAGTGCACACTTTATTTTGATTTTTCCTTAAATATGTCATCACAGAGGTGTAACCAACCTTTCTAATTGGCCCAGACATGGCCAGTGACATGTTCATCATCTTCAGAGCCATCTGAGATTGGCTCTGCTGGAAATGGTGAAGAATTCCAGAAGCTTCTCACAGGAGCCATCTCTATGCCCCCCTCCCCACAACTAAAACCACAACATTTGCTTAAATTAGTCTGTCCACCAGTGACTTGTCATTTATGCATAGCTCTATCCTGTAGTATATATCTATATAGATTAGTGGTGTGTAATATTAAATAGACACTTCCAGTCTTTTAAAGTACTGCCCATATTGACCTTAAAACTCTTCTGTTGGTGTGTGTTCTGCTTTGTGACTGCTTTTAGTTTAATCTCTGTGATCATATTGTTTCCAGTCTCATCATTACCATATACTTTATGTAATAAACTGAAACAATTTATCAGTCCATAAACTTAAACTATTAAAAATTATTTAATTTGTTCTGCTTTTTAGTATTTTCTCAGCAGTATTGGCATTAATTTTACACAGCTTTTAAATCACACAAGAGCACGTGCTTAAATTTGCAATGCATACAAAAGCAGTGAGTGAGTGTCACATTTCTTCAATCTCTATTACGTAGTTTAATCAAACTAGGAAACAGTTTTATATCAGGGTCCTGAAATTTCTCCTTCCAAACAAATTGTACTTTTTGGAAGCATCATTTGGTTTCAGTGGCCTGAATCCAGTTTCCCTTGGTATTCAAGCTGATGATCTCCATTCAGTCTGTGGCTGTGCAATCCTATATGCATCATCTGTCATTGTGATAGAATCAATAGGCTCTGAGGTAGATGAGGGGCCCATGACCCAGGTACACCCAATGGCTCTTTCCAGAAAAAGGCAGTCCAAGTCCAAGGGCTCAGCCCATGGCCTTACCCACTGCACTTACGCTTCAGACAAAAGCAGTAAAGAAAAAATGGATTTATTATTTTGCTTTATGACAACAAAAATTAACCACAGAAAATTTCATGCTATTTAAATAAAGTGCAAAGTTAGGCAGACATTTAAACAATCCCTTGATCTAATTCCTATTCAGTAAACTTATATAAGTGTGTTCTTGACACCTAAATGAATGAAGCCATTTACAAGCTCTAATGTTTTCAGAATTTTGTTCTTTTCCATAGTAAACACTTCTATTTATAAAAAAAGAACCATAACTGAGCTTAGTGTATACTTATATCTGCACAGCTAAGCTTGGCCCCAAAGGGTTTGTTTATGATCCATACTTGAGATATGACCTGTAGAGACTGAAATCACAGTCTAAAGTATGTCTGTAATGTAATCTCTTCTGAGGCACAGAAACTTTTTTTTAAAATTTACTATTGTGGCATCTTATATACAATTCTACTTTTGTTTATGAATCCAGCTATGACTTTAGGTATATGAAACCATTTTGGCTGCCATTGACTGACTTGCACATTATTGGTTTTATAAGTACAGTTCTTTTGGGTTTTCAGGTTACCTCATGTCTGTGGTATCTCTCCTATGGGTGTTAAGATTTTTGTATGTCCTGTTAATTCCATTCCCCAGCACTGGGGTGGCATTATGTGCCCTGCAGTACTCCTTGCTCTTAGTGTACTATTGAATTTGGCCAATGCTTTTCCCATCTTTCTGACTACCTCCTGCAAAACTCTAAAAAACCTAATTCCCCTGAGCCTGGAGCTCTCACTGCTTTGTATAGCTCTAATTGTCTAATTACCTGTTCAGTGCACAATAGGGAAGGATTTTAATATTTTCCTTTCTCCACTTGACTTCTGTCCCCTTTTCACCTTTTTTTTTCTTTTTTTCCTTTTTTTNAAAATTTATATTATTAACTGATTTACCACAACCATCCTTATTAATTTTCTACAGTCTTTAATGCTTTCCTATACACTAATCATTATTTTCTTTCCCTGGGATTTTAAGTGTTCAATAAAAATATCTTTTTCTCTAAACACTCTCTACTTTTTGTTATTTATGCCCATATTCTGCCTTATACCTGATGTATTTTTACTAAGTAGCACTCTTATGCATGCATCATTTTTCTTTACCAAGTGTATCATGTAGCTATCAGGTTGTCTTAAGGAAGTTTTATTTTTATTCGATTTTTACTTTGATTACAAGCACAGCAATATTGTCTTCTTTCACAGATTATCTTTTACCTTTATGCCTTCAAACATATCCCCTGCGTCATACCAAACACACCACTGTTGTTATTTATATGCAGAGTTGAATGTGAACTCTGGTGTTATGTGTGTGCATCTGCCTGTTCTTCCAATCTCATTACCACACTGAATGTACTCCAGGTCTTAGGAAATAAAAATCACCCTTTTCTTACCAGTACTCTGTGTTTTACATACTTTTATTTGCTCAGTTAGTTTATAGTCTGCTTGCCCTTTCTTTTTAGAGGAATTATAATAGGTTTCTGTAATTACAATAGTTTGTGATTTGAAGCATCTATACAATCTTAGTCCATAAAAAATTAAGCTAATATAGGTTTCACCTGATCCTAATAACCAACAGTGGTAGGTAGAACTAATAAAAATACATACAGTTAGCAAAATACATGACTTCTACTATTTGCATTACACATTTATGCCAGATGATATTTAGTGATATAAATCATGTGGTAACCTTAGATAAAGTTGCTTCACAATTAACTGAAACTTGAAAACTCCCATATTGTAAAACATACTGAGGCCAAGGAGAGCGGTACTGACCTACTCCCTTCTGGGTTTTTTTGGAAATGCTGTTCTAATCTCTTTCGATGTCTGCAACCTGCTCAAGGTGAACCTTAGCAAGGAGGTTGGACTAGGTGATCTGTAAAGGTTCACTCCAACCCCAAATGTTCTGTGATTTTGTATGAACCTGTGAAAAGATAATTTATATTGTATTTGGTAGGAAGTCCCATCTAACAAGAAAAGAAGAAAGCTATCTAAAGAAGCAGAAGTTCTGTGTTGGAAAGACTGTGGTATTTCAAAGAGCATTAAAATGCATGTAGATTTTCAGTATCATTCTTTAGTATTCTGCAGCTGAAGATCACTCTATGAGTCTCTCACATGAGCACTGTTATTAATTCCAATACATGCTCAGTATTGCTTCTGAAAAACTACTTTGCTTCATATTTCTGCTGAATTTATTTTGTACTATCTCTAGGAAGTGTATTCGATTGAGTTTTTTGTGTTAACTTGCCTGCGGAAAATGTGTGCTATGAGATATACTGATTTCTAGATTTTAAGGCTTTCTGAAGTATTATTTCAAAATAGCCTCTGCTGAAAATTCAAAACATTGAGTTTCAACAGTATTTTCTTCTTTTTTTTTTTTTTTGTAGGTGCAGTTTCAAAAAGTGTGAAACAAATGCAATAAAATATTTAATAAAAGCACACATAATTTTATGTTTTCTGAAAAACAATTTAAGAAAAATGTTAATATAAGAAATCACCATTCTCAAAATGCAGGAGATACAAAGGCCTCTTTTCCTTCTCTGTGTAGGAATGTACCTTAGGCAATGGTTAGTTGTTTATTTTCTCTCTTCAGCATTACTTTTTAGGCTAACCAGTAGTGGCAATCATTACTTGATGCTTGCCAAATGAAGCACGAAGCTCTGTCACTTTAGAGACACAGATTCAGTGTTTTGACTCTGACACTGTATTGTTTCCATTTCACCCGTTTCGAAGTATATACACATTCATTGCTGATGCTTTCTTTGGTGTGCATCACTGTTCACACATAATTTTTAATGTCTCTAATATATTCCTGGCAGCAGTATTTTTTCTCTTCCCCCTCCCCCCACCTCTCTCTCCCTTTTTTAAAAAAGGGAATATCTTAATATGCCGAGAATCCTGGTTCTAACACCCTGTGTAAAATAAAATTTCTAGTAAAGATGTCAGTTTTGTGCCATGTTTTGACATCTCACTGTCTGATCTAAAGCTAGTTGAAGATTTTAATTCCTTTTCCATGAAGCTTCTTTAAGAAAGAATCCTATGTTTTTTAATCTATTTTATAGTATTTTTGTTTGGACATGTTTGCTAGCCTTTAAGCAATAGGGTCATTGGTTCTATTACTTTTCAGATTTTATGTGCCCCTAGTTCCAGTGAACTAAAAACAACTTTTAAGATGTTAACTGCTATTTCAAAGGTGTTCCTTTTGGTGTCAGTTGAGTTCATAATGGTAGGACTCACCTTGCTTGCTGAACTGTTCCCTGATGTAGCAGACCATGCACAGCACAGATGGTGGAATGAGGGAAACAGAGGGTAATCTCAAGAGACAATAGAGATGTCTGTAAAGTGCAATGCACTGCTGTGAAGAAATCCCAGAGCTCTGAATAAGATGGTTTTGGATCTGGAATCATAATGTCATGTATAAGGCAATTGAGTACCCAGGCTTGGCAGTATTGGATATCCTGTGGATATATTAGTTCTCTTGGCACTAATTCAGCCATCATTAGCACAGCACTGCTATGAAACATCTGTTCTTAATTTCCTATCCCTTTCTAATCTGTGGGATTAATGCTGTATGCTTGAAGAACTGCTGTGTGGGCTATATTCCATATTAATTGGGAGAGTAATCTAGATTTGTGTGAATGGGTGTGTTTTTGAAAAGAGTTCAAACGAAACTTTTGGGAAACACATTTCCCTCCATGAAAAACTGCCAGCTATAGCTGACATGCCACTGTCCCACTGCAGTGCCTTCTGGAGCTGCTGGACAAGCCAAAAGCCAAACTGCCACATGCAGGAGACCTTCTTTGAGTTGTTGGAACTTGGCACAGCATCCAAGGCTGGGGTCTGAAATTTCCTTCTAAATACCCATCATGCCGACTCAATCACACTTGTTCAAACAAACTTTTTTTTGTTTGCTTTTGCACAATCACCATTACCAAATTCCCAGAGCTGGTGAGCAGCTGGCAACACCGCTGTATAGCAGGGGGCAATGGAATAATTGCCAATGCATTGCCCAAGTAATTCTCTACTTCTTCTTTCCACAAATTGAGGGATCAATTGCAGTGTCTCTGAGTGTAAATGATTATTAGTTAAGCATTTGCCAGATGATTTGTGTAAATATGTTTTAGCCTGTGGCTCTGCAGAAAACACAATACTCCCACTTCTCATACAGTATGTAATCAATTAAATAAGATAATAATGTGGATTTGTGTTCAAATATTTTCAAAACAATGGGATAATCATTAGGACAAGCATGTAATGTCATTTTGATTATATTTGGTAATATTTTGATTAGAATTTATTTTCAGTGAGCATGGACAAGAGTTAGATACCAGAAATAAAGTGAAGTAAGCATCCTTTTCACTATACTGTTAATGATTTGTCTATCTATATTTTCTCAAATCATCATTTTCAGCATTGAAAAGTGAAGTGTCTTCATTATGTGCTAGAGGAGGTTCTATTCTATAAACTCTTTCTTCAGTTGCATTCTTTGGGATCGTCCTTGCTTCAGACAGAAGGTATCAAAAACAATTACTGCTGCAGCAAAATGTTTTCTTTACTAGTCCAGATTTATTTTTGTTACAGCTAATCATAAAAAGAAATGTACAGGAGGTAAATCAAATACAGAGGGATTCAGAGGAAATAAGTATTTTAAATTGTGGGATAATATTGTGAAGATGACATTTAGGTTGTATGTGTTTGTGGGTGCCCAAGTATTGTAAACCATTACAATTTATACACACACTAACTGGACAGATTGTAAAAGCAGAACAATATTTTTCTTTCATGGTTGTACTGACATGAGAAAAATACTTCATATTCACTCTTGCAGTCTGTAGGGTCATCCACCATTACTTGTATAAAACATGCTTCTGTGCAGAGCAAAGGAATGTAATTTAGTTTATGCTCTGTCTTACACTGGTTTTTTCAGTATATGAAGAAATAGATGTTGTTAAGTCATAAGTAAGCAAAATAAATGGCGTACTTTAACACATCCTTGGCTTTGGATTCAGTGGCACAAATGCTGCCATTTGCAGTGTTGTGGGCTCAGTTGCTGGCTGAAGGGACAAAAGCTGGCATTTTGTGGATATTGTTGTCATAGGTACAGAACAAACCAAAGGGACAATTTTACTTTCCGTATTTTTTACCCCCTCATGTGTTCCCCTTTTAAAACACAAACCAGAAGAAAATGTACTATGAATATTAGTCTTTGAAATTTTGGCTGTTTGTACCACTCAAAGTAGCAGATTATAATGGTACTTATTATAATGAGTGTATCTGTCTGCTTTGATTAAGTAGGATAACTTTTGTTGACCAGTAGCTTAGTAAGAAAAGCTGTGTTCTTTGTAACAACAACCTCCCATATTTCATTAACTATATTAATTTTTTTTTCATTTTAGCACCTTGGCATTGCTCAAAATTATATTTAATACAGGAAACTGTAAATCTGAGTTGGTTTATATGACTCATAGGAAAATGATGCGGTTTTCTAACAATGTTCATTTCCTCAAACTTGCTAGATACAACTCTCTATATCATCAAAGTTTTGCTTCACAGAATATTACTTTTCCTGAGTGATTTGTTTACTTGTCCTTTCTGTCTTCCTCCTTCTCCTTCCATCTTTGTTGAGTTGATATCTAAAACCAGTTTTAGTTCCTGATAGGATAAATTATCATAGAATTTTTTCAAGGTAGCCTCCCTCTCAGGATGATTCCTTTAGAAATAGTCACATTTAAACTTTTTTTCATGCAAACTCAAGTAAATAATCAAGGTCTAATAGAATTAGATGACTAGCTGACAGGTGGAAAAGATAGATCTGATCAGGAGTCAGTGATTCTCAAATATTTTAAGCATGCTTTCTGCATCTGTTTGGTCAAGTTCCAGATCTGCTTCAGTAAAATCAGAAGAATTCAGTTGTGTCCTTGCTCATCTGTCTCAGGAGCATTTTGGAGCTCTCTGCTGAAGTACATACTGAACTTTCAGATTCTTTTTTCCCTTAGTGTCTTTATTCACCTCTTCAATCATTTGGTCTTCCTCAGATGTCTAGAGATCTGAGACTCCATTTTCAAGATGGATGTTGTTACCTGGGAAATGCATCATTTATACATTTAGGACACAGCTAAATAGCATCCGTAGTTCAGCCTATATGCACAAAAGTCCAGGGATTCCTAGCACGGTTGCAATTCA
>VYZT01023175.1:0-39072 GCA_013400735.1 Pomatostomus ruficeps | reverse complement strand
ACTTCACTGATGTGACCTGAGCTGTTTCCTGGTAGGGACTGTTTGGATGGAAGGTGCTTCCACGTGTGTATGATGAGCTCCTCCTCATGAGGCACTGGGAAGATAACTCGTTTCACACTGTCCAGTAAAGATATGATATAGAGGTGACTGACTTCTGCTCACTCCTGAACTGGCTTCAAGATCCTGTTGTCATAGAGCAGTTATTATATAGAGAGCGATTCTCTTCAGAGTCATCTAATTTCTTCATTATGTTGTTTACATGCTCCTCTAGGCACACTTGTGGAGTGTGTCTGTTGAAGGGAGTCAACTCCACACTTTGCTGCATAAGCATATTAATTAACTCCTATTATCTTTATTGTAGACATGAAACCCCAAATCACTTTGCTTATTTAGAGAAGCAGAGGCTGGAGAGGGTTTGCTGTATTATTAAGGATGCTCTTTGTCATTCCAGGAGTTTATTGACAATTGAGTGCAGTCCATCAGGCCACTTGTGGTTTCCTTTGAGACTTGAAACAAAGCATCCTGCAGGTGCTTCAAATTTCTCCATTGACAGAGCAAGGACAACTCTTGCTTAGTCACAGCAAGAGGGACTTTTCAGCTTAAAGTTGCTATGAAGTTGTCGAGATGACATATGTTATAAAAACGTATCATTTTGTTCTTGCTGAAATGCAGCCTTGCCCTTCCCCTTGTAATTACCTTTAAGAAGAGAGTTCCAGGACTTCAGGACTTACAGCAGTTCTCTTCCCACATCTCTGCGCAAGTTCTTGCCATTTGTAACAGAATAGTTTCCATTTGTCATGACAGACTATTTCTAAGCTTTGTTCGTTAGTTAGGACTGGAATATATCACTTTATTTGTTTCTGTAGATGCTTTCATCAGAAACCAAGTCCAGATGTAGTGAGTTGGCAGTAGATCAGGTTGAACTACCCGAGGTTTTGCTGAGACTAAATAAGGCTTAAATATTTTCATTCTGTTTCCTCTTCACCTTACTTATCATGCTGGCATTGACAGAAGCAAGGCTGCTTTTCTGAGTGCTGATCACCCTTCTGCATCGTAAGTGCTGTTAGCAGTGTTTAAAATACAAGAGACTTGTTGATGGAAGAGAGAGACAGGGGTTTGAATAGCTAATACTCCTTGTTTTGGCAAGCCTATTAAGATGTCAAGTAGCTCCTACAGTGGACAGGATTCTGAGACCTGCAGTAGCACAACCCTGACATTTGGAACTGGCAGCCGGCCCTGAAGGTGACAGTGCACTCAGTCTGTTTTCACGGTGCTTCTCCTCCCAGGTCTATATCCGGTAATAGTCTGCCTGCCGCTGGCAATTTGCATGGTAATCCCTACTAATTGCCAACAGTGTTGTCACCTGTCAGGAACAATTCCTAATCAAGCACTGCCTCTCTACAACTCTGGGAGATTACCATGTGTGTTACAAGATGTAGTATGGTCATTGGTAAACAACGGCATTGTACTTTTTCCTTCTGCATCCTGAAGAATGCTGGTGGAAGGCAACTTGCTGCAAGATGCTGCAACATGGCTACTTTCCTGTGTTCAGGAGCCAAGACTGAGCAATGGTTTACACTTGGAGTGGAGTGGGTGACAAAATACTTCTTCAAGGGTGCTGATGCTATCAAAAGGGCTTCACAGTCAGGCAATTAACTTTAAGTCAGCCTCTCAGAATAAAGCACGCAATGTCCAACCCCTCAAACTAAGGTCTTGGAGCAATGTGGGCTTTATGGAAAGCGCTGTTCTAATTTTCAGCAGCTGAGTTAGTAAAACAGCATGACTTGGCATCTACTTATAGAAGAGGTTGGGGAAGGATATTGCTTGCCAAATATGCAAAACATTTGTGATTTACTTCAGTAAAGACGTGAAATACATCCTACTCAGCCTGAGCTAAGAAGGAACCCTGGGGCTAGGAAAGCACGGAGTTCTGAATGGCAAATGGAGAGTGGAAAAGCTGTGAACTCCCAAGGAGGTGCCTATTGCCAGCCTGTGGTGGTGACAGACCTACCTCTGGATCGAACCCCTAGGATGGTTCTCTATGTGACACAGTGGGATGATAAGATTTGGTAGAAGATGAAAGTAAGGTTAGGCTCGTGTTTCAGAAGAGCTCCTGCAGTGTTTTGTGGAACACAGAGTGCTGTTGAAACTTCCAACTACTAATTAATTGCAGATACTATTTTAGCTACCAGTATCAAATCTGTTGAATCATCTATGTATGGACTTTGGACTTCTGAAAGCTCTAAATTAGCATTTGTCCTTTGCTTGTCTGGGGTTAGGCTTTCTGAATGCTTTCCCATGAATTATGCAGATGATGAGGAGAATAAAACAGGCCAGAATACATCCAAATTTGGTTCACAGAAGTTACTAGAGTAGGAGTTGTTTGCATTGCAGAATTTTGTTCCTTCCAGGAAATGCATGTACCAGAGACCTCAGTGAATCAGTCAGCCTTCTATGGAAGATCTCATTCTGTACAACTGAGATAACTCACTCTGAGATATGTAATCTAAACTGCATTAAAGCATGATAAGTCACCATCCTCTTCACAAAGTACATGCAGCATTCCTCTTTCCTTCTTGCTACAAGATGATTTTCTGATAGCAAAACAAGAGAGGATTAATTGGTACAATGTCAGGTCCATGAGAAGAACATGTAATGGATACACTGTGACAGAAATGTTTGCATGCTGTGAATGTAAGTTAGGGAAAAACAGCACCTTCTGGCCACACATCACTCCACCTTCCTCAGTCTCTAAAAGGAAACAGCAGGATCCCAGAGCGTGGATATAACTGCACTGACACAACCTTGGTAAAGTTAGCAATGGATCATATTTCATACCTCATTCAGTTCCTCAGCAGATCAACTTTCATTTCATCAGCTCCCTCCTTTTTCAAGGGCCTCGGTCTTATCCATGTTAAAGAGCTGGTGCTGTATTGCTTTTGAAATGGGGCTCGAGAATTCGCTTACATAAAAATGCCTTGAAATCAATGGATGCTTTGCCGTAGAGCATGCCATGTTCATCTCCTGCACACAAAAGGTTTATTGTCACTACATCATCAACAAGACAAAGAGGTGTGGTAATTGCTGGCCTAAGGGGCTGTGGAAATCTGTGGGCCTGGTTAAGAAATTCTTCCAGTGTGGAGGTGACTTTGAGGTGACGCTAAGGCTCAACAGATAGAGACTATTCATGTAGTTACCTCCTCAAACTATTCTGTTTGACCCTCACGTCAAAAAACACAAGAAGTGTCTGGTTCAATAAAAGGTGGGAAATGAAGATAAAATTTTTAATTATTGTGAAAATTTATTCAGCTTCTTTTGGCAGCTGGAACTTCTACAACATATGTGGCCTATGGGGAATTTAGAATGAAATAGTTCTTCTTTTCAAGTTTGAACTTGTTTCAGGAGTATGTTGCCTACATAAGCACACATTACAAATGACAGCATAACAGTTCATCACAGTCACCTTCACTGCATACAGGCCTCACAGATTTTAGCTGTCAAGAAACAAACATCTGAGCCTGTAATACTTTGTGCCTCTTGATACTGATCTTTAGTATTGGGATATCTTCCTAACGCATTCCACTTCTGTCATGATGGGAGCAGTTCTGTTTATTCTAATTACAGGCAAGTGTGATGAAAGTGGTGGTTTATGCTTGCTGAGAACAGGAGTGTAGTGCAAGGGACGTTCCCAAGATCCTGGCTTAGCAATTGGACACCGCATGTCTTTTTTAGTGTTTGAACATCTGTTCAGTGAGTAACCCCCAAGACAAGTGAGTACCTTGCTGTTTTCAGGACAAAACTAATAATGTTTGAACAACTTGTTGAAAATGTTTTGGCCCAACATCATTATAGCTAGCTGAGCTGTGCTCTAGTCAACCCAAACCCTGTGTTATCTGAATGGTGGATAGAAAAAAAATTATTATATTATAGCCAAATACAAAGCAGATGAGTTACTGGTCTTCTGAAACATGAGTCACTTTTACTATGAAGTCAGGTTCCAAAGGTCTTTTCAGCCCTTACCATCCAGAGGAAAGAGTTTGCTTGAGCCAAAGCATTCTCTGCTTCTGAATGCACAGCCAAGCTCTGCTTAGCAGCCCCTTCTCTAGGGCAGGTGAGCTGGTTACATGGGGAGTGTCTGCTAAATTCTAAGCCAGTGTTAAAAAAGAGCAGGTGTGATAGATGATGGATGGGTGAAAGGACACTTGATTCTCCACAGCACTGATTTGGTCTACACAGTGAAGTTCCATGAAGTCCAGGTCAAATTTCAGTTCCTGAGTCTAAAGGAGAAGAGGCTCTGTGTAAAATCCATCACAGGGTTAATAAAAAATTCATCTAACCAAGATGTGGTTTCATAAATGGCAACACTATCTGAGGCTGAAGTTTTGACTTGTATGAAACATATAAATATTTGCAGAGACATCAGTAAGAGTAGCTACAATCTTACGCAGCACTGAATAAGAAACAACCTGAGTTTGATCTGGATGCGTAATGCCAAATAAGTACTCATGCACTTCTCTCAGGTTTTAATACTTTTCTGATTTTTAAATGTGAAAAAAATGAAGTAATATGACCTCAGGACCATTTTAAAAATCACCAGACTATTGGATAATCTTGTCTTAATTACTCTTCCAAATAGTATCCCTTTTCCATTTCAAAATTCTGCAACCATAGTTGACAGCTCTGTCTGTGCTATCCTGGACATCTTTGCTGCTTTCATCAAGCACATGCCTTAGTTGTGTCTTGGCTCCAGTTTGTAATCTGCCATATCTTTTGTCTCTAACTATTTTTTTTAAATTTTAAGTCTCAAGAGTTTATCGTTTATTTGAGTTTTTGTGAGGTGTCCTCATCTCTTAGATATTTAATGACCATATTAGGGAACCTCTGAAAGCCCAGGGATTCTAGTTTATAGGATTAATTCTCAAAGTTTAGTATGATTACAGAATTTGAAAAACAACTTGACTTGATGGCCTTGCATTTTATGCAAAGCTGTAAACAAGAGGAGAGTAATCAAAGCTTGGCTCGTTCACGGATAAGAACTTTAATATTATCTCACGGGAAAGAAAAGGCTACTTATTCAGATTCAAGGATAGCATCTATTTTGGCAAGTAACTCTTGGAGTAGGTGCAAAGTTACATCGGTCATGCTGTTGTTGTACCCTTTTAAAATGTAAGGGGCCGACATGCCACTACAGGACAAAGAAGCATTGATGCTCATGTAGACAGAAATTCTAAAGGGTGTTCTGTACAACCTGAGCAGATGTGCTCCATTCTTAACTGTGTTAACATTATATCTCACATTTCATGAGATATTTAGCTATGAAATGTATGTTTCTCTGCATTTTGATTGAGTCCAAATGAATAGAGGGACTTTAAATGCAATAGCAAGGTTGTTGTGTGTAATCTGTTACTAGGTACGTGGATTTTTAAATAGTACCAGGATCTTTCTGTGCCATTTTGGGTTTTTTATTTCTTCTGAGTTTTTAATAATGTTTTTCAAACTTAATTTCTGTAGTCAAAAAGAAGCCTGAGGTTCTTAAATATTTATATGGTCTACTAATTAAAAAGAAAAATAAATTATTAGCCCTTTATGGAGGATGGCTATGCCTAATCTGCAAGAGGATGGAGCTATTGCAGCTCTTCCGTAGTGGAAGCACAGTGCTCACTTTTGCAGAAAGTGCAGGTAGTTATTGGCTCTGAAGGATGTTGCCCAGCCTGGGCCTTCAGAGGCGATAAAAGAGGGTCTTTAAGGGCAAGTTAGCCTGTGTCAATGTAAGAAGCAAGTACTACCTAGGCCATGTGTAGATTTACATGGGAAATACCCACATGAAACACCTAATTGATCTCAACTGGGACTGGCAACAGCCTTCCTTGTGCCCAGGAGCATGGTGCTGCCTTATAGCCTTAGCAGCTTGCTCAGAGCTTGCTCACGAGTCTTTGTATAACCATGCCTTGTGCAGAGTAGGCATTCAAAGAACATTATTTTTTTTCTTTAGTTCAAACGTAAGATTCCTGGTTGTTGCACAAGATGCAAATTTTGCAGAAAAACCCAGGTATTGCAGGAATCACAGTCAAAGCACAAGAGTTGGTGTGGCTACACTGTCTGCATCCAGTTGACATTTGACCTGCTATGGGTTAGTGTCCCCAGACTTCACAGGGAAGGAAACCCTCCTGAAAGGCACGATTGAATTCTGTTTCATGCCTGCTGCAGAGTAAACTGTGAAAGGAGCTGAACCAATGAGAACTACTACTTTGACACTTATGCCTCATTTTGCTGAGCTCAACACCCCATTCTCATGTTTCTCTGGCTGAGCAAGGCACATCCTCCTTCATCAGGGGAGGACAGAATTTCTGATCAAGTATGTTCGTGAAAAATGGATGAGAAAGCAAGTGTCCCCTGGGAGGATTCAACTCTTCTCCTCTTGAGCTGTTGAAATTACACTGGACACCACAGGCTGAGTGCTAAGAGGCTGAAGAAAACTTCTGATTTAGTTCAGGTTGGGTTTTTTCCAGCTATGCCAAACATCTGGCAGGATGTAGCAAGTCTGATGTGTTTGCTGCCCTGGCTCTCGGTGTGCACAGGCAGAAGTGACTGAGCTCTCCTGAGGGATCCTCAACTGAGTACATCGCCTTGTCCCAGCACCCAGAGCACTCATGTGATGGTCAAAGGAAGGCAGTGGACTCCTGAGAAATGTCACCAAGTATTTAGCTTTTTAGCATTTCAGCTTCTTTTTGACTTTCCTCTCCTTCGTCCTTTGTATTGTAGGCCTGTGTCTAAAGCAGGATCTGTATTTCCCAGGAGTGAATGCCTGGAAAGTGTGAAGTCCTATGTTCTATGTTCATGGTATTGTCACTTCAGATGTTCTTGAATCAGAATGTGGGTTCCCCCTATCCCAAATTAAGCTA
The DNA here is from genome assembly GCA_013400735.1 of Pomatostomus ruficeps. Taxonomy (NCBI): domain Eukaryota; kingdom Metazoa; phylum Chordata; class Aves; order Passeriformes; family Timaliidae; genus Pomatostomus; species Pomatostomus ruficeps. The sequence continues at coordinate 32,170 of VYZT01023175.1, read as the reverse complement.
TCTCTGTTTGTTATGTAAGAATATACATTAGATTACTTTTCTTTGCCTTCTGGTTCTGATCTTTCCTGGTTCTCCAATTTTTTTCTTCACCATGAGTTTTTTATTTTGGGGGTTGTTTTTTTATTTATCTTACATGAAAGCTGAGGGTCTCATGCAATCTCTCATTTCCATCAGGTGCGGCTTTGTGAAAATATGACACATTGTAGGAGCTGACAAGACCATGCTAGATGTGCAGTGCCCAAGGGTGTATCAAACTGGGAGGTGGCACTTTGTGCTGTGCCTATTCTTAACTAACTGGGAGATTGTTTATGATTTAGAGCACCTCTGTTGAGGGAAATTCTGAATAGGTTCAAGCTTCAAGAATTCCTGAGGATTTTTTTGGTTAAAGACTGAATGTTGTTACTCGACTAGAGCTATGTGTGAAGAATTCAGTACTTTTGCAGTGACATTTTGGAATTATTTCAGTTATTGGAAGAGTGGATTTTAAAAATCTGGGCTGTTTTTTAGCATGGGGCCTTTGTTGGAGGCAGGATGGCTTTTAAGGCCGTTAAATGAGAAATGAATCTGTCAAATCTTGGACTTCGTGGAGGTCTGAATATGAAGACCAAAGATGGAGTGTTTTGGTGCTCATCTTCATTCACAAGAGCAGACTGAGTCACAGCTAGGGCAGACTTTAGGGGGAGGGTGCTTAGCTGAAGTAAGCAACTCGCTGTTGTGCTTGTTAGCTTTCCAGCTTACTAGAGGAGTAGATTTACCAGTCCATCTCCCAGACAAAGCTACAACCTTGCTCACTGGCATTGGATCATCCCAAAACCACTGAGAATCTGAACTTGTGGTTTGAGCATCCATCCCACACAAAACCATGTAAGGGCCAAACAGGAATTGTACAGCCTCTTTAATTCCAGCAATGATTCAGAAAGAGCAGACCTTACCTGAAGACAGAAGTATAGGGCTGCAAATGGCAGAGAGAGGTGCCTTTGGACTGATTGTTCTTGTAACTCTTCATGTAGCTCTGCCAGTTGTAGCTATTATTTATGTTAATATAATTGTCTAATCATTTTTGAAAGCCAGTAAAGATATTTCCCTACAGTGATCCCTTCTTGCCCTATGGTAATAAATTCCCATTCAGGATGATTTTCATGCAACCTTTTAAAATTTATTTTTATAAAAGAGTATCTATTACACCTAGTGCCTTCTTGTAGCATGGAGCAGGATAATCTGTGCATCCCAATTTTGCTTCACAATTATTCATTCATTACTTGACTTGCAGCTTTTCTTCTATGCTTCCATCTTTTTCACCTAAATATTCCTTTAATCCTTCTTTGTAGCTTTAATGTGTATTTGTTACTTTTTCTCTTAAGCACTGACTTGATTCAGTTGTCTGGTCTTACAAAGTTCCTTGGTAGTATTTAATTATACATTGGTTAAAGAGTCAGGTTTTCTCGGCTGCTGCTTCAAGAGTCTGCCTGATTCTTACTGTGGCTTTTGCCTGGATCATTGTGAATCCCAGCCCAGGTAATGGTGTGGCCCCTGGACTTCCACAGCTTTCACATATCTGGTTCAGGCTGCTCCTTCCATTATTCCCTTCCTGTGCTTTACAAGGAGGAATTGTCTTAAATCATGTTTGTAAGACCCTGCCACCCTAGGCAGGGTGCTGCATAGTCCAGCAGAAATAGCAGCCTTGAGATTGTCTCCTGTGTTCTCCCTTCAGCATCCTGTAGCAGTACCCTGCCGTGTGAAGTAGCTGTAAGTTGCCATGCTCTGGCCCAAACACTGACCCTCTGAGAGCAGCTGTTTGATCAGGTTTAGACTCTTAGAAAGGCTGTCTGAGCAGATGTTTCTTTGTGAGTTGTTTTCACCCATTTTAAGGATGCCTGACTATTAGCATTGCCACAATCATACCTGATGTAACTTTGCCAGCTACTTGGTCACTTGCACTGTTCAAGCACAAAATACAGTTGGAAGAGAATCAGATGAGAATTTGTCTCATAGTGGTTACAGTAAATTTTCTTTTCTTCTGTTATTTATAAAGACATCAAAACAACATGAAGTTTAAAGAAATATGAAACATTAATTTGTTCATTAGAACAGGAAGTATTCTTCTTTTCCTGTAGACCTGATAAGAGTCTTTTGCCCTTTGTTTTGCCAAAAATAGACCATGTTTTCAGGCTCTAATTTCTGAATTACAAGAGCAACAAAAATAACTCCATTTTTAAAGTCTCAGCAGAAAAATAAAATAAGCATGTGTGCAAACGCAGGGGGCAGTGGTGTGTAAGCACATTGGCAGATGGGGATAGAAGCAAGAAATGTGACTTTCTTCCATGAGACACGCTTGCAGTTTCATTGCAACGTGGAGCCAATGTACAGAGAAAGCAGAGGGGCCTTTCACATCAATTAAGCAGCTCATGGACTGTGTGTCTTGTAGCTTTCCTGTGAACTGATAGTGACCCCATACAGTGCATTGTTCCTTTTCCTCTATCCATCTATTCAGTGTTTCAGCTTCTCAGATCACTAGAAGCCTGCTATTGATTTTTAGATGTGTCCTAAATTTGCTGTAATTTGTATATAGTGACCTCATACTGCCAGAAAAGAAAACTGACACACCTTCACCCCAAAATATACTGTTAATTAAATGGAAGATGTTTGCAAATCATGACAATCTATTTATAGCCCTCTGGGAATGCCAGAGCTGAAAGAGAATCACCACCACCTTGGTAGTTATTCATCCCTGCAACACAGATCTTTCTTTCCATGGGAGATTTCAGCCACTTTACTCTTTGTTCTCTATATTTTGGTATATGTTCATCTCTGTTTTGGTATATGCATGGCATCACCAAATAGTAACACTTGTGTCTGTGTTTGCCCAGCATGATGTGATTTCATTCGCGGGGAATGCAGTCCCTGTGTTAGATCAGACAGATTCTGCTGTGGCAGTGGTACATCTGTCTGACATGCCCCATTGCTCCTGCAATCTATGGCCAAATCCTCTTTGTCATTCCACTGTTTCTTTTCTCATTTCCATCTGTTTGTCATTCCATAGTTTCTTGAAGAATGGGGATGCAGTGATTGCTTTTGAGATGTGTCGTAAGCTTGTCATAAGCATTTTCTTTCCTTTAGTAGCCCCCTTCACCAGGCAGTGCAGTTGGAGGATACAGTGAGGGAAATTGACAACTTATTCCAGCTGTTCAGCTGAAGCAAATGCCAGTGGCTCTTCTGCATGTTTCCCTGCTTGCTGTCCACTATTATTCTTGGCAAAAATAGGGAGGCCTCTTCTTTTAGCCACTGGGATTTAAGGGGAACCTCATTGCTTGTAGTGTTAGACCAAGAGAGATTAGGGAGATGAGGAAAACAAGTGCTTTTACTTGAAAGCATTACTGATATAAAACCTAAGGCAAGAAACTTACTCCTGTTCTCAATTTTACATGCTTCACCCTTTCTGTGTTCATTGAGGTAAAATTCATTACCATAGTTGTTAGCTGTGAAAAATTATATTCACTGTGGAGTTAACTTGTGTGGCTGGATTTAAACTCACACCTTTATTTACAACTTGCTAATGTTTGCTTCAAGTTGTGATAAAGACCTTATAACTTAGGGCTCCAAGTCATTTGCAGAGAGGTCAGATAGAACTAAAATGCTGTCTTCTGGTGTAGCGTCTTGAGATGCAGAGGGAGGATACACATGCAAAAGGCACCTGCTTTCCATGGGAGTGCCAGGTGCTGGCTGTAACCCTGATGGGTTTGAGCACAGCATGGCTGTGACCTGACAGGAGTGGGATTCCTGCAGCCTCCGAGCTACGGCTGCTGGCCCCCTCACAGTGTAGGGCACCTCTCCTTCCTGCGAGCCTGCCTCGCAGTGAGTGAGAGCTACGGTCTGAGCGAACCATATTCAGCTTTGTACAAAGCCCTTCATAAGTGGCATTGCAGGGTGAGAAGTCTTTCACTGTTTTCTATTTCTCTCTCCTTTCCTTGCCGGTGTTTCATTTTTCTAGTCAGTTTTGTAGTTCTCAGCCTCTTTGAACCAAACATAGAGAGCGTGAGATCTCAGTGAGATTTTGTTGCATTATTTTTCCCTCTCCCTGGAATGAGGGGCTATTGTTTCCTCCTAGAGAAGTGTAATCAATGCAGTGCCTGTAGGCTAGGTCACTGTGTTTGACCCTTTGCCTTGGTCACTGACCCACATTTCATTCAAACACGTTGGTAAATAGTGGCACTTCTTATGTCTCTAAGATTTATGTAACAGACAGGGAAAGATTAGAATTGGAGATATCTCTTACTGTTCTGGGGACCTGGGCTGCCAGCCAGTTTTACTTTTTGAGAAGCATGTGGTTTTGTGAGTATGAAGGTGTGACTCATTCTCCTCCTTGACATACTTTAAAACATGCACTGAGTCGTGATTTACATGAGGATGCATTGAGGCTGTGCTTGAGCTGACAGCACTTGGTGCACTTTAATCTTACATGGGGATAGAGGAAATGAGTTAATCTGCAGTTAAATATAGAGATGGTGAAAGAGGTGGGAAGGGGAGGGGTTGACTCTAATCTCACTTAGGTTGGGGTCAGTTGAGAGTAACCTGTGTATGTGGATGGTATTACTCTGGGGTAACTCGTATCTCACCTCTCTGGAGCTGACAACGTTAGCTAATGGAAAATGGCGACAAAGTGAGAATGTGCCCTGAGCTCTGGCATCCCTGCAGTGTTGTTCTTTCTGATCACCATCTACATGTTGGTGACACCTTTTTTTTTCTTTCAAGAGGTATCAAGTGAACTGTAGGGGTGAGCAAATATATGTTGCTGAAATTACATCTTAAGGATCAAATCTGAGAGTGGATCAGCATTGATCTACAAGTTTGGTTCTCTGTGACTGTTGCGAAGATGTACCATGACCTTGTTCCTTTGTATATTTGTTTTCTGTTTATTCCTGACCTCAGTTTTGAGCTGGGGATGTAGAAGAATTGAGAAACAGGGATGCCTGCTTTGCAGATATCCACTTCTCTTCTCCCTTTGTATACACATATACTCTTAAACTTTTTGTTAGACTGAGAGATGCCACTTTATTGTTCTCTCCAGCTTCCTGCATGTCTAAATGGGTATTTTTGGGGGGGAAGCCTGCTTTAATGGTTTGTATATATTAGCTGCTTCTGGGTAGTTTTTTCTTCTGCAAAGTGCTGCTGGAATGCTGCCTGCTGGTATACCCAAGCAGAAAGAGCCACACCTGAGCAAACAGGGGTGCTTTGCACCAGGCTGGCCCTGCTGCCTGTGCCGTGGAGGTGTATGCGGCCTGCACTGTGTTGGACAAAAGGTGAAATGGATTTTGCTGACTCATTTGGACAGGTAATAGCAGTCTTTTGGGCATGGACTGAACAAACCTGAAAGAGGAATTTTGGCAGCAGCCCGTTCTGAGGAGGCAGCTCGAGCTAATCTGTTATGTGCTGGCAGTTTTTCCTCAACAGAGTTGAACCCAAGTAGTCCATGTAAGGAATTTGCATTTGGAGGTCACATACTATATAGGTCGTGTTTGTTGAGCAGTGAGTGAAGAAAGCCACTGGTTTATATAAGCTTACTAAAATGAAAGGTCTATCAGGCAGAAGAGTTCACTTTTTTATTGGAAAAAATCTAAGCCAATCTTGAGAAATCAAGATCTACCCTGGAATGTACTTGTTCCTCTTTTGCTGATTTCACTGAAAATGACATGCTTTAGCAGTATTTGGCCTTGCATGTAGATTAGTAACAGCATCACTGTTGTCTTCAATATTTCTGTTGGCCCAAAGCAATATTCTTTGAGTCATTCTAGTCCATAGGGACAGGCTGAACTCTAGCCATCTGTCCCTAAGCAGTCCATATTCATAGCATATAGGCGGTTCATTTTATAAAATCTAATAAACTATCCAAACCCCCAAGGATATTAGAGATGGCTTATCACTAAGTTTGATTGTCATTATTATCATAATTACCATTATTATCCTTATTATTAATTTTAGTTAGAAAAAATATTATCATAATTTGATCTTTGCTGCACTAGCAGGATGGCATTTTTGATGCATTTGATACTTATTAAGCTAGAAGTCTCAGGATGGAGTGGCTCAGGTAAGAAATTTTCAAAAGATCTATTGATATCTCTTCTTAGCTGAATGACAAGTCTTACAACTTTCAGAGTGGAAGGACATAACTATATCTGAGACCAAGGACAAGCATAAACTTAGCAAACAGTTGCTCAGGTTGAAGACAGGGACCCTTGTCTTCCCTTCCACACTACTTCTTGTTGCTTTACCAATACTGATGGTTGGCTTCGCTTGCAGCGCTTGCTCAGGAAGAGTGCATGTTGAATCAATGTGAACACTGTGTGATCAGCATCAAGAAAATATATCAGCTTAATTTATTATCACTGGTTGTTCAGATTAACTTGGTGGATTCAGCCTTCTCTGGATTATGAAGTGCTCACGTGGACACCTCTGCTACGAGCACTTGAGGGAGTTGTAACCTCCAGCAGGTGGGATGGTGACAAGCAGTTTTCAGTGAAAACACTTTCAAAAGGTGGGTGTCAATTTTCAGCCTTAGAGGCAGTACAGACCATGAAAAGAGCATTGTGCTAGGAAAGCTGGAATCACGGTTTGTTCCTGGCACTGATTCTGGTGCGATCAGGTCAAATCACTCCTCATCCATGCATCTTTTTCCCCTTCATGTGTCTTGTCCATTTAAATTCTTGAGAGGGGGCTGCCTGTTCTTATGTGGACAATAGCAAAATATAATATTTTTATCCTGCTAGTCTTACAGAGCTGCTTGAATTTGTTGTTTTCTAAATGGCCTTTAGATCTGAGTATTGTTTGTTGATCTTAGTTTCCAACTCTGCTTTTCCATTGCAAAGCTGGTCCCACACTGATGTGTTTGATTATGTTTTCATTGCCATTGTACTTGCTTTGATTTTGCAGCTCAGTGCCCAAAGCACAGGGCGCTGTACAAACAACATGGTGAAGTCACACAGGGTCAGCCCCTTTCTCTTTTTACCTTGAAAACAATGTGAAACTCCTATGTTTCTTTTGCTTGGCACCTCCAGTTCTTGAGCTGGAGGCTGTGTGTGTGTGTGCTGCCCTCCTGTTGTGTTCAGGTGTGAGATCACTTGGAGAGTGTTTTCCATTGCTGCCTAAGGGGGTGCTGGAAGCTGTGCTGTCTGCTTGGTTGTGTGTAAGCTCAGGCTGTGAAGTGTGGAAAATTACAGCAAGAATAGCAGCATGCCGAGCTGATGTTTGTGTCTGCAGTGGGTTAGTTGGGACTAGGTGTCCTTACCAGGGCTCATAAGTGTATTCATAGACCTGTACTGCTGCATCATGCCTGGTCACTGTCTGCAACAAGAAATTTTCTCCTGTTTCTCACCTCTCCATTTTGCTTTTGGCAGCATTTCTTTCTCCATAGGGATGTGGTTTGAGTGTGGCCCATGTCCAACTCTTTTAAGATATGCCTAGCTGTTGATCTGAGAAAGGGAGAAGGAGCAAGAGATCTTGATTCTGCATTACCGTAGTATTGTCAGCCAGTCTCTCAGTCCTGAGCATGGAATAAAACGGCCTCCAGAAACATTGATAAAACTTTGGACCTTGTTACTTTTGTATTTTAGGTTCATCCCCACAATGTTCCTGCTATTCCCTTCCCATGTCATTCTGAAAAGCCTCTTATACCAGGTTTGGGTACCAGGACACACTGAGGCTGTAGCTCAGTGCATCAGAACTACACAATCTGCAGTTTGCTCTAAGCCACAGTGATTTATTTGTCTCTAAACTCAAGATGTGTCTAGAGTTAGGGAAACCCGTAGTTTTAATAATTAAAGGGAAAAAGTAAAAGAAGGAAGAAAACTCTGAACTCTGCAGGGAAACCCCTTTATCAGCAGTGTGATGAGATTTTGGTTTGGTTTGGTTTGGTTTTGTAGTGCTTTTTTGTTTTCTTCTCCTTTTGCTGGATTTGCTCACCTGCTGCATTCATACAAAGTTTCTGGGTGGAAGTTGCTTTTTGTAGCTCACTGAAAGCCAGTCAGTTACCATTGGTGCCGCTTGCTGGCTTCTTGTGCAGGCAGAATCCAACTACCTTTTGTATTATTAGAAATTCTTTCATCAGACTTTTACAGTGGAAATCAAGCTCTTAAAACAGATAAAGTCAGAACACAGCTGAGTACTAACAGAATTAAAATTAAAACATATTGAAAACTTCTTGGTGGTGTCCTTTTTCTCTAACACTTTCAGCTCTCTAATTTTGCTGCCATTGACAGCAAGTGAAGTTTGTCTCTAACAGCAGTGGGTATAAAGTTTGTCTAAACTGAATCTTTTCATGAGTCCTGCATTGATTTTTCAGCAAAAATAGCTTCCAGGCCTCCAGGAGCTAAAGTGGGGCATAATTGCAAAGGGAAAATTTGAATGCTTTGGTGGCACTTCTAGACTGGGGCACAGACCAGTCATAACCTGCCTCTGTATTCTCTTGTCTTGCTGAGCTCCCTGGCTATGTGCCAGGTTAGAGTCTTGTAACAATTCTCAGCGCCAGAGAAGTTTTTGTCGGTTGGGTTTTGTGCCATTTACTCTCTCCTCCCTCTGTCAATCTTTCTCTTAGTCCTTGTGATAACAGTTCTCTGCTTTGGGCAGCTTTTGGTAGTTGGGACTCTGGCCAGCTTCAGCCTTTTGCCAACTCACAAGGACAAGGCAGGTTGGGAAAGCAAACAAACTGCAGTTAATGCCAGCAGGGCAGCTTCTTGTGCTGCAGGAAAACCAGGGCTTGACCTTGCCACTGGAATATTAACTCCCTTCATGCATACTCTGGACATCTTTATAGGAAATTTTCTTTCCAGTACTAGCAATAAGCCTTTCAAATGTGTGTCCTTTCACTGTTCCCTTTCTGCTTTGGAGATGGAGACGCTATTAGACCATCCTGGACAGAAAACTCTAATTTGTTTCAGCTTGCGTTTTCCTAGGACTTTTCTAGTTTTATTGAAAAACTGTCCTGGTTCTTCTAGGCTCATTGCTTGGGATCTTCATGGATCGATGTTGGGGAAGCTGGAATAGGGAAAATGTATAAATATGATTACCTGGCAAAAACTGTAGGTGAGATTGAAATGAAGACAAGCTTTGAGTTACCCAACCTCAGTTACTGAACAACTGGAAAACAATAGTATGGCCGGCTGGAGGTAATCCCCATTTGATTAAACAATGCCTTCAGCTTGCAAGCAGGTCCAAGGGTCAGAGAAGACCCTGCAAACCCATCAGAGGGTCCAAAAGGCAACTTTTAGAGTTTAAAGTGTAACACCATAGGCTAATGCAATGATTCTTATAGGCTATAGGCTGTAGGCAAATGTTGTAAGATTTGTAGCTTATTCTAGATTGGTCAATGGAAATCAGAATATTCAACACAGAAGATGATCTATTGTGTTGTAAACGCTCATTCTGGTCATTCTGCTCTGCTCTCTTCATTCTGATCTGCTCTTTCCATTCTGCTCTACTCTCTTCCTTCTCTGCTCTGGCCTGCTTGGAGCTGCGCCTTGCAGCTCCAAGTAAGCCTTTCTTTCCCCACGCCTTCTGCAATAAACCTCATGTTCTAAAACCTAAACATAGAGATCTCTGTTTGTCCCAACCGTCCTACGGACACAGCGAATCCTACAGATCTTGAAAGAGGTCTTGAGACTTGTAAAAACATCATGTTATTGGAGCTCTGTAAGCATGGTCTGAGATGGCTCCTATGCAAGGTCCTTGCTATTCCTTCTGAGTGCTTTTATCCCTGAGCATCACCTTCTGCTTCCTCTATGGCCTGTTTATGCCCCATCTGTACTGTCATGAGAATATCTAACTGGTGAGGCTTACTGGCTGACAGGCTGGTTGTACAAGGCCTTTAGAGGTCCTGGTCCTGCACTGCTTGTTGAAAGAAATGTGACTTCACTCTCCTCAGAGCTTGAATAAAACACTCATGAGGATTTGTTTAGTCATCCAGCATAGGCATCAAACTTTGTTAGTTGGTCTCCTCAACTTCTTCTTAAAGCTGTTCAATACAGAGAAATATGAAGAAGGTAGTGTAGAGGAAGGTTGCATTGCCCTCTGGAACAACCCCTCTCTCGACTCAGTACAACAGGAGCTCAGGGTGACTGGCTGACTAGTTCAGCCTGATAAATGACATGATTAAAGATGAGGGGTGTCAATACTTACCTTGTAAGTCAAACTGCAAAGGCATCTCGCAACAGCAGGCTGCTGTTAATGTTTTTGAGTCAAACAGTAAAGGTGCACAGCCATCTATCAAATCTATGTCAGGTCTTACCATTTAGACTTAATATTGGACTGGAGTTAAATAATTTCATTTAGTGACCATCAATGCATGCAAAAAGCTGTTAAATTGCTCTGTGAATTCTGCTTCTGTATCAGACTAGCTGTGTATCCTAACTAAGGAATTTGTCTGAAAACAACCTCTTGTGTGTGTTTCTTAGTATATGTTCACTACCTGCCCTTCCTTCTCAGAGTTTTTTTCCTGGCAGTGGGGAGTTACATTTCATGGCTGTTGTTACCCCTAGTTCCCAACCCAGGTTCTGTATCAGACGAGCCAATTCACACATCAGGGATAGCAGCATAGATATGTGTTTACTCCTTTTTTTGCATTTTGCAAACTAGTATACTAAATGAAGCTGAAATCAACAGTGATTTACATTAGTAAACAGACTGTAGGTTGTAAGGAGGCGTGAATATTTCTACTATTCAGCTTTCCTTACTGCTTGAGGGGGAATCTCTAGCAGAAAGGCAGGAAAACGGATGTGGTTTCAGCCTTCCCTGGACGCAACCGTAAATATTGGTTCTCACACAGAGGATGCTAGGATGCGGATCTGGGCAGACTGATGTTTATACTAACTATGCTATGCTTCCTGCATGGTAAGCAGAGGTAATTGTTTCATCTAAAAGTAGCATTATTTCTATGAATGACTTACTGCTTTGATACAGCCCTCTCTGTAAATGTGTTGGATAGAAGGACTAATGGCACTAATAAGCATTTTCTTTCTCTTTGACTTTTGTAGGTATGAGCTGTTATGTAGCAATTGCATGTGAAGAGAAGACAGATTACAAGTCTTCCTCAGAAAATCCTGTCCTAAGCTGGGCCTGAAGAGTTCGTCCAGCTGACTAGTGTGAGTAGCCTGAAAGGGAGGGGAAGGAGAACATCACTGTGAGACCTTATCTTGACCTAAGGCAATAAAATTGCACTGTGAGACCTTACCCTAACTTGAGGCACCAAAACCATATCCATCTCTATCACTTGCAGTGAAGGAGTTTTCATCCTAGCCACAGCCTACCTGAGTTGTGCAGCAGAAAGCTATATTGTGGCGAGAGTAACACTGTATTACAGAGGCTTTTTTGGTATGTGAGCCAGAAAAAAGCTCCAGTTCTTGAAAGACACTCAAGCTCCAAATGCTACTTTTTTGGTGATTCATGGATGCATTAAATAAAACATGGTAGTCCCGAAAAGGATTAACTTTTGCCACCATCAGATGTGTTCCTATCTCTGTTTGTGACGTAATGTTTACTATCTGCATTTGTTACATCCTCCTTGTTTATTATCTGCATTTGTGACATCCTTTTCTGTTTATTTTGATGTTAATGCCAGTAAATATTCTGTGCCTTGTTCTAGGTCAGAAACAGATGGAGGTAGGGGGATTTTGGAATTTCCCCTTAGGATGACTGTTCTAGGGAGCCTGTTTGTGATCAGGAAGGGAAAGTCAAAACAGCAGTTACCAAAGACTGAATTTCTGGCTTTACAGAAATGGCACATACAATTCTTTTTGGCTACTTATTTCTTTGTTTCTAAAAAGGCTGAAAGTATCAGGGGAGAATTCTATCCTCTCTTTCCCCTTCCCGTTTCTCTGCTGTAGTGGTCTCAAATTGCAGCTCCGTAAATGATTATGTCAACTCCTTTCCCATATAACACTGTACCTGATGTTTGTCTCTATGCCAGAGTCACATCCATACTGATGTTATGATTCTCAAGGGTTGCTTATGTCAATCTCCTTTGGGGATACACAACCCTTCCAGTGAGGCTGCCCCAGCCTCTTGCATGCTGAACATGCAGAGACTGCTGTTAGCCTGATAGTGCTGTCTTTTATGAATTAGTTCTCTCTAAGGAATTTGAGCTGTTGGAGAGGAAGCTGGAGAAACTTTTTGGGATGTATCAAGCCAAATTTTATGTCATTCTCCAAGTACTGCCTTATAAGCAAAATCACATTGACCCCACTGTTGAACTGGCACAATGGGCTGTTTTACACCCAGCCTGAATATGATCCTGTACTTTGGCTGCAAAAGGGATGGAAGCTCCCTCTCCTCAGTTTGACTGCTTTAGAGGGAAGAGAATGTTATACTTGGTTCTCTTCCAGGCAGAAAGATGCCGTCAGGCATTGATCTGGAAAAAGGGCATCTCCAAGAAGCCTTGATTCTCAGAGACATGCCTAGGAGTCACTGTGCCTCATGCTCGTGCCATGGCTGACCTATATCATCAGCCAAGTGATGGCATCTGCATTTCTTTCTTCCCTTATTCTTGATGCCTGCTCAGCCCTATTGGCTGTGGTGTGACATCAAGGCATGGCACATCTGTTCTTCAGAGAGTTCATTGCATTGAGTACCAGGGTCTGAATAGCCTGTATAGGAGTTTGGAGGAGAAAAACTTACTCTTTAGCCCCTATTTCAGCTTAGGTGGAGCCCTAAATGGCCCTTTTTACATTACCTTTTTTATATGAGAGGAAAATGCATACTACATTAATGTAGTATGCATTGATCTGCAATGCATGCTGCAGATAACTATTTCCTTCAGACTTTTAGTCCAGACATCTGTCACTTACTGGAGACAAAACAGTTCCAGGCCTGTCAAGATGGACCAAAGGCACAAGAGAAGAAGGAAAATATCTAGCCAGTGCACCAGGAAACAAAATTAATCTGTGAAAGCACAGTGGGTATATATTGACTGAATCTTTTGTTGTCATAGGTGAGGGAGTCAAAGCATGAAAAATGCTACAGTATATCCAAGCCTCAATAACTGAGAAAAAGTGCCCTTAGTGTACACACAGAACAGCTGGAGAGTTGCTAAAGAGCTGATATTCTTACTGATAGCCACATTTCCCAGGGCCTGCTGGTCAATAGCTGCTGCCTTTCAGTTCTGGAATTTGTTGCTTCGAGTGAATGCTGAAGGTTATTCAGACAGGCTGCTGTAAGGTGTAACAAGTCTTCTTTCACAGCTTTCCCTTGGGTCAGAGCAGAATGCCTTCTAGAGGAAGGTGTTGCCCAGAACGTAATTTTGGTTCCAGCTGGTTGGTCACACCACCTCCACACTGGCTCTGCCCATCTGAGACTGTAAAAGAGGCTTAGATGATGTAGCACTGTGCCAGAAACCAGAGCAGTAACAGTGAGAGTGAGTTTAAAGAAAGCAGGAAAATGGAGTTTTCATTTTTTCCGTTGAATTTTTGGGAACAGATGGAGAGTTGATGAGGCAGAGATTCTGGAAGGGACAGTGTGTTTCAAACGTTTTCCTTAATGTCTTCCCAATCTGCTCATACATTCATAGCTCCTGCCTGTTTGGCACAGGGCAGTTAGTTTAGGATGTGAAAATTTCAACACCCCCGGGCTTCCAGAGGTGGATATTCCCCAAGGCCTGTTTAGCTGTGTTTTTTGGGCTATGGAACTTTTGATGCAAAGGGTCATGGGAGCAGCTCATGGCCTGATCGGCAATGTTTTTGTTTACTTCATTCCAAGTCACTGAAGTGAAGGATCTGGTCTTTCTGGGCAGAGACAATGACCCTGGAGCATCTTAACTGAGCACTGTACTGATCCTATTAGGATCAGTCCTGCCTCTTCTAGATGGCCAATGTGTTTTCTTTGGGGTTTTGTTTTTTGGGTTTTTTTTAAAATCTGATTAGAGGCCAAGAAGAATCTAATCAGAGTCCAGCAGTGCACTGAGCAGCAGTCATTATCATTACTTAGTCATCCAGTTGCTGTTTCTTTGCTCTGACGAGATATGTTTGTGTGGTGGGAAGGGGGGGATGAGGGAAGATCAGCTTTGCTTTTCTTCCCCTTGGAGAGGTTCAAGCACTTTTCCTCTCAATATACCTGTACCAAAGTGTTGCCCTTTGAGGACATTAAAAGTAAGTAAGGCCTTCAAAACTCAGTGACAGTCACAGTTTATGGGAGAGAAATCAAAAAGAAGGGGGAATTTAAACCATCATTACCTCCTAAAGGAAATGACTGTCGGCTGTGAACTGTGAAATATGATTACTCTCTCATTAGCTTTCATAGTTACTGGTTAATAATTTCAGCCAGCTGGCCAAGTTAGAATCCAACTTTCTCCTCAGCCTGGTGTTTTGGGCTGGATTTTTGCTTATTAATGACACACACAGCAAATACACTGGACAGAACTGCTGGGACTTAGTTTCCATGAATACCCAGGCTTGTCTACTGGAAGACATGTTGCTTCTTTTGGCTCTGTAGTTCTGTTCCTGGAGAACAGAAGATCTGCTATCGGTAGCCTGATTTGATATTCATTGGTCTTTAGCACTTGGGGTGCAGGGGAAAATTGCATTGCAGGAAAATACTGAGATGGAGAGATTTGAATTTTCTTTTCTGTTTCTACAAGTTCCCTTCTTTACTGCACTCCTATATCTCCTTTTTTACCCTCAGCAACTTAGCAAATCACTGTCATTGGAAGAGGTAGTAAAGTCAGGTGCTGGCACAGAGATTATGCTGATATCTGAGTATTTTGGAGTATTTTGGGTCTAAAGAAAAATGAGAGAATTTTACAAATATCAACTTTCTTGTCATATAGGAGGTGATTTTTGTCCTGACAGTATGTTAAGGTTAATTTAAGTTCTACAACACAAAGGTTAAGAGCAGTGGTAAACAGCTGGTACCTTTACAGAAGCTTTTAATATTGATTGGGGTGTATTCTGTTACCTTCACAGTCAGCAGTGCCTTTCATTGACTGAGGTGCTGCTTGGATCAGTAAGCACAGCTCTGGCCTAAACTTATGAAGTGACTTTGATCTTTTGTAGGAGAGGAACAAAGCCTGGGTTTTCCTTCCACCAGCAATCCAGTGATCATTGAGTATAATCCTTGTGTCTCACACTCCAGTTTGGCACATATGCCACAAATCCCAGCAGGCAAGTTTTGCTTCCATTTTGCCTGAAAAAGTGGCAGCACAGGGTACAAAGGGCTGGAGATGCTTGTGTGTAGGTGAGGAGGCATGCTTTGTAAATCGCATTCTGTAACTGCCACTTATTTCTTTAGGACTTGCCTTAGAGTAAACATAGCTGAGCCCCAAACATTTCCCCTATAGTGTTGCAGTTAGCTAGTCCTGAATTCCACAGAATTGCTTGGACCAGGGTCAGCAGCTATTCAAGGTAGAGGAGAAAGGTTATACTTTTTTATGTATGGGAGTTAAAACAGGTCAGCAGATCAGTAGGAGCTGGAAAAAAGTGCTACTCAGGTGCCTGCTAAACAGCTGATCACTCCCAGCTTGTGCTGGTGTAAGACAGTCTGTCCAGCTCCCATGGAGCTCTGCAGTCAGAAGACAACAGCAGCAGTTGCCATGCCTCTCACTGAAGTTTCCCTTAAGATGCTGTAGATCCTGAGTGCAGGTAAACTGTGATTCTACCAGGCTGTATTTCATTCTGTTTTAAATGAGGGATCACCAGTCTCCAGTACAGCCCTTATTTTCAACAGCCAAAAGGGGCACTAGGACAGTTTTTCAATCTTCAGCAAGGAAGACAAATTCTGCATTTGCTTTTCTCAGCCATTTGAGAAATTTTTCTAGCACTTTGTCTTGTGTTCTGTGCTCTTCTCTCTGTATGCTTAGCAGGTTATGGGCTTTCACTGGATTAATACATACCTTATTGTTACAAGGACCTCTTGCTGGCACTTAACTTCTCTCCTGAATACTTGCTCTTACTGACAGATTAAGTTCCTATTTAGAGCTCTTAAAAGACCTGTATATGTCTTTCCAAGGAATTTTACTCAGTCTCTGGTGGCACCCTGAACCCCTCCTGCCATGCAGACTCAGCTGGAAGTGCTTCCTGTGTCCTTGTGCAGTTGGGGGGAGCAGCCTGGCAGGTTGCAGGGGCTGCTGATGGCAGTATTTCATTCTGCGGTGGTGCTGCTTCCCATGGATTTCAGCTGAGCAGGACTGAACTGCAGAATTCAGGCTCAGGTCAAGGGGGTCCAGGTGTTGGGAGCTTTGGGGCAAGGTAGGGCTCATCTTTTATAGCAGGGAGGGTGCTGTAATACTGTCCTAACCAGAACCTGGGTGGCTGTTTTGTAACAAAGCAGGAGCTCCAGCCCAGCAGGGCGAGGATGTTGGGTGAATGAGTTTGTGCTCATTGACGGTACTGGGTGGAACTCTGGCAGCAACGTGTTATTTTGGCTGAGTTTTGTTTTGCAATTCAAACCCTGGAACTGAACTAAAAGCACTAGCATGATGTAAGTTTGCTTGCCTTCCTCTTCCATCTGCAGAATGAAGAAACTTCAATCACTTTTGTTTAGCATTTCCCAGATCTTTCAAAAGTACCTCCTTTTCTAAACTGCGTGTCAAGGCACCTCTGCCTTCTTCTGGTAGCTGGAAAGCCTACTCCCATAGCATATTAGGGTGGCATAAAAGAACTAGTATAGCTGTGACATTTATCAAAATAAAAACCCTGTATGGATTGTGCAACAAAACTTGTCAGGGTAGCGTATAACTGGGAAAATTACTCCCTCCAGTGAAAGCAGGTTTGTCCAGTGGCTACTAGAGCAGGCATCCAGAATATCCTAGAACCATCATCTGCTTCTGTTATGTGAAAGACTTCTTTTGTTGAGCAAATTAATTTGTTCCTTTTGCTATTTCCTTCAGCCACCGTGGTGAGGTTATCTTTCACAAAGACATGGTATTATGGGGAAAAACACAGCAGAGATTGTGCAGTAGCAGATGCCAGAAAAAATGCTGTGCGCAGTACATTAGTACAGGGGATTGATGGTAAAACAGCAACACTTCGTAAAGCTTTTTATCCTGCACTCAAGGTTGCTTTGAGAAACAACCAAGCTCTGTGGCCCTGTAGCCAGGCAAAGCTGGCTGCTCTTCACCCAAGTGGAATTCTGTGAAAATTCTGTCTTCCATTCAAGTGGTGGTCTGTAGCAGAAACTCCTCCCTCCTTTCCAAGCCGTTTGAAGGTCCTCTAAGCTGGTTTCTGCAAAGACCAGAAATGTTTCAGACCCCATCTTGACCTGACCATCCTAAGTTTGGACTTGAGCTGACTTCTGAATTCTTCCTTACTTTGTCTCTCCCTAGCTGTTATTTTTACACTACGTCTTTTTAATCACAGAAGACAAACTATCAGGGGCTTGTGTATAAACCCCTGCTACACAGCAAATAGGGCTTCCAACTGACCTGCTCTCATGTGGTCCAGGCTCCACAACAGATTTGAATGAGATCAAGGAGGTTGTCTTTGGGTTGTGAGGGGCATCTCGTGTTGCATACTTTGTAAACTGTGTTTCATGTTGTGTAAATAAGTATGTTTCAAGTAATTGGAGCTGGTGATGACTGCACAGTTTACTTTGGACAATGTGGGGGGTTTTGTTGGCTTTTCTGGTTTGTTTTTGAGAGCCACAGGGGGTTAGGTTTTTTTCTTTGGTTGATTGGTTTGCATTTTTTTTGTAAAGAGGAGAATAGGATCTGAACACTCAGAACATACATATTGTTTTCCGTCATCCTTTATTCTGACTGTTGACATGTCTGAAATGACTCTCTTCCTCCTCAACCCAAAACCCTCCCTCAAATGTAAAGGGACTGGAATTTAAACCTAGATCCAGGCCTGAGTTTTGCTAAAAGTGTCTGGTATCTGCTGTGGTAGATGAAATCAAAAACCCAGGTACAAGCTCCCCAACCTTAGTGTTTGGGATGTGGTAGTAAATGTGGGCTTCAGAGCTCTTTGTTTACGCTAATTAGAACTACCAGTGCCATGTTCATCCTGAGGTTTGGGGTTGGTCTTAAATGAAGTAAAATAGAGCAACATTTCCCAGCCTGTTTTGGCCCCTTAGCCAATACACCTAGTCAGAGTTGTGCCTATTTTAGTTTACAATTAAATGCTTTATTTGGTGGGAGGTAAGTACTGGAATGCTAAAGGATGTATTGGGGAGGAAAAAGGAGAGCTTGTGTTGCTGACCAAACCTCAGTCAGCATTTGATAGAGCATCAGTATGGGTTTATAGGTGTAGGTATTTAGAGACCTTTGTTCTGTGTCCTTTGCTAGCATTTTACTCAAAGAATCAGAAGTTAGTGTAAGCTTTGACCCACAGAGTCAACTTCGCTCTATGCCCTTCTGCAATCAGCAGCTCTTGCCACCTGTGTTGCTTTCTATGTCTCATTTGAATGCTGAGATGCTCGTCTTGCAATAATTTTCAGTACATTTTATCAGTCTGTAAGTTTGGCAGCAGATCAATGCCTGTGCGTATTTGAGGAATCGAAATCCAGAGACAGGCTGCAAATAGAGACACACTGGAGTGTCAGTCATGAAAGCCAGTGCTGTTGACAGAGGATACTACCAAACTTGGGGTCCTCCTTCAAATTATTTCTACTATTAAACTACCACTTAGTCTTGCCTGAGCCAACCTCCAAGGTCTGAGCTGAGAAAGTCTTTGTCCCAGCTGTTTGTGTTGTAGACATAGGCTGTGGAAGGAAGGGGGATTCTGTGCTGCAATTTGCCGTCCTCGCCAACGGGCTGCCCAAGCCTGGGCATGTGTGAGTGTGCCCTTGCTCTCCGAAAAACTGGCACCGCCTCTACTCCAGGGCAAGCTTTAGGTTGCCTAAATGGAAGCCAAGCTGCATTGTGCTGGGGACACTCCACTCTAGGGACACCCTAGTACAGCTGGTGGCTCAGCAGCTTCTTTGATGCCTGTCACGATGGTCATGGAGTTGGCATATAATACGTAATGGCCATACAAGCAGTTAGTTTCCCCTTGTGTCATGTCACGTATTTATGCTACAAATCTCAACTGCCAAGAGCAGAAACTTTAGCTGCCTCTTCAGCTCCTAACCATTGAAATAGGATCTGCCATGTCCAGTGCTAATGAAAATTTTCCTTCCTTCACAAGTAGATGCTGCCTGATTTTAGAAAACAGAAAAGTGCATTTTCAAGTACTTTCCCTGTAATTTAACATCCCTTCAAGGTCCTTCTGTCACTTCTCAAGTGCATCCCATACCAATGCCACCCCGGAGTGTCACCTCCAACCTTTTTCTCTTTCCCTTCCTCAGCTACAGAGCTGCAGGAAGAGACAGTGTCCTTCGTGATGACAGTGGCTGGGGAGTGACAGGCAGGCTGGGTGGGGGTGGCTGTTGGTGAGCAAGCCTAGTGACAAGACGGGGTGACTAAGAACCAGCTGGCTAATTAAAGCACAGCAGTGGGAGGAGCAAAGTATTTAAGGGTGCCAGAGAGAAAGAGAAGATGCCTCCACAAATTTCCTGTTACACTTCAGCAGCCAAGTGACTGGGCAACACAGTGAAAGCTTTTCTTAACTCTTTCGTGCCTCTCATGGAGTGAAATCAAGAGACTAAGAAAATGGCTCCATTGACTGAAAAGCCTGAATCAAGGTAAGGACACCAGTATGGTTATTTAGTCACAGTTAGTCACATGTACCTCTGCTAGAGCTGCTGTGAGCTGAACTCCCAGGTCTTTATATGACTCTGGTATACGCTAATATACACTGAGTGGGTAGGTCTGGTGGGGCAGTGCACACTGATTTTCAGAATGCTACATTCATTTGGGTAGGTATTTCCAGTTGCTGATTGAAAAGAGGCAATGTCAAGGTAGTCATTACATGGGGCTTTTGTTCTCATTAAGGGAAATAGGCATGTCCTTGCCTCCTTACCCTAGTGACTGGATCTTTCTCCTAATTATTTTTATGGGAAGGAGAGATTGAAAGAAGTTCCTGAATGCAGTTTCTGAGGCAGTTACTAAGAGGAAAGTGAAGGGAATGGGTGTGAAATTCTCAGCAATATATGAATTTGTCACCTGAGGCTGGAGGAGTCAGAGGGAAGTGAAGATGAGGACTGGCTTGTGGAATGTAACTTTCTGCTATTTCTAGAGACACTTGGAATGTCAGACTGCTGCTTCACTCATCAGTTTGGTTTTCTGTAAGTGCTTTCAGTAGTGAGCAGAGAAGCAGTCACTGTGTCCTTCCTTCTAGCGTGTAGGTGACTCTAGAGGCAGCACAATCCAGCAGGACTAGCAAGCCAGTGCTCCAGCCTGAATTCCCTGGCAGGCATGAGTTTGCTGTCTGGCCTTGGATGTGTGACAGTGGCCAGGCTTCTGAGTTTTGCTGAGACCATTTTGTGTCTGATATCCAGGCAGATGAATCAGTTCCCTGGCAACTTTTCTGGCACAGGTTGGCAAAGGCTAAAGAAAATGACCCTGTCTCATTTCAGCTTGCTTTCAACTAGGTTTGTCAGAGGTGTGTTGGAAGTACTGTATGCCTGGCTCCCCATGTGCTTTGGTTAGACTTAGCTTTATGTGGTTCTCTGGAGGCTGTTGCAGTTGTGTGTAAATGAGACCAACTCTCAAACTGATTTTTCTTATTCTGAAACTATGAAAAGCAACCTGTAAGACTGATACCTGTAAGGCCCTGTTACACTATGCCAGGTTAGCTGGTTTTGGATGCTGCGTAGGATAGAGGCCCAAATCTTCCATCTCTGTATAAGACTGTCACCTATACGTCTTGAAAGTTTTAGCTGTTGCTTTGTGAGTGTTTGTACAGAGCTTCAGAATAGCTAATGCCAGAAGAGGTCATAATTAAAAATTAACATTTGGTGTGGTTGCCACAGTGAACACTCATTCAGGCCTGTGCAATTCCTCTGCCTTGCACAACTGGGAATCTCAGGATGTGTCTGGGATGGTATGAGGTGGTGTGTAGCATTTAAGTATCTAAAGTATCTGGTTTGTATGTCAAAGGTACATCAGAGTCTTCTCTCTACCCTAATTTTTGTGAAATGTTTGTAAACTGGATTTGAACCTTGAGACACTAGTCATTCTTTAATTAGTATTTCTGCTTAATGCAACTTCCTCTTATTTACTACATTACTGTGTGAAAGTGTGGGCTAGAGGTGAAGACAGCCTTTGTAGTCTTTGTTATACAAAATAATGCAAAAGAAGCTGCTGGATGTTGTTTAGATGATCTAATTGATTTGTATTTATAGAATGCCATTCACTGTAGTAAATGCAATGCAGTGTTTGTGTCCGTCAATCCTGCAGTCAGCTGAATGGATTCATTGTTATACATAATTAGGGCTTCTGGAATTTTTGTCTGTTTATTTACAGCAATTGTTCTGCTGAGGCACAAGTGGCCCCATATCAGAGGTGTACAGAGAGTTAGGTGCAATACCCAGAGCACCCCAGCTGCACAGCTCTTACAAGTAGTCTCACAACAGCTTGAACTCAATGAATCCTCCGTTTCTTCCAGCTGAAGTATAAAACCAGCATCCTCTTGGCTGGGTGCGGTCACTGCAGATTGAAAGATTTTCCTTTTGCAACATAGGTAAATCAGGTGTCATGGAACTAATTACCCCCTACCTGTAAATAAATTCCAGTTTCAGTAGTTGTATGCTCCTTGCCCCAGTTCCCATGTGAATCTCGGTTAAGTGTCCTGAATAGTCCCAGGTTGTAGTATGCTGTTAAGTCATTTACAGCCTTTTCTGGAGCTGGCAGCCTGAGAGCTGTGCCCAGTGAGCTCCCTTTTATAGGATGTACATCGGCATGTTTGTCAAGTGCTTCCATCTATGAGGTGTGATCATACATATTGCAGAGAAATCTGAATGGAAATCTTAACTTCTGCTGCTGTCAAATGCTGTGCTTTGTGTCTTCTGCTAAGGCGGATATCAGATTTTATTTAAAATATCCCAGATAATTTTATTTTTCTTTCTGACGTTTCAAAATGTTCATGTGAGTTGCTTGGGCATATGGGTGTGGCAGAAAGGCATTTATTGCTTCAGCTGACACCCAGGATACACGGGTCAGGGCCACTGTCGCCATATCTCAGCTGTCAAATACTAAAAACAGAGGGCAGTCATGACAGAATCACCAGGAAGTCAAAGCCCAGGTACAATGTATTTAGAGTCTATTGTCAGGAGAAGAAGTGGTTTTGACTGTAAGGCAGGGATGTGAGCAGTTATTTATCCAGCAGAACCAGTGGCACACCACATGTCGAGTGTGCTTTGAGCCAGACAACCTTCTGGATGGCCATTTTTCAAGCTGTGAGTCTGTAGCAGAGCAGGAGGTTGATGGCTCAGGCAGGAGCCACCTTTCATCCCCACAGTCGTCTAGGTATAAGTCAATGAAAGTTTAGTGGCTGGTGTGAAATTATTCCAGTCTATTTCTTTGCAGGGAGGTTCCTACAGACATCAAATCACTATCTGAACAAGCACTAATCATGGAATTCATTTTAGTATACAGGTCAGAGTTAGAATGGACAAAAAGAGCAGATTTACCTTTTAAATCCTGCTGTTTAGCTGTTGGGCATGTTAGCTGTAGAATTTGCCCGCTGGCTTTGTGACGTTAAGTGGAGTTTAGACTTTTGCCTGCCAACCTTCCAAAGTCTTCCAGATCTTAATGGGATGAGTGACAACATGCCGGCCACTTTCTTTGAAAATGCTTGTTTATAGGTTTGCAGAAGGAGGACTCAGAGGTGCAATTGCTCTCCAAAAATCCATGGATATGGGTGAGTGCAAGGATGAAGAGCTGCTTAAACAGAAAAATTGTGTTGGTGCAAAACTATTTAGCTGTAGCTGTTCATGAATTTAATTTAGGCTGCAAATGAGAAACAGCATTCATGCCATAAGAGGAATGAGTTCTGAAGCAGGCTTCCAGGAAGAGCAGTGGAGGCGGGAAACTTTAGCAGTTTTAAGCTGGAATGTGAAGTGTTCTTGCACAGGATTGTATGACACAGTTGCCTGCAACAGCATGGGAGTAGGCTGGGTGACCTGGGAGATTCTTTTCTGCCCCCTGCTCCACAAGTGGTGACCTTGAACTGAGTTAACTCAGGTTGCAGTAAACTTTATTTACTCTGAAGCTGATGACTGTAAGATGACTTAGTTCAAAAGCATCTCTGAATTCTTAAAGGCACATCTCCTAGTTTACATTTCCTATTTAACTTTTATTATTAAGAGAGGCATATTCCTCATATATTGCATGAAAATTGGCACCTATGCCCCAGATAACTTAATTTTGCCCATTAGGAAGGCAACAGATGCACGCTATATTTAAAGAAGAAAAAGGAAGCAGTGCTGCCTTTGAAATGTGCAGTGTTTGTTTATTGTAACAGCTGTAAGTTCAATTATTTATAAGAACACCTTATCCAAGCTGGTGTGTTATGATGCCATTTGTTTCATTTAGTGAGCTTTCAGTGCTCTCTCTCTGCTGTCTTAACACTTGCTGAAGAGTGTGTGGAGGCTGTTGTTTTGTACAGAATTGGTGTGATTATTCAGTGTGCACTACTTGCTTACTCATAGTCTTTTCATGACATTCTTAGAAGCATAATGTCTTCTGAAGGAATGACAGGATGTTCTTTAACCCTTAAAATAAAAATGACAGACAACGTATTTCAATACTCCAGAAAAAAAGAATAATGATATTTGAAGAGAGAGCTGATTGCCTGGGTTAACCTGGGCTGCCTGCTCTATTCTAGTTATATTTTTCTTGTCACATTTTATGTGATGCAAGGTGAGAAGTGCACAGGAGATGTGTTTTCCAGCAAATTCCTTTAAGCAGAGGAACCTGCTGGTGGGAGGCACTGACTGCAGTGCAACTCTTTGCCCACTTTCCAGATTTGGGACTCTACTTTGCTGACATGGCTCATTGAGCAGAACATTTGGGTCAGGGACACTGGTGGCATTGTGAGAAAGAGTCTAAGCTGAGGCAAAAAAAAAGAGTTCTGTCAGTGATGCATAAGACCTGATTAGGTGAAAAGTAAATTTTGTGATTGCTAATCATCCTTTCAGTCTGAAAGCTTATAATTTTTCTGAAAGCCTCAATTCCTACTTTATACTAATATAAATAAGAATTTGATTTTTCAATTAAATGCAGCCACAAAACACTTAAAGCTCTTGTATATAGAGAGAAAACTTTGAAAATGTGAAAACCCTGAAACTGAGAAAATAAAGGAGGAGTCTGCATCTCAGGAATATAAGGGACCAGCACAATAAGTTTTGAATGTTCATCTCATGTCTAGCAATTGTTTTAAAATCCTATATGAGTCACCAGAGCTGTCAGTAATAACAAGGGAAGAAAGGAAAGAAAGTTACTTTTCCCCACACTCACATTAGACCACCAAAAATAACCACTGCCTGCGACTCTTAGCTGAGATACCAGTGACTTAAGAGCATGTGTCCTTGCTCAGGACTATTAATGAGCTGTTTGTTACCCCTGCCTTTGTAGGGGGAGTATTCAAACCTTAGAGCATGTGAGATAATCCAGACAGGCTGTACAGAAGTAGTTGCCACTTATCTGCATTCCTCCTAAATAGGCTTCTGAAGCACTGCTCTCTTTTCCACACCAAGTAGGGAAGGGACTGCAGCCTTGGAGAAATGTGCTGGGGGTGAAAGGGAGGAAGGAAAAGTTAAACATCCGTATAGAGGTAGGACTGAACTGACAAGGAGGATGTTACGTATGGCCATTGGCATGTTCAGGGTTACAGCTGCTGGCTTATGCCCTGGGGAATTTGTTACCTTTCATTGTGTTTTGCATGTGTGCAGCTTTGAAGCTTTTGTTGTCTGTCACATTTCAGGAAAGGCACTAATTCCAGTCTGGCAAGGACACACTGGTTAGCTGGTTGGAGAGGGAGCTGGAAGGAGACACATGGGTGTTTTGCTTTGGAGTACTTTTTCTAAGTCTTTTTCTTTTTTTTCTTTACCTGATCTGGTAATAGGGAGTTCTCTGTTTTTAGTACTGACGCGAGGGACCTCATTCTTGGTTCCCTTTGAACCGCTCTCTTCTGAAGTACTGCTGTGCATACTGTGTGTGTCTACAGGAATGGCATGTCCATGTCTATAGAAAGTTCTTGAGGGGAACTGGGAGCAGCAAATTATTCCAGACCCACTTGTTTCCAGGGACAGCCTGTCTGCCCAACCTGACAGGGACTAATCTGTCTGTACCATCCAAATGTTCATAGCACACTGGCTTACAGCATGTACCTTCCCAGAGGTTACAGGGCAATACTTTGCTACAGCAGTGCCATGGAGCCAGATGTGTTACCTGGCTGCACTGCCTATCTGATCCCAAGAGCAGCCTTAGGACTGAGACAGGCCTAGTAGGACTTCGAGATCTGGTTTGGATCAAGTATATGGAAGACAGGTAGAATGGCCTTGATGCAATAAGGTGCCAAAGCATGTTCTCAACTCCAAATATGCACCATAATTTCATTGATCTAAACAGGAGTTATTTCTGCTTGTATGCAGCAGATCTGTGTGCAGATTCTCAACCGATCAAAATTAACTTTTTAATGGAGTGTCTGGAGTTAGACCGATGCAGGGGCTCAGGATTGGTTATTCTCACCCTGAACATGCTGAATCCATTCTGTGTATGGGAACTTGCACTAAGCATGTGTTTGAGTGCTTGAAGGAAGCTGATTAGTTTCACAGTAAGTGAACACTGTATGCTTGTTATTTTAATTGAATTCCATAATTGCTAATATATATGGGGTATGTGGAAAAGTAATTTTTCCAGATCCAATCTAGATATAATGAATTTGTACACATCTTCCATTTAATTTTAGCAATCTTCTTTAATTATCACTTTATTTTTATCCTCAAATCACTTTTTTTGTAAAAAGTAATTTTATCTATTAATGATAAATAATTATGCTTCTTTTTGGTGTGAATTCTTTCCTAAATGCTTTTCTTAATGCAGTGAAGATTAGTGCTCCAGACTGTAAGCAATGTCAAGACTTGAATGAAAAAGACATCACTGAAATCAGAGTTTTATGGCAGCTGTGATGTCACTGTTTCCAAACAAATGAGGCTGTTTAAAAAGTGTGAAGCACGTGATCAAGAGTTTAATTGCTCAGATACTGCCATTGTGGGAAGGTACCTGTTGCTCTAGCATTGCAGCAGCAGTGGACCCTGCCTTTGCCCAGACATTATAGCCAGTAAATCCTCTTTCCTCTCCTGAAAAAGTAATACACTGGATTATTTTTTCCCACTCCTTTTTAATCTTGTATACCAGAGGAAAGCATTCCAGCCTCCTGGGAATGCTTGGAGTGGAATAAATTTTGTGTTGACTTGTATGAAGCCCACGGAGAGGGCCAATGCTGAGTTAAAACATCTGGGTATCAGCAACCTCCTCAGCTTCAGAGAGAGGTTGATCTTAAAGCTGAGTTGAGATTTACTGCAGTATTGCCCCTTCTTGTGGTTTTCCCCTGGCCTCATGGAGGGACTGGTATTTCATCCCAGTGAGTTTAACATGCAACATTTTTCTATGTGTCGAAGAGTGTGATATTGCTACAAATCTCCTTAAGTTGGATAACATATAATTTTAAATGGTTTCTTTCTGATTTACTTGAACTAAGGCATCTTTCTGGAATGGAAATGTGTGGAGATCAGAAAACCCGTTATTACTAAGTACATTTGTCGACACTTTCAGGCTGTGTCAACAGTTGCTCTCCCAGGGACTGACTTCTAATATGAAATGGTAGAAACAAAAAGCAGATACTGTATGGGCAAGCAAAATCAGGCAGCAAACCTTTAAGCTGGACTTAGTTTTTTGTTGTTGACTGGTTTTATACTGCACACCCTGCTTGACACTGTATTTTACTGGGATCAGCTTGGAGTTAGGCTGAATCCTGCTGAGCCTTCATGAACCCACAATGTATATCTTACGTGGGTATTTTAGTGAAGGAAATATTTAAATAATTAAGTGTTGGCAGCTGTTCCTAGGGTGGCTTGCTGGGGAGCCCCGATACCGTCTCATTTTATAGGCTCATCTGTTGCTATGCTTGCTTGTTGAGTTTTCTTTCCTTTTGAGTGTCTGTTGAATATGCTCATTATGTTCTGGCTGGTATGAAACAAATGCTGGTTAAGAAAGGGGACGCTTGAGGCAGGAGAACAAATTCAATTCTCTGAAGGGAATTTCCACCTCCTACAATGTTCCACTGCTGCCTCCAATTCATGTAAAAGGAAAAGTATCTCCAACTCTGTTGTTGTTCAGTTTCTTGTTTCCTTAAGAGATTTTCCCTATACTTCTCAGATTTAGGTTCTTTTTTATGCATAATTTCATGATTTCAAATGCCTATTTCTATTTGTGCCATGAAAGCCATTAATTGTTTGGAGCTACACTTGATCTCACTTTCTTTGGGGCTAACTCTTTTGTGTGGGGAGAGGTGGAGATTGGAACACAAAATAAAGGGCTTTTAATTCAACCTAGAACCTTTAGAGAGTTGAGAGATCTTGTCAAACACAGACTTCTTTTTTTTTGTGACATTGCTCTTTGGCTATTCAAACCAACATCTGTGACATTGAAGTCTGTTTGCTGCAGGTATCAAGTCCCCCCAGGAGTCAGGATTAATAGGCCTCACAGTTGTCCTCCACAGACTGGCATCACCATGAAAACTGACTTTTTTCTTCTGATCCCCATCTGGTATTTTTTCTCTTGAGTTGGCAATTTCACTGCCATTGGTACCAGGAGAATTAAAGCTTCCAGTTTTCATGTTTCACTTACTGGAGTCTGATCCTGAAAAGATCAGTAGCATTGCACAACTGGGAATGATTGGTGCAGAAGTTAATATGCATTTTGATAAGTGCATCTCTTCTGTATTGTTATATCTTTCAAAGAAGAGACCAGCTTTGATATGAGCAACAGATTGCCTTGAAATATGGAAAAGCTCTCATTTGAGGGTTTTAGTTTAAAGCTTTTAGTGTCACTGATTTTTTAAATTCTCTTAAAAGGTGATGAACATTTTATATATTAGAAACTAGCCAGACTTGCACTTTGCCCTTTATAGACTCTTAGACTTAAATGAATATCTTTCAATTTCGTATTGAAGATTAGTCTCAAAGTCTGGAAGTAGTGCTCATATTGGGTGCAAATGATCTTTAATTTCTGATAATTGTCAGCAAAAACTGTATCTGGTGCTTGACATGAATCCACTTGGCATTAGAAAGCAATTTTTTTTTAAGAAACTGTGACTGTTACCTTGACGCTTGTGGTGACTGTTCAGCATTGTGTCCAGTGCTGTCTGGGCAGACATGAAACATAATGTAATCATTCTGCCTTTCACTTTAAACAGGCATAAACAAAATCCAGAAGTGAAAAAGGCAAGTCCATCTGCCACAATGAGCTCTGGTAAGTCTGTGTTGTTTTCTACTTGCACTCATTGGCCTTCCTTTTTACTACTAGTAATATTCCTGTCTGTTTCTGATGCAATTATTCACGTTTATTGCTTGAATTTGGCCCATAATGGTCAAAAAACAGCAAGGAACATCTTGAACTGGAGTAGGTCTTTTTAGCTTATTTCAGTTTGTAATATAAGCATTCAAAATTACTGATAACCTGAAAAAATTATCTGAATTTAATATATTTTAGTAGAGATGAATACACAGTTTGACATATGGATAGGAAAAATCAACTGTTCAAAGAAAAACAAAGGGACCAGGAAATGGGAGCTGGTTGGGAAGATGAAAACTTCTGGGCTTGTCTGGATAAGATGCTAAATCAGAGAAAGCAGATGCCAGACTTGAAGTGACATATGTAAGATCTGTAGAATAATATTCCCACTTAATTTTAGCATCTTAGCAAGGCTCAACTGGAGTATCATGTCCTGGTTTTGGCACCACATTTTGAGAAAAATGTGAACTATTTGAAGAAAGTCCGGAAAAACATGACCTGGGAATTCAGTGTAAGCTCTGATAAGTTTACAAGCTGGGAAGCACTGGAACAGGTTGTGTTAGGGTGGTGCTGGAAGTTTGTAAGAACTCATTAGACAAACATTTGTCAGCAGTGACACAGGTAGATTTGTTTCTTTCATGGTTCAGAAATAGGGCTTTAGATGACCCTTGAAGCTCCTTTCCAGCACTGTCTCCTGTGTTTCCCTGAATTCAACAAGAGCCAGTTTTATTCATGTCAGCTGAAAACCTTGCAGACTTGAAAAAAATCTTTCTTGAAAACCACTTCTTCGTTTGTCTTTCAGAACATGAAGAAATTGATGTTGCAAAAACTGTTATCAACGGGCTGAGCAGCAATGGGCAAGAAAAAGGTGGGTTAAGAGCTCCAGAGACACCTCCACAGCTCCCCCCGCACGTCAGCTGGTGATATGCTTGATTTTCCCGGAAATTCACTACATCGAGGGCTTCCAAATTTAGTTCACTTGGCGATTGACACAAGAAAAGCCTTGTACTGCACGATGCTAGTAGCAGAAGCATTTCTTAGCTCAACAAGTGTTCTTTGTCTCTTTAAAGTGGCAGGCTGGACTTGCCTCTTTGTATCTTTTTAGTGCTATTTTGAGGAAAGCTGTACACTATTTGTGGTACTCGTGAGCACCTGCAAATCGGTATCGTAGTGTGTTGAGACAGCATGGGTTTGTAGGTGCCTGCATGTGAACGGTGTTAACTTCAGGAAGAGGTGAAGGTTTGAGTCGGGGTTTAAAGGGCAGAACTAATTACTTAAGGGATGAAAAAAAATCTGAACAAACCAGTCTTCATGTTAACATCAGCAGGTTTGCAGTGGACATTATATTATTCAGTTTTGTATAGTGATCACGTCTGTTTTGGCAGGGTGAAAGTATGTGGGTATGGGTTGATATTCTGTTGGTTTAATTTTCTTTTTTTTTTCCTTTGATGCCTTTTTATAGTGGTTAGTATTTTGACTGCATTGTGAATGGGTGAATGCAGTCAGTTTCAAAGCAGAACAGAATCAGGATTGTTTCCTAAACCGCAGGCTGTTTGATTCGGGATATGTTGTATTCACAGGGTCTCTGCTCAGGAAGAAGTATGGAAAACAGGGTTTAATTTGGGTTCCTCTTTTATAAAAAAAGGTGGAAACAATCCTATCAAATTAAAAACGAATGATTTTATGAGATTTGAAAAAATTCTGTCAAGCTCTTTGCCCATTTCGTTTTTCGAGACTCCTTTTCTAGGTTGTGAAGTCTATGCTTTCCAGTATTGCCAGGTCCCAGAAAGATCTGCCACAAGAGGGGGTGTACACATCACCCTGATGTCAATGCTTCCCTCGAGCTGGCCCAGTGCTCAGTGTTAGTGTGTAAAGTATTAGAAATGTGGTTCCTCTTACTCCCGATTTTACAGGCATGAGAGATGGCATGGAATGTGAGGAGACATCTATCATTTTCCAGCTAATACATACAGGGAACAGGTTTTAAAGAAGAAAATCCTGGCTCTGCAGAAATCAAGAACACTACTCAAATTATTCTGGTAGAGTCATGATATACAAGATATTTATCTTGGCAGCTCCTGTTGAGCTTCACCTCTGAATAGTACTGCCTTTTTCACAACAACCCCTCTTTGTACCCCTTGATTTAAACAGTTCTGTAACAATTGCTAGAATTTTGCGTAGTGCTATGTATGGTTACCACATATAGTATTATTAGTGTGCTGGCTGATGAAGTCAGAAATCTCTTCAATTTACTGTTTAAATGGTTGGATTATTTTTTTTTTCTGAAATAGCTATATAGATGCTACCTTTTGGCATGGGACCCTTTTCAAGATTATTTCACTTCCTTCTGTTGTTGAACTTGTAAAAAATGAGCCATAAATTTCAGAATTCATGTAGTGTGGCTAGTTTAATGTTCTTCTCTCAACCTTTCAGTACTTGCTTTTTTCACTTTGTTTCGTTTTTACTGAACCATATTAATGTTTTACGTAACATTTTTATTTTTGCATGTAGTGTACCTCAGTTAAATGATTACACTAAAAGTTTTTGATGGCTTCTAAAAACTAATGCTTCCAGATTCTTTTTGCCTGCAGCATAGTGGCAGTCAGCAGTTAGTCCATTCAGTAAGCAGTTTTGTATGCTGCATAAAACAGACACATCCTGAATTAGGGTGAACGAAGGGATATTTTTAACGGTTGCATCATTGCTCTCTAGACTGCTTTTGTGTTTGAAATTTCCTGCTATTGTGTCTCCAAGTACGTTAGAAAATTGTGTGGCATGCTTCCCAAACTCTGTTCTTTCCTTTTTGGATGTGCCATTTACACTTTTGTGTTTGCAGCTGTTGATGTCCCTTTATGTACACGTTCTATTTCTGCCGTTAAAATAATCCCTGTGAAGAAAGTGAAAAGTTCTCCTCACCTAGTGCTGCCTACAGGTATCTTCTTCCTTCCTCCGCTGCCATGCATTAGTTAGCCATCATTGTCTCTCTCCTCTCTCTCTATCATTGTCTCTCTGCGTCACCCATGTGCTTTGGCTAATTCTCAGCTTCATGCTCCTCTCACTCCTCCCAGAGCTGCAGATTGCATCAGTAGGTAATGCAGTTAGCTCTTGGTGGCACAATACACTGTTCTCTATTATGCTGCTCTTCTGCAGACATAATTGTGTCTACTTGAATCTGGGATTGTTGTAAGCTCTTCTACTAATGCTTGATTATGAAAAAGATTATTATTATAGACTAATTTTGAACCAAACTCCTGAAGAACCAAAGAATATTTCCTGCATATCTTTGGTCTTTATGAAAATAAATGGTTCAACCATAGTTCAACATTGGTGGTATGGTTTTGTTTTTCTGTACATGCAGTGAATTTAATTCACATGTGAATAAGTAAGGATGTTAGGCTGTCTGTCACCCCCTCCTCAAATGTATGCTTCCCCACTAGAAGTACAAGACTGTGCTTGTACTTTGCTGGATTTGGACACTCAGACAGGTGTAGCTGATACTGCTTGTCTCTCCTAATCTGTCACACATGTGCTTTGTTGGACTGGTACAGTGCTAATGTCCTGTTTATTATTATCTGCTGGATTTCTATATTGAGAGATTCAGATTCATGTTTTCTATCATTTCACCTAAACTGTGAGAGAATTCATCGTTCTAGGCATTTGTTGTCATCTCCCAAGGTGAGATTTTATTTTCAAATATTTTCAAAGCATTTTAATTTTTTTCTGAGTTCAGAGCATTTTTTTTCTGACTCTTATTCTTTTGGTTCAGTATACAGATTTAATCTGTTGTATGGAAAGTAAAAAAAA
>VYZT01023166.1:658-12684 GCA_013400735.1 Pomatostomus ruficeps | reverse complement strand
TGTCAGCCAGCTCTCTTCCCTACCCACCTTCCTTCACATTAACTCTTAGCCTCTCTCCTCCTCTGACTTTCCTACACTTACCTTCTTTCTACTTTATGGTTTCTGGATCTGTCCTGGGGTTCCTCCTCTCTCTCTTGTATCAGTCACAAGTTATTTTTCCCCATTTTCACATCCCTTCATAGTTTACTGTGACTTCAGCTATCAAAACTCAGAGCTGTCTTCACTCTGTGTGCCACTGCCCAATAATGATTCAAACGCCTTTCCACATTTCCTTTCTTGTTGCCTTTTATGAACCAATTCTGCATCAGAACCTTTTCCTGTTTCTCCTTACTCTTTGGCTGCATAACATCTTTTTCTTGACAACTGAACACAAGTCAGATAACATAACCCTTGTATCTTCAGCAGCACAAGTGCTGAAGAGGAACATAGTAAAATTAGGCTTTCAATGTAGCTATTGGTTTTGCAACCATGCTTTCTGTGTTAAACTAATGATACAGATGCATTAAAACCAAGCAAAAACCTGTTCTTTCAAGCTTTTGCAAGACCAGAGTTGTTTTGGAAGTAAAAGGACTTAGCAATGCTAATTAGCCCTTCCTAGTAAGCACTTTGCATATATAATGCAGTACAAGGCCATAAATTATTCCATTTCTGACTGATTATGTCATAAAAGTATCTATTTGGCTAAGCTAACACACATAGTAATTACCATACGCAGTAATATATCTCTGTGAAAGCGAATTGCAAACAAGAATTGGAGGAAAAAGGAGTAAAATCTGATTTTAAAAATACCAAAATTGAGAAGGTGTTTTAAGGTGATGAGAAGGTGAGGAGACTTTGAATAGACATCGCAGTGATGCCTCTGAAAATCATCTGAGAAAGACAGTAAGTGTGAAATGGGAAAGGTGCACTGAAAACCAGTAGTACTTTTCTACCAGCTACTTTTACACCTTGCCTTTATATCCACAATTGTTCACAGTCTAAGAGCAGAGAGGAGAGCAGGCTAAGCTTATGCAGGAACACTGAAACAAAACTAATTTGTGTTCTAGAGATTCACAGAGTGTTTATCAGCACTGAAAATACCAATGCACAAAGCCACCCTCATATCAAGAGCAAGGAGTTGACCAGACAGTTCACATTGTTCAGGTCTTTAATTTCAGTCTTCATTATTAAGCCCTGCTCACTTTGGGGACTGAAAAACAGTTAGGAGCTTTGAAATGACACTGAAAAGAGTAGGCATAGCCTTACCACACCCCTGGAAGAGCTTTTTGTTTGGGTTCAATGCTGCTTTCCTTCCTGGCTAGGATGGTACGAGGAAGCCAGCCAAGGGTATCCCATCTGTGGATGGTGTGGTTTTAGCTAAACCAGGCTCTGAGGCTGCATTTGCTCTTCCTCCTCACATGCCCTTCTTATTCATATCATTTTCCTTTCCTTCCAGTTTATGAAAGCATACTCTCACCAGGTCAATCTACTGAGACCTTAATGAGAGCCTGAACACCACCACAGGTATTTGTGCAAACAGGTAATTATGAGGATCTAGGCATTTCCACATTCAAAAGTGCAAGAGCAGGTGATATTCCCCCTCCTCCCCACTTTCTTTTCTCCTACATATTTTTATTACTCAGTTTTTTTGCAAGGCTTTTAGAAAATGGAAGAAAGAACATCCACTAGAAGAAAACTAAAGTTCCCTTTTCACCCAGCATTTCAGAGTTAGTATTGATTTTTCTGGAATTTGCTGACGAACAATTCATGTATCCTGAATTCTACTTTAAAATCCTATTAAACAGCCTATGGTAAGCAACTGCCAGGTTAGGAGAGTAAATGTCACATTAAAATATGTTACAAGTAGTCGCAACCCTGTATTTATTGGGCTGCAAGTCTGCAAGTCCCTTTTTGGCCTTGAGGTGTCTGATCCTGTGAAAAGTTGTGGGTTAATGGGATAATCAAATAATTAATGTATATTTTCTCTTTCCTTGCAGGTTCTTAGAGTAGCTTGGCTTATGAAGATATAGTCGTCTTTGGAGGATTTTGTGTGTAAGATATTTGGATCAGGAAAAAACTTGGAAGTTTGGTGGTATTTATAGCCAGACACTAAATTGCAATGTCAGCAATCAGTTTACAGATGTTTTGCTTTGTGGAAGAACTGGACAGAATTACAACTTTTCCACAGGCAAGTATAAAATGCATTCATTACTCATTGCTTGTTATTATTTTCTTATCATCAATAGGATATTTTCTTACCATTGATGGTGGACTTGGCAGTGTTGGGTTAATGGTTGAACTTCATGAATTTAATGGTCTTTTCCAGCCAAAACGATTCACTGATCATGTTTTAAATGAAATTATGGTCTGGTCAGAATGCAAGGAAAACCAAGTTGATAAACTGCTTAAAATTCAACCAAACCTAGACAAATTGCAAACAAGTTTGAGAGACTACAGCCAGAGAGACTCCATCCTGGAGTGCTGTAATGGGAAGCTCTTAAAAATCTGTTTGTTTGCTGGTTTATGCAAAAATGCTGAGCTCAGCTCAGCTAGCTCCCTGTGGGCAGAAAATGCCTAAAAACTGCACGACACGGAGACTCTGCTGTGCATTTCAGGGGTCAGGGACTCCGTGATGACTTTTTTCAAGCCAGGGCTGATGTCTGTGGGGAAGCAGCTCTGGAGCTGTGACTGCAGCTCATCCCACGGGCAATTTATCCCTGTAGCAATGCCAGTGAGAGACCTACGAAAAGTTACAACCTATCAAAAGTTACGACCTATGAAAAGTTACATCTCTTAAGAACAGCAGGGTTTAACACGCAAGGCAAATGTGCTTTTTCCACATACATAACTGAGAAATTCAGCCTCTAACACTTCTTAGTAGCACTGTGTTTTTTTAAACACACTAAATAAATTCCTAAAGATGCAAACAGACAACTAAAACCACTTAGGCAAACTCTACCATTTATTCATCTATCTTAGAATTGTCTCATACTGATAAAAGTCTGGTCTTTAATTGAAACAGAAATAATTTCACTTCATCTCAGACCAAACCAGAAATAAATGGTTTGGTCTTTGGAAAACTCTTGGAATTTTACATTTTAAAAGGCTTAAGTATCTTTTCTTCGCACTGAAGTATTACTGTTTGCAAGTCAAGACATAAAGCACCAATGATAAAATGCCACAATAAGTAACACTTTTGCAGAATTTGCAGTCTGAACTGGAAGCAGAAAAAACCAACCAAATAACCAAAAATTCAGCTCAAAACCTTTTCTCTCAAGACTTTCATGACC
This sequence comes from Pomatostomus ruficeps, assembly GCA_013400735.1. Classification (NCBI taxonomy): domain Eukaryota; kingdom Metazoa; phylum Chordata; class Aves; order Passeriformes; family Timaliidae; genus Pomatostomus; species Pomatostomus ruficeps. Next base: position 9,415 of record VYZT01023166.1, on the reverse strand, counting down.
CAGTTAAAAAAATCAGGAGATTTGGATGAGTCTGAGAGGCTCCACAGGAGGCAATTTTTGCTCAATTCTCTGTTTATCCACTGCTATTTTATTGAGAAGACTAAGATGACATTACTCTCTAGAACAGATTATCACATTAGTCTTACTTGTGCTGTAACCAGGTGGCCTCTGCCTATGTTTAAATGCAAGTCTAAATACACCTAAGAATACTTTCTATTTCATGAGTTTAAATATGATCCACTTTTGAACAGTATTTGCATGTGTTGTTTGTGTGTATATAGACAGAAACCAGACAACACAGAACATCAGCAAACAAATTATATTTGTATACATAGCTGACTAAATTGAATTTGTGATTTTTTTTTTTTTTAACATAGTTCTTTTTTTCCCCAGAGGTATAGGAGGTCCTGAAATGTTTTATCCTAGACAACAGCCTGTACTGACACCTGTAGCTGTTGCTTTCAAGGGACACATTGATACCAAGCTATTACAATTATTTGTTTGCAGTCAGGTCTAAAATAAAGGCCAAATAAAATCCTAAATGATTTTTCACGTCAGAATGTTTTCCTGAATCTTGGCTGAAGTGAATGCAGTTACAATGTGTATTAGTGAACAGCACCTGCAGAATTTCTGAACAGTTCTTGCAGCTTAAGATTCACATTCCAATAAAATTAAGTGTTAATGGGCTACAGACAGTATCTTATAGTAAAAAGAGCTGTCCCAAAGCTTGTTTTTATTCTAATATTCAAAATTATTAAAGCAAAGCACTATAAAGTTCATCTTCAAATGCACTAATAAGTATTTCTTATACAGTTATGGCTTCATTACAAATTATGCTATGTCCCAATTATATCTGGACAGTCCTTTACCATACTGACTTCTTACAAAGTAAGTATATCTAATATGGCTAAAAACCCCTATCTGGTTTCCAAAAGACAGTTTTTTATTATTTTGAATTTCATAGATATGAACTTCTAGATAAAAAATGGAATCTCACTTCCTTTGACATTAATCAGTACATCACAATATGTTTTATCAGTAGCAATAGCACAATCTTCACTGTTTTAACAGAAAAAAATAGCTTTAGTTTATTCCCATGTGTGTATATGAATAAATATATTATATGCTTGCTTATTATTGGAGTTATTAACCACCTGATTCTTTTCTGTATCAGGTAAGAAGGATATTGGAGTAGTTGGTTGAAAGGAAAAAAGAAATGGAACACAAAGTGGAGGAAATACTGTATCCCCTAAATGAGGTCAAGCCCTCCCAAGTTTGTTGGTTTTTGCAAGGATTTTATATACAAAATATAAGCTTCAAGATGCTTTTCCACTTTAGAACGTGCAGATCTGCATCTAACTTGAAGGCCCAAAGGCCAGAAGTCCAAGCACCCTCTTCAAGTCAGTGGCAATTCAGAGAGTGTTCGTGAGACAGCTAAAATAACTGGTATGAATCCACCGGAATAAAAAAAATCTGCCCTAATATGTGTTACTCATGTGTGTTACTCCGTTACTAAGACAGCCTTAAATAAAAACATGTGGATTATATAATAACATACAATTGTTTAGTTTTTGTAATGTACCCTCACCTAAGTAGATAATTGGCAATGATGACTGAACATGAGAACTTTTGACCTGAAAGTACTTTTTTTTTTCCTGAATTCAACAGGAACATGCTCTCTGTTTTCTCAACACTTCAAATAAATTACAATAATGAATTTTTTTATTTAAAAGATGTGCTTATAGAAGATTGAATAGTTCTTGGAAGCTGAGGGAAAATATCCAACATAGTGGCATCTATCTTTAAACAGGAAAAATTACAATATAGGTGCTGGCATTGACAGTGCTCAAACCAATATTCTGAAAGTATCACATGTATAATTAATTACCTGTCAGTGAAAAAGAACCCAGAGAACCAAGGAAATGTAATTTATGGTTTGTTTTTCTCACACGTGTATTTCTCACACATTTACAAAAGGTAAATGTTGAAATATGCATTCACACCAGTTCTTGAAGAGAACATAAAAGACAGAGATGACATAATACAAGAGGATGTGCCCTAAAATTGATTCTCATCTCCATCCATTAGTGGAGAACTGTCCTTTCACAAGGGTTAGCACAGATCTGTGACAGGGTAATATCTTGGCCTGCTGAAGTCAATAGAAATTTTGCTATTGATGTCACTGGGTTGGAATTTCTTCTATTACCTTTAGACACCTGGACAGCTGCCTGAACATCTGCTGAGGTTGTCTCTAAAAGTCCAAGTGGAGTTTCTTACAAATACTCGGATCAGCTGGTGAGGACAACTTCATCCCATTAAAAACTACTTACAAATTAAGGGTTCATTAGAAGCTGCTGTGCCTGACTTGTTTGGTAGCTTTATTATGGAGATCTCTCATTTGAGAAAACTTAATCAAATACTTTCTTGCTTCCCAGAACCATGTTTTTCCAGACCCCCATCAAAACATGGTGTATTAAACAACTTGTCCAAGGTTACACAGGAAGACTGTGGCAAAGCCAAAAATTCAGAGTCCCATGAAATTATTTGAACACATTCCTCTCTTTTTTTTTTTTTAAAAAAGTACCCATCAAGAAAGAGAACATGAGAGAAAAAATGAGGTGAACTAACATTTTTCTAGCCCAACATTTCCTAGAAGCACAATGAATTATAGTGCAAGGCAAACACTGTGCATGCACAAACACAAGCCAGGTTATTTTCCAATTTATGATCAATATGAGTACATCAAAATATTTGGGTATCTCTGCTTGTAAAGGCACAATGAACAAGCAAGGTTCTGCCTATGAATGACAACGTTTATGTGACCATTTATAGCACAGTGACACATGAAAAATGCAAAATCTGTATTAAAAGAGAAGACAGTTTACACAGATTTTGCTACAGCTGCTAAGTATTAACAACTCTTTTCACATTTCATTTGTCTCTCACTTTTTGTATTTAATGTAGTATTCCTAACTACGCTTTCCAATTATACAGGTTTCTATTTAAATTTGCTATCCTGTACAAAAAACTAATGCATTTTCTAAAAATGACTGTTTATAAAAACAGTTTCATTGGCAGGAACACAGCCTCACCAGGCTCACTGATGTTAAATTAATGGTACAGTCTAAGTTCATTAGTCCAAAGCACAATTGCCTGATATATAGGTGACGTTAAACACTGGTTACATGTTCTTGCTGTGCTGATGTTCAGGGCCACTTAACAGTACCTGCCTGAAAAAGTTTTCATTCTTTTAATATTTCACTTTATCTCCAATCACTTCAAGCAACTTGCACTGACCTAATATGAGTAATTTGACAGAACATTTTCAGAACTACAGCAAGAAACAGCTTTGCTACACGACCGTTCAATGTTTCAGCAGGACACAAAACCCCTCTACCTCCCTCCATACCCCTGAAATATCCTTTTCCCCAGACTGCGCAATGCACTTGCTTGAGTAAGCACAAGACATCACAACACCAACAAAATATACAGTAGTGTTTAAACTCTGACATTAAGGTTAACCAAGTACATTCAGGGCCTCAAGAAAGATCTTGCCTGAGAGGGGGGGAAAATTGCTGAGAAGGCTGAGGAACCTTAATAAAATTAAAACCTTTTGTAGATGGTCATACTGCCAGTAGGTTGGAATCAGACATGTAAAAAAAAGGTGCATCCAGGTGACTTCCCTGCTTTCAGCCTTACACCATGGCTCCAGTATGAAGAGTAAGATGCTAGTATTAATTTCATATAATATTGTACATGCACATTGAATTTTTAACTTCAACTTACCTTTGTTAGTTACCTTTGTTACCTAAACAGGAACAGTCATTCAAATTTTCCATGGAGTTCCCACACACAAAAACTTCATGTTTATATGAAAATGAGTCTCTCCGGGAGTCAGAAACAAAAAATATTCTTATTCAACTAAAAAGATCTTGCAGTGAGAATTCCGTGCTGCTATGAATATATGAACACTGAGTGCACTGGGAAATACCTCACACAAGGTAAAACACCCTTGAAAGATTCTACAGGGATGAGGCCAGAGATTTTTTCCTTCTCATAAACCAGAAACACATCACCAAAAGTCTATTATAGGAAAAAAGATATTAAACAGAGGACTAACACATTAATTTTGCAGAACTTGACGTTAACCAAAAGACTGTGGACTGGGCTGAGGTACAAACTTTCAGCCTGATAATATTTATAGAGTGAAGTTAATACTTACAAATACAGTGATAAATACAAAACACACAAAGTCCATGCGAAGAGACCCTCCAGATAAAGAAGCAGTCCAAGATGGCATATTTTTACTTGAGGTGCTTTTCAAATTTAGTATTTTTCCAACATACTTCCTACCCCAAGTACTGAGGTCTTGTAATGTCCAAAGCATTTCAAGAAAATTTACAGCTTCTTGGGAAATGCTGGTGTGAGTAACAATGGCACAGTGCAAGCACTAATACAGAGAAGTGAAATAGCCATTAGTGACCATTTTAATTTCAGATCAAACCTTTGTTGCAAGCTCACTTCCAAAGAGTAACGTGGAAATTTTCTATTATAATGCCATGCTGTTAAAGTTGTTTACCAGATTTAGAGAAACCTGACGCACTTAGGAAATACAAATAAAATCCCACTATTCTTGCAAAGAGTAATTAACCATATTTTCAGCTTTGCCTTCAGCATATGGCTGCCACTGGTAGGAAGGTAGAATTCAAGCAAGAGAAAGCAAGACCTTACTTTTGTCCTGTTTAATTTGCCAAGCAATTCTGCTTCTTGTGAATTTAGTAACATATTACAGCCTTCAGTGAACAGTAATCATTGGAAGTATTAGGAAACAGAAGCTAAGGATTAACCTTGCATTAAAACTACTGTTGACCTTATAAGAGTGATTATTTATTAGTCTGTGAAAATCATGACATAACCTCACAGCTCATATAACTATTCAGGTGTATTATAAAAATAAATAAATACCATCCTTCTCTCACCACCAACAGCACTACACTTGAAATCACTTGCACTTGAAGTTTTAATACTGATGTTTAACAGATCAACACAAATACAGCATTCAGATTATTGTTAAGGTTAAGAAGTTTACCAGTAAATTTAATAATTGCTGCATGAATAAAATAATGCCCACCGAAGAAAGGAAAGACTCCAGCCTGCTTTGTATTTAAGCTGAGCAAAGAATTTTATTTAGAATACATAGAGTTAAAAAGCAACTACTTGGTCATACTCAGTTGTTTGTGCAGCACCAAATTTAAATCCAAGAAAGATTATGAGAAAATTTGCTGCAGGCTGTCAGACCTCATTAAGTTAATGGAACTGGTAAATTGGCACATTTCCAGCACATTGTAGAAAGAAAAGCGCTTTCAGCTCAAGAGTGAAGGAGATCTAGTTTCGGTTTGGCAGCTAAAGGAGATTATTAGCTATAAATAATGGCTGCACTGAGATGACTTATACGGGATTGCTTGACCAAAATGAAGTCGAAGAGACAAAAAACATTAACATTTTGAAATGAATGATACAGTCTCTTTGTTGGATGGAATCTAGAACAGCTTTGTAGACATTTTCCTTTTAAAGCCTTACTATTTACAAAATCATCTAAAAGTCTTCGTAACAAGCTTAGCTGCCACTGAACTCATTAACGGAGAGAAAATTCTTCTCTTTGTTAAGCCTTTGAATCTCCTTAAAAGAAGTTATGAACCAGTGCTTCAGTGTGAGCTGGTGATGTGCTGTGATGTACTAATATGAAAGTATCATATTATTTTGGTCTGAATTACTGTGGCATGTTTTCAGAGCCAGAACAGCAGAAGGATATCAGTACCTACACAGGGCATGCAGCAGAAATCAGCAGACTTGGGAGATGCTGTTTTCCTGAGCCCTCAGAAAAGACAAAATGTGGAAGAATGTGAGAGAAGGAGAGAGAGAATTTCTCTTGGGACAATGAGATCTGCTTTTTCTTACATTTTTATTTCTCATATATTTCTTACCTCAAATTTCTAAATGGTAAACCACCCTAAATGGTGAACTAAAGAAGATCAGATTATCCCCTGAATTTATACCAATAAACACAAATTCTGGGGCTTACTTAGATCCTGAGATCTGTGAAGTTTGAGATTTCAAATATCCCTATGGCCAGGAACTGGTTCTATTCATTTACTTATATGATTTGAAGGCGACTGGGTATTTTTCCATTCTTCTGTGGTGAAATTTTTGGAAACAGGTGCTGATTCACATCACTTACTAAAAAAAAAAGTGCAAAGCCTGATTCCTTCTGGATAAAATGAGAACAGGAATTCTACTGTTTACTTAATTCATTCTTTCTTTGTCCTCTTATTGTTTCTCTGGAACACATTTTAAAGGAAAACGATACCAGTTTCTCTGTGTATTTTGGCCTTGGCTCCTTTGCCAAGCAGTCGGTGCAGGGGTGCACGTGAGCGAGTTCGGTAAGAACACCTGTCACCTTGCAGGCTGGATTAATGTCACACAGATCCCTCGTCAGCATTGCAATGGAGTGACATTTACTCCTGAGCAACTCAGCCCAAACTGAATCCAACCACCCTGACTCATGATACGGCCGATTTCCCCAGGCACCCAGGCACAGTGGGTACAGAGGCACTTCAATATCTGCACGCATCTGCTTTTACTTTAGATTTACTGGTGAGTGACTACTGAATTCTGCCAAAGAAAGTAAACATCAGGTTCCCTCCCTATGAATGAAAGCTTTATTATGCTCTAAAAATTTCTGCACAGAAAAGGCTGCCTCCAGCAACCAGCTGAGCTAAACGTGAAAAAACAACCCCCCCCCCCCCCCCCCCCCAAACATTAATGTGGTAGCACACGGTGCTTTCACCAGGGATCTTGGGGAGGAATACATCAGGATGTAGGAACACCAGTCATGTTCTCATGCTGCAGTGCCAGGTTGAAGAGTTAAGCACACTAAAACAACTTTAACTTACTGCATCCCTCACACAGCAGGCAGAAATTCGGCATTTAACATTAATCACACTCTCCCCCACCCCCAAAATACCCAACCTGAAGTCACTTCTTATTTTTAATACTGCTCAAGAGTAGCTTACCTCCTCTAGACAATAAAATTCAGCATGTGAATGTTTCTGCAGGAATACTCACTAGGAAAATTTAGTATTAAGCGACTCTGAAACAGAATACCAGCATTCCTGCATGAAGTCCTCTCTACCCTTTATGAAAGGATAAATGAAAATCAGAGCTAAATAGTTTATCCAAGTGTTCTGTTTGAATAGAAAACTAAATTGACTGTTCCTTTTCTAAGCACCTTTCTTTTCTAAACACAGAGGCCAAAGAGAAGGCATATGGAAATAACAGCTACCATCGTGAAGACCAAAACTCCCCTATCCAAAAAAATCTATTTTGGAACAGTTTTAAGCCTTTTTCCCCCACACACAAAGAAGTGAAGGATGACTTACCACAGTTTAAATTTAATGTTAAATGCCAATTTAATACTTACACAGCTAAGTAATAAAACTGCATGCAAATACAAACAGGCAGTTTCTCCTACTATCTCTTTTAAAAATGCAAATTTTTTTTCAAAGTACATAAATAGACTTAATTCTCTCCCATTAAAAGATTATATGCTTTAAGTACTTCAGATTTATAACCAAATATCTCATTAATATACCCAAGTAGTGCAGACAGGATCCTGGTCAGCAAATACACTCCAAGAGACCCAAAGTACTATGTACCTTCTCATATTCTTCTCTAGACACCTAAGGTAAATGAAGTAAAACATAAATGAGAGGGTTCTCCTAACCTAGGAGCATTACAGATCTTTTAACTGAACTGTTTTACACACTTACAGATTAAACATTAAACATAGGCAAATTGCCTAACCAGCTGACTGCTATAAACCTTGACAGGAGGGAGGACCACTCATATTTCTCATGATAAAGTTACATTACTGTTTTATATGGATACTATAAGCCAGAAGGTGTAAACTGATGCCTGAAGGCAGGAATCTCCTAATGAAGGTAAAGAGTGAAAACAGGACAAGAAAAGAAGGAGCAGAGAAAGACAATTCTTCACTATGCTGGTGGTGAGACACTGGCACAGGCTGCCCAAAGACGCTGTGGATGCCCCATTCTTGGAAGTGTTCAGGGTTGGATGGAGCTCCGAGCAACGTGGTCCCTGGCAAGGGGCTTGAACTGGATGACCTTTAAAGGTCCCTTCCAACCCAAACTATTCTATGATTCAATGACAACTGATTGTTACTTGAGCCATGGGAAAACACTGATTCTATGATTCTAAGATATTTGAGCACATGAACAGACTTACTAGATAGAGACTTAGTTATACAGTTCATTTTTTGCAGGAAACGAGCTTAAAACAGCCTGAATAAAGTGTTCTAATTTGAGTGCCAGATATTCCAGAAATAACAATATTCAAAGAAGTAATATTGCTGCTTCGATCTCTGCTGGGTTTTTGCATAGCTGAAAATGACAGTATACTGAATTTTATCGATCAAACTATAACCTTACATACAGCAGCACTACACACTGCATTGTATCCTGTGCCTTCCTACTTGGACATATTAACAGGGTGTGTTTTGACCACTCGTCTACTGTAATTACATTGATTTCCATAGAGGTTTCACCCACTTCCAGCTGTTAACCACGAACTTTTCTGTTTTTAATGTACGCCAAACCAAACAGAAGCCAAAATTACTTGTTTGCTATCAGTCTTTTGGGTGCATATCAAGGCTGACACCTCAAAGATACAGCCATTAAA
>VYZT01023156.1:0-32783 GCA_013400735.1 Pomatostomus ruficeps | reverse complement strand
GTTTGTTAATATTGTATTAGATTTATGAAATCTAAATGAGGAACAGTAAATTACTGATTTAAATAGGAATTAGTGTTTGGACAACTGTGCAATAGATGTGCTGTCCAGTGGAAGCTGTGTGGCTCTGAAGAAAATAGTATTTTCCAAGTAACCTTAAGGAATTATATGGAGTATATTTGGCTGTGGGGCTGAACCAAAGGGTTTAACTGTCATGATAACATTTCTGTTGTTTTTCATTACGTTTCCTTGCCATCCAAACAAGACTGGATCAAATATATGCAACAAAATGTTATGATTTTGGGGTTTTTTCATTTCAAGAAAGTGAATTAAAGCTTTTTAATTGTGGGATAACTGTGAAATAGAAACTCAGGAGAAATCATGCTGAGAATGAGGCAGGGGTTTAGTTTTGAAATTAGTTTTGCAATGCCACGGATTGTTCAGAGTTACAGAGAGCCTTCAGTTTATGCACATCTTTAAGTTAAACTGGGAAGTGGATTTCTCATTTCACCTGACATGGTGAACACTGGACAATTTCTGGTACTCCACAGTGTCTGAGAGATCTCTTTTGCCTAGTAACAAAATAAATATTCCTGTTATTGACCCCTAGATTGATGCTGGCCGCTGGGAGGGGTAGTTCAGAAACCTGGGGAGCTGCATGACCCCATACCCAACCCTGGGGCTCAGTCTCAGCCCTGAGAGCTTCTTGTCCTCCTCAGCTGGAGAGGGCCAATGGGCTATTAAATGTCCAGGCTTCCAGCTGCTGTGTGCTTCTGTCCAAGAGTAAATATCCAGCTCTAGAAAACAGTGCTAAAATCTTCTTTTTCTAGGTTGATTTCCAATGTCAAATAGTTTGACAAACACATCAGATTCAAGGTAGATCTCTCTGCTTTTTCTGAGGAAGTGGTTGTTGAAGGAAAGCTTGAAAAGCTGGTCTGGAGGGCAACACTTTTGTTGTTGATTGAATTGAAGACTCAGGTCTTTGAGTTTCATGTGCATTCACCCAGTATCCTGCCCATTCCCCTGGTTCATTAATTAGTGGCTTATTTACACATCTAGTACATCACATAGAGTGAAGTGAATGATTTGACTTTGTAAAACTAATGATATACCTGGAAAAGATGAATTATTAGGTTTCCCAAACATGGATGAAAAAACCCCATGGAATTAAAAATAAATAAATCAGCAGTGATATTTACAAGCATCATAAGCAGCAGGGACAGGTAAGTTGTGGTGGGTTTTATGTTATTTTTTAAGGCTGCCATGTGGACTCTTCCATCAGTCTTTGGCTGTCACAGGAGTGGGAGGTGATGCAGGAAAGGAAAGGCTGAATATTTATGGGCATGGATGCATTTACCTCCTGCTCTAAAGCAGCTGAATTAGAAGGAGATTAATTTAAAAAGGCTGATGATTAAACACTTCCCAAACTCGTGGAAAATGCTCACATAAACTTCTCGGAGGTAGCTGAATGAATTAGTGAAAGGATTTCCAGCTCCCAGCCAAGCAATAGGCAGCAATTAGTTTCTTTCTTATTAGTAAGAGGCTGCTGGGCAGAACATGATCTTAATTTTTTGGAGTGTTCTCGATCATATGAATTTATAGAGGAATACATCTTAGTGTTCCTGGTTCACACGCCCCATCAGGAGTGGCTCATGAGTCTCAGAGCTTGATAAATATTCAGCTTGCCTTATCTGATCCTTTCCTGCACTCTTTTGGAAAGATTGTTGAATTTATTCTGCACCTTTCCTGGTTTAGAGCTGCTAAATACCTGATATTGAAATCATGTAAACAATGTCAATGTTTTTAAGGTTTTTCAGAGCTAAAACGCCCGATCTGATCCTGTTTCACCCTTTTCAGAAAATAAACAGGATGCAATAGATTTTTGTTATCTTTGGTTCCAAAACGATGTCAGATTAGCTGCAAAACAACTTTTGTTTGACAGTGTTGTATAAATACTTTTTACTTGAATGGTAGTGATACCAGAAGATTTAAACCCAGGAGCTTTGAAGTGTTGTCCAATTGTCTCAGTGTATACAGCATTAAGAAATGTTTTAACTTTTGTAGCTTTGAAGGGTGTCTTAATATTAAGCAAAAGCTGGTGTGCCTCTGCACCACATGGAAACGAGGAAATATTCCAAAGCACTTTTCCTTTTTGATAGTCCTTTATGGGGTGATGCTGAGTGACCACTTCAAAGATGAACCCCCTGCATTTGTGTGTTTGCCCAGATCTGAGCTCCAGCCCAACTGGGGCCTGAGGAACTGGTGCGGTACAAAAACGACTGCTGGAGTTTTGGGGGAAAAGAGCCACGCTTTATATTACACTTTTGTGCAATTGGAATCTTAGTCTCTTTTTGTGAGAAATGATGGATTGTATGAGTTGTTTTTTATAAAGTAGCAGGAAAGATTGTTTCAGAAAAAAAGTGGAGAAAATTCAGAAAAAGGAAAACTAAAATGTATCTTGATGCTATTATTGAATTTGGTAGTAGAAAGAAGGGAAAAAAAGAGAAAGAAAACTAGATTTATAAAAAACCCCAAAAGACATCAATAAGTCTTTGAAAAAAGCCTGAAAGCTGTGTGAATTTGCAGCTTAAAAAGAAAATCTTTAAAATATCCTTTGAGTTAAACCACATTGGCTGATCCTAGAAGCATCAGGAGCTTTAATAAGAGCATCAATTTTCAAATCCAATGGCAGTTCAGCAGGTTTCCTACTGGTGTCAGTGCAGTGGTGATGCTGCACTGTGCTGAAATTCTTGCAATGTTCCCATTCCAGCAGTTTACATTTATTCCTGCATTGGCCAGGGTAGGTAAAACTTCAGGATGGGTCTTCAGCCTATAGAAAGCTCTTCAAAGGAAAATAATTTAGAATGAACCATCCTTTTAATTTTGTCACTTTTTGCAAGGAGAGGGAACTTTGGAAAAGCAGCCTGAGGATGAAAGCAGCAAATAAAGCTGTGATAAAAGCCTTTAGATCTTCATCTGCCTTTCAGTCACGGTGTGCTCTGTGGCCATTGTCTTCTTACCTCCAGATACCGTCCATCTCTGGGAATTTTTACCTCAAACCTTATGAAAATGGAACAAAATGTTGAAGGGTTTAAGTAATATTTGGAAGTATTATTGTAAGAGAATGTTGAATTTGATAAAAACTTTTTTTCTTTTGAGTAATTGAAATATGATTAAATTTTACAGAAACGGTCAGTGATAAGCGAAAAGTTCACCTTTTAAAAGTTTATTATATTTTCTGGTAGTCTCTCTCAAAAGAAAAATAAAAAATTATTACAACCTTTTACTAGTGTGGGATAACAGATGGGCATGATGGGCTCATGATGGGCAAAAATGACAAGCAGAACAAGCAGGAACAAAAGTACTTCTGTGCTTCAAACTGTTGGATGAAGTTTAAAGAAGTCATATTATTCCTAGATTATAAGCATTCAATAACATCAAAGAATACATGCTCAGCATATGGATACATATATTTAATATAAATAATTTATTTTCTCCCCCACTCCTCAAATATTTTTTTCTAGGTTGTTGAACTTTTGTTTAATTCTGTGAAGTGTTTCCTTTTCTTTTTCTTTTCCTTTCGGAAGTGCTTGTGAAATTTATGCCAAATGGAGGCCTTATTGTTGATTTAATATCATTTCAGTGCTAAAATGCCTGTGCAGCATGGTAGCCAGTGCCAAGGATCCAGGAGTGCTCAACTCCATTAATCTCACATTAAAGCTATAGATAATTTTCTACACAGATGAAAATGACAGGCAATATAAACTCATAGAGCAGTCCTACCAGAAACAGAGACTTTTGCACGGTGTTTGGTTCCTCTGTGCTCATTTTTGCATCCTTCCCAAACACCACACGAATTTCAGCAGCATCAGGCTTTGTGCAAGTACATGAAAAAAAATTCCAAAGGAAAATTTTGTTTGATTTTTCTGGATATTTATTCAGTGCAGAATTTTCTGTTTCTGCCAGGGGCTTTCTCTTTGGAGTGAAGCTGGCTGGCCTGGGTGAAGAGTGCAGATTTCCTGGCCTTGTCCTGGCCTTGTTTGACATCACAACAGTTTTGGGTGCTTTTAAAGAGAGAGGATGGAATGGCAAAAGAGAACTCAGCCCTTGCATCCCAGCTATGTTCCTGACGGGATTTTTAGGGAAAAGAAGATGAAAGAAGTCTGGAAAAGAGGGAAAGAGAGACTGGGAGCATGAGGGAAATGTCTCAGAATCATGGAGCTCCTCCAATGCGAGCCGCTACGTGTTCTCAGAAAAGCTGCTACCACCATAGAAGGGTGGAAATGCAAGACAAGATTTTTGCTCTCAGGCCATGAGACATGCCCGAAGAACTCTCTCCCCAGGCACTGCTGCATTTTATTTGCTTTTTATCTGGTTTCTAGGCCTGCATCAGCTGCTCATCCTGGCTGGGCTGGCCTTTTTCTCACAATTGGTATTTGGGTGGGACCCAAAGCAAAGGCTCTGTAGGAAATCCCTCAGGAGAGGAGTGTGAGGATGCCTTAGCCAGGGTTGTGCTTTTGGGGTGCTCTTCTCTTAGGTGGGCCCTGTGCACGGAGAACTGATTTGGCTTCTAGTTCATTTCTGGTTTCTCACTCCCACTTCAAATGCTGGATTTCCTGTGTGCCAGGCCTGTCACTCTGTCCTGGATTCCTCACTTCACTTGTCTGAAGCACACACTGTCTCCCTCTTCACTGCCTTTTGAAGTATCACCCTTTTAATGTGAAGGGGCTGCTTCTAGGGGGAAACTTAATTGCCTTTCTATTTTCACTCTTTTATTTTTTTTTTCCTGAAAAAGACAGAGCATTTCCTTTGATTTTGCTGCTTTGGGATGCTTCAAGCAGCTCTGAGTGAGAACTTTTGAAATGATGTATTGACACTTCAGATGGATCACTGGCAGCCTTTCCTGGCTACTGGTGCCAAGCTGTGGTTTGACAGAGTGGCCTCCACCAAGCTGCTTTGTAAAAATTGCATTGTTGTGTGAGGTGTTCTCCTAATATTTCATATTTTAAGCCAAAATAAATATTCAGGGAGAAGTAACTAGAGATGATTTGTGTGCACTGGGGTTAAGAAAGGTGGGCCTGCAGGGAGAGGGGGATGATTTGTCACTCTGGGCAGGGTGAGAGCTGATTTTTAGTGTTCAGCATGTTCAGTATCCAATGAGCTGAACTGGGGATCTTGTTGCCACCTGTTCCTGACCTGGTTTTGGCCAGGGTAAGGTGCTGCTGCGTAATTTCCCTCTCCTTTATACATGGAACCTGAATGTGCCACTTCCTTGGGCCTCATTATTGGATTCGGTCTATTTTTAGTGGCAGGGATTTCAAGTCCTAATGTGAAAAGATAGTTTTGATGTTCCTGTGGAAACTGGTGTCTGAAGACAGCAGCAGTTTTTAAGGAGCAGAAGGTGGAAAACAAATTAAATTGCAAAGCCCTTTTGGAGGCTTTATGTAACCACTTATTGTGCAACTTTTCTTTTGGGGAGTATCACCCCATTATAAAATTAATTTTTTAACATTTTTTTTGGCCATTTTTAGTCACCTGCCCATTGTACCCTTTTCCCTTCTCCTGGAAGCTGCTGGCCCACATCAACCAAACCTCTTGGGAGCAGCAAGTCCCAAAGGGATGTGGTTCCTATGTCACCAGTCTCTCACCAGGGAATCTTCCTCCTTGAGGAGGAGGAGGGAGTGTGGCAGGAAGGGACAGTTTCAATGGCAGGGAGAGGGAGTCCCAGGGCATTTTGTTGTTTGTTTATTTATATTTGCATTTCGCATGGAATAACTGTTTTGGTTTTTAATGATGTGTGAGGAATGTTGCCAAAAATAGAAAACATTCATTTGAATTTTCAATGCAGCTGATTGTACCTCTCTCCCATTTAATTTCCATGAATATTCTAAGGAATATAAAGGGAATATTCACTGGAGCAATAAATGTTATGCTAATTCTGTGGGACAAAAATGGGAAGTGAGTTTCAAATTCCAAATATTCGCATTGATAACCTATTTTATGCGGTACCCATTCAAAAACAGGCTTAATTTGCATTGAAGTCAGAGACTTGGGGGTGTCTCTAGACTTCAGGGTATTTGTACAGCTTCTGCAGAAACAGTGCATGAGCCATGAATCTAAAATGCATCAAGCAAAATTGTGCCTGATGAAAAGTAATGCAGACTTTTGAAAAAAAAAAGAAAATTATTTAATTGTTAAAGCCCAAACAAACAATGAGATGTCCTGGTTGTGTGGAAGCTTTCATTGGACTAATCTAATCCCGATTTTTGTTACTGCTTTGAATATTCTGATGGTGCTTTAATTTTTTTTTCTTAAATTAATTTGAACAAGGGGGAAATTTTTCCACAAACTTTTGCAGTATTTGTTGAGGTCTCCAAGCAGGATGAGGAGTGTGGCAAAAAGTTTTTGAGTTTGGTGCTGACAGTTTGCTTCTTTCCGGCATTTTCCCACTACTGTTGAATTTTCAATAGAAGCTTAGATCTATTTGCATAATTATATTGACAAACAGTTATATTTATAGTAAAGAACAGACCATTAGGTTGTTTTAAAATATATTTTTGGTTTGCTTTTTCCACTGAAGTTTTCTTTTGATAATTAAACAGAATTTTAATAATGCTGAATTTTGGTATATTTCCAGTATTTGTTTTAGAGTTATTTTAACCCTTAGTGAGGCCATTCACCAAAGTTTTTCCTCTGAGGCTTTTTCTGCCTGAAAGGCCTCCTTCAATACAGACAGGTATTTTGACTCTGCTTTAACATGGGGAGCCTTTAATTTTAAATGGATATTGTCCTTTATTTCAATTTGGTTTAAGCCTCTTGCAAGTGCCATGACAGAAAATGAAGAGGCACTCTGAAATCTGGAATACGTGTGCAGAGAGGGTCCTTTCAGAATCTATAATGCATACTTTGTTGTGCTGAAATATCTTTCCTTCTGTGGAAGGGAGAAAGCCTAATATTTCTGGGCTGCAAGATTTTATTGTAGTGTCAATAAAACCTCAATATATTATCTATACGGGAGACAAATGCTTTGAAATTTCCACGCCAAACCAAGCTTGATTAGCTTTTCCCCCCTCCCTTTCCATGGAAATGCAAATCAATAAATAGTATTTCATGATCTTGTGTCCATCAGCTGATTTGGCAATTAATTGTTTTGGGTATGAGGGGGAGCTTACACGGAGCAGCTGATGGATTCACTCCCCTTTCACCTTTGGAGACCTCCCTTTAATCCTGCCATGGGTCAACCTGGAAATTAGTTTCTCTAGGCAGGTTTCACTCCTTAGGGCTGGTGTGTCCACATCATAAAGCAGGCCCCATGATGCAGTTAACAGTGAAAGAATGCCACAGGCAGGCTGCTGAGCAGAGCAGCACGCAGCATTGGGAAGGCTGATTTTGTCCCTCAGTAGAATTGTGATTGGGAGCTGCCAAGATCAGTTTGGCCTGAATTTCAGGTCCTAACCAGCCACTCAGTTACTTAGTTTTTGGCAAATGTATGTACTTGAAAAGCATTTTTTTCCCAGTGACCTTCCTGAAACTCCTTTAAGGACCCAAGTGCAACTCTAGAAATGAGCATTTTAATGTAATTGGGAAACTCCCATTTGACAGCATCTCTTGTTGATTATTTGATCCTTCGAGTAACAGTGACTATATAAATCAATCCATAAAAATAAAGGGATGTTCTCAGAAGTGATTTTAATTCCAGTGTTACCTGTGCTCCCCAGGCAGCCTGGTGACCCCATTCTGGGTTCAGCAAGAATCCCTGAGCCAGAGTCAGCACCGCATCCAGAGCCTCCCGACAGGAGCTGTGCCTCGAGTGGAGGTGAGAGGTTGATTACTTCACACATTCTGTGTGTGCCTTCATCATGCACACCCCCTGTTTCTCATAAACTCACTGCCTGCTGAGCAGGAGAAAGGCAAAGCCGAGTGGGAAGCGGGAGGGATCTGTCTGCAAGAGGCACTTGTGCCACTCACACATGCAGGTGCTGCAGCCTCATCACTGCAGTGCCCCTGCTTCACACCGAGCCTGTCCCACAGTAGCTGGTAGGGCTTTCATTTAGCATTTCAAGGTATGACTGTGTTTCCAGTGTGAGGTGTAATCACAGGGAAGAGTTTTGATGGATAGCAGAGGAGGGAGAGAGATGCTCACTGAGGCCAGCTGATGCATGCAGGGTCATTTATGCCTTGTCCATAAACACATGAAGTACAAGGAGAGACCCCTGGGAGGCCAGTGACACTAATGGAAAAGTTAAGTGTGAGACTGTGCAGCTGGACTTGATGGCTTTTATTCAGAGTTGTTATTAATTTAGACAAAGCAATCTAAAGCTGTCAGGAGTGCAACCTCTGCATTCCCTTCTGTAAATCATCATAGTCTCCATCACCTCAATAACAGGAACTCAGGTGTGGGAGAAGTGAGTCTCACCCTGCTGGGTTAAATTGTGATTTGGAAGGAAACAATTAACTTTGATTCTCTAATAAGTTGTAATTTTTTTTTAACATTGCCTTTTTAATAAGCTTTGTTTCATTTTGTCAGTAGCTGATCTGCTTGAAAGTGGTACAAGGTGACAATGTGAGCCCATTCCAAATGCAAAATGCTGAGTAGCAGGCATTACTCAGTCTAACTGGACCGTGGATGGCCATCAGAGGCCATTAGTTCCCAAATTCCAAATATTCACAGGGATTTCTGATATTGTAAGGAAAGGCTGGTGCCAGCACTAGTGAACTTTTGTTCTCATTTCCAGTTACACTTGAGTATCAGCTGTACCATGTAATAGTGGTAATGTGTTTTTCCTTCAAAGGGAGCATCCCTCACCCTGATGAGAACTGCAGCCTGAAAAGATCATTCTGATTCACTGGTCTGAACTGTCACCTCCCTGACCTCCCAAAATAGACTTTTCAGCGTTTGTGTATCACCTTCTGCTTTCTCTGTGCCCAGTGCATTCTCATCACCACCTCCTCCCCGCTGACATTTGATTCACTGAGCTGCATTCTGATAGAGAAATCCCATATTTGTCCCTCTTCTTAGGACACTGACAAAACCTTTGAGATAAGCTTTCTTCTCAAGTTTGAAACAGCCTAGATTGTACCTGCCCTTTTTTTGGTGATTCTGCACCTGTGGGGTAGGGCAGAAAGCAGCTGAAGAGCCACGACGCTTGTTACATGATATTTTTAAACTCTAGCCATGGAGAGGCAGAAGTGATTTCATGTCATGTTAAACAGCCAGGTCCTCTTTCCTTTTCCTTATCTGAGGAAACACAGCTCACTCTGTGCCTGTCCCTAATTAGTAACACTTGCAAGCCCTGACCTTTCAGCAGCGAGCTCGGCTCAGCCTCATCCATAGAGAATTGCCCCTATGATGTAGCTGTGCATAATAATAAAAACAATTTAAAACACATTAAAATGGTAAAAAAACCCCCACGAAAACCCAAACCACTTAAAAGCTTAGGCCCAGACTTCTCCACATTTATTCATGCTGAGCAGTAATTTGCTGTGGTAATGGTCCCAATGAGGCTGTTTTAAGGTACTGTGGACTGAAAGTAAGGGAGGCAGAGCATTGTTTAATAAATAAGCAGTTGTGTCCTTCTCTTTATTCATTTATGGCTCAATGTTCTTTGTGTCCAGTTCATGATTTGTTCCCAGGACCAGCCTACTTTCAACACTTTACATGTACATTTGCTCCTTTCACTTATTTTTTCTGATTATTTCTCATAATCTGGAGAAAAAAAAAGGTTGTTAAAGCACCAGCTGGAGTGCAGTGATTTTGTCCAGACTGGTGTCACTGTTAGGGAAGACTGAAAATGTTTATTTACCAAGTGACAGTAAGCCTTTTTTCTTTTTTTATCCCACAACCATGTATTGCCAGGCCTCAATTTCTTATTTCAGATCATGAAAGTGTTCCTTGCCTGAAATAATTTAAAAACTTAAGCAGCTCTTATTCATAAACCTTACTTCAATATATTTAGCTATCTAGTTCAGAAAAAAACCAGACTCCAAACCAATGAGTTGTCTCTCAGCTGGTTCTGTGGTCTGAAGAAAAATTATGCAATATACAACCTTTTTCTCTCTAGTCAGAGCACTTGTGTAGGGATTTCCATGAGATTTTCCATCTGCTTACTCTAAACTGGACTTCTCTGTTTGTATCAGTCACTGAAGGAACAAATGGTGAGTGCTCACAGCATAAGAGCTGCTACTGGTTGTACCTTAAATCTGACTTGTACAGGTTCTCAGATTTCCTTATTTTCACTTTGTCTCATGGAGAAAACAATGGCTTTCACTTTTATTCCGAGAAGAAATTATGGTAAGCCCTGGTACCAGCTGAAATACGTTGGATTCCTTTTCTAATTAGGATGGAGTTCTGTTAAAATTAATTCCTCACCTTGAAGGCTTTATACATTAGAGAAGAAAATTTCTGCTTTTGAGGAGAGAGGTTTTACTGCTAGATTGAAAACAAAATCTCTGCATGTTTTCCTTTTTTTTTTTTGTTGTTGTTGTTGTGAAGGCAGTAACACTGGTTGCCTGGTGTCAGACAAAATAATTTCAAAATCTGTCATCTATAATGCATTTTACTGTTATCTCCTCTTTGCAATAGAGATGCCAAATCTACCCACAGGGAGGAGGGCATATTTCAGTGCCCAGGAACTTGTCAGAACCCCTCCCCTTGGCCATGTGTAGGGGCTGTGTCACCAACCCACCCAGTGCAGGCCTGGCTGTGTATCCCAGGGCTGCCGTGGGATGGCTGATTTGGAGGAATATGGGGTTTTTGTCAGGATTAAAAGAGGGAGTATGAGCTTGATTCAAGGAGTTCATTCTCTCCAAGGTTCCAGTGCCCATCAGGTTTGGTCTGTGGTTAAGGCAGGCCGTGGGGTGGCCTGGAGGAGCAGCCAGCTCAGGTACCCAAGTGCTGGTTTGGGTTTCTCTTTGGATCAGCTGTTCTCCAGAGCTCTTTCCCAGAACTCCTCAAAGCTGATTTTGCAAGGTGAATAAGGAACAGGCATCATTTGCCTAAATTGCAATTACAGGGTGACAGCACCATATCCAAGTGAGTTCTTTTTCTGTGAAAAACACCCAAACACACTGTGATCTGCATAAGAGACTGGACATTCATAAAGAGCTTCTTCCCATTTATGCTTTCCAAAAATCTGAGAGGAGAGAGAAATTAGGTTTGCAATACCAGAAATTAGCACTGAACCAACCAAGCCCTTTCTCAGGAGTGTCTTTTTATGCAAGAATCTATTATACACTGCAGATTATCCTTTTATAGGCTTTTTTGCCCAAATATTTATTTTTTTATATAGTTCAAAAATATGAATATTACTCTATGTGATCTAGTAAATTTGGATGTTTCTCTTCAGCTCTCCCCATTTTAATTCTAAAGGAAGAATACATTGTTTTGGAAATTTATTTTCTTTCAGCTGTTTAATAACTACTGTTAACCACCAATTCAGAACATTTGGGGTTTTTTAAATTCAGATTTAGAGTATCTGGAAAGAATAATGTGTCTACATTTACATCCCAGACTTCTGGAATTGTGATGAAAACAAGATTAAAGAAGAAATCATTGGCAATGGAGTGCTTCAATAACTGAACTGCTGACTTTTGTTTGGTGAATATTAAGGTATCTTTAGCTGCCATTTTAGCAAAATAGGCTAAGTTCTCTTCTATATTGCATTCTAAATTTCAAGGGGTACATATAGAGGAAAAGGATGCCCTGCTACTTGAAGTGTTCCGTTTTCTGATTTTATCTATTAATGTTGGATTTTTGCTGTTGCACATGCACCTTACACTTTTGCAGGGGCCTTTTCCTGCAGCTGCCATGCAAATAGCTGTGTATTTTAGATGGCTGAGATCATACCTAACTCATCTCCCTTAAAAGCTGCCATTTCAACTCCTCCTCCCCCTGCTACTTGACCCAGGCTGTGTCTGAGCTGCTCAGCTGTGGAAACAACTGAAGAGGAAGCAGATAATGATGGTAAACTGGGGTGTCATGCTTCTCTTTATGTATGGCCATTGTAATCCAGCTCCAGCAGGCCAACAATGACTCATCAGTGGCACCAAGCCTGCAATTTCGCTGTGTTTGCAATTTCAGAGAAGAAAAGCAGCTCACAATTACACGTATTAAACTTTCAGATGATGCAGAAATTATGATGTACATCACTTATATTATCAGTCAAACCGCGGGGAGGGTACGCCAGATCTTTATGTGGCCCAGGTGCACATTTCTTATAATTTAATCAGCTCAAAGCACCCTCATTTCACCAGAGAACTCTAATTCATGCCTTGAAAACCACACCGTGCCCTCTGTCTCCCCCCTGCCGCCGTCAGTAAATGACAGCTCCCCATTCACAGCCCTTACCTGCATTTAATCCAGCGCCCTCTGCGAGGAGTTCAGCCAGCTCTGCTCCACAGCCTGACAATGCTGGACAAAATGCCATAAATTATCCTCGTGGAGACTGTGAATAGCAAAAGAGGCTGCTTAAAAAAAAAAAAAAACCCACCAAAAAACCCCAACAACAAGCAGCTGGTAATTTGGTTGAAGCAAATGCACGTGAGGAATGTATTCGTGCTGATCTCTGAGAATGATGTCCCTCAGCTCCGCAAGGATGCATTGGTTGTGGAGAGAGCCAGCTACCTGTCGGCTTTCCTCTCCAATTCCTATTTCTGCCTTTCTTTTCTGCCCCTTTCCCCTCCCCTGTGTTGTCACAGGCCAGGCTGAGGAAGCAGCAGTCCTGGTGGGAGAAACCCAGTTTACCTCTTGGCCAGATCAAAGTCAGATTTGGAAACCCAGTTAGGTTTGATCTCAGCCATCTAAAATACACAGCTATTTGCATGGCAGCTGCAGGAAAAGGCCCTTAAAAAAGAATAAGGTGCATGTGCAACAGCAAAAGTTCAAACATTAATAGATAAAATCAGAAAACGGAACACTTCAAGTAGCAGGGCATCATTTTCCTCTATATGTACGTATTGAAACTTAAAATACAATGTAGAAGAGAGGGGTGGGGGCAGAGGGATGGCCAAATAAAAGCCGGGGGGGGTGGGTCGGATGCATTTGCAGGGGGTAGAAATGCGATGCAGGGTTGGGAGGAGGATTTGAGGGGAGGTTTGTGGGTCACCACAGGTATTCCCAATTCCCACTGCTGCTGGGGATCCTTGGGAGGGTGAGGGCCTCAGGGACACCCCCAGCTCTGGCTTTTGCCTCTCTCCCTATGCTTGTCCTGTGGCTGCCCCACCCTGGAAAGGTCCCCACGGCTCTGAGCACTGGAATAGCCACATCTGTGTCCCCCAAGAAGCCTAATGAAGGAGCTGGGGCTGCTGTTTTGAAAGCTGTCCAGAGAGGATTTGGATGCTCTGCTCTTATTAAAAAACTGGTGGGAAAACAGGTGCCCAGAATCCTGGTGTTGACCTCATAAATCTGCCTGCACCAAAAAAACTCAAGAGAGAGTTGAGAAAGACAAATGCCTCTTCAGCTGACTGGAACTGACTGATAGCCCACCAGTTTCAAAGTATTTTTTTTTCCTTACATCTTTTTGTCTTTGCCTGCTCTAAAAGGAAGGGTCGGGATGGGGAGAAGAAACCCACCTAAGAATTTTTTAAATGCTTTTCATTTTAGAATTACATTTTTCTGTTTAATTAAATTTTGTTTTAAAGGGAATTAAAAAAACAACCCTACTAGTCAACCAAAAAATTAATTTCCATACTGTTTTAGCGAAAACTATTTCTAAGTACAGAACCTGCCAGTCTTTGTGGGTATTAGCATAAACTAGGAGAAAATATTGGAAATTAAGAAATGTATTTCTTTTTCATCACGAAAAGAGTATTTTTACATTCAGAGAGTGGGTGAAGAAAAGATAGTCAAAGCTTAATCTCCACTTAACAAAAACATTTCCATACATTTTGCTCATATGCATAATTCACAAGAAACGAGTCACAACTGAGGAGCAAAAAACATCACACTAGACATGAAGAAAAATATTAACAATGGTTAGTACTTATGATATCTTGCTTTAAAGGGGCACTCAAAAATGAAAATGCTGTGGAGGTTAGGGAGGACCAACATGCCTAATTTCTATTAGCTGAGCTCTGTCATTTGGTAATCAAGGTAAATTGTGCAAGTTTTATGAAAGGAAATAAGTTATCTTAAAAATTTATGATTCCTGCTTAGCACATCTGAACTTTTATAAATTTAAAAGGTGCAGAACATCTAAAGAAATTGTATTGGCTCATTCAGAGTAGTGTTAAGTGTAATAATGAAAGTCCATCCATGTGATTGTAGGGAAGTTTCTGACAGTCTGATACATTTCCTCTGGTGATTAAAGCATTGTGTATGATGAGCTGAGACACTGGAGTATTTTTCAGGTTTATGGATTTGTCACTCCTGTCATCGTTAGAGATTAACAGTGCTCCCAGCGCTTGTTCTTGGAGTTTAACAATAAGCACTGGAATAAACTCATCCACAGCCTCCTTCCAGGAAAGAGCTGCTGCCCAGCAGTACTGTGTCCCAGATAAAGGTAATCCTGACATCTTTTTTCCTGATATTCTTGATGGTGGTGAGGTTAAACATGTTTCAGATCAATACAGAATGACTGAACTATGCTTTTTTCCCTTCATAGTTTTGGTAATTATTCCCTGTTAGCCACTCCATAGTGGAAAGTCTACTGCTGCACCAGCAGTGGCGTTCAGTATTTTGGAATTTAAACTCTGCAAGGACTGTGCAGTGTGGTTTGTCACCTTGGGAGTGGAGGTGGGTGTGATGGAGCAGCAGGGTGAGGCTGCACAATGACACAGGGAGAGCAGAACATGGAGCAAATCCCTGGAAACCCTCAGAGCTGTTAATAGATCTGAAAATAAGGCTGAATCTTCTTACTGTGATGGTGCCCCAGATCTCTCTGCAGGTGTGAGCTGTGTCAGAGCAGCTGAAGGTTGTGTGTAATTACAGGGGTGACATGCACAGAGTGCATTGCATTGATGTGTGGAGGTTCCAGGTTCTGCTCAGTATTTATGGGACACAAAATTTGCGTTGTCTGGTATTTTGTGTGAGGGGTGAACACTTTAAATTTCAAGTAGGTTCAAGAGTTGCCAACACTACAGAAAGATGAAATGTTGCTGCAAACCATTTTCCCTTAAGTTCTTTGCTGAAACACTTCCCCTCGCTTATTTTAAAAGCACCACATATTTCCCCAGACAATTCCCTGGTTTTCCGTCTCTTTTGCTGGTGCCAGCATTCAGTGCCAGGGGTTCCTCTCCCGCCTGTTGTGGTCACAGTGGTTTTTGTGCAGGAATTGGCTGGAGGCTCAGAGGGATTTGGCTGCAGGCAGTGGACGGGGCCGCCGTGGCTTTGACTCCCGGGCTCTCCCCGTCTGTTTGGGATTATAACAATTGACCCGAGGGTGAAGGGCTCTGTATCCCGTTCCTGATTCCCTGAGTCATGCTGCTCCTTGCAGAGGGCTTTGAACAGCTGATGCAGGGTGCTGGTGCCCAATACCGCCTGCACTAAGAGCACTCAGCCAAACTTATTGGCCAGCAGCACTTTCAGGTTTTGTTTATTGGCCAGCAAATAGGTGTTTTTATGGAGCTGCACTCCTGACACCCTCAAGTCCTTAGGCATCTAAACTTTTTGCTGAAGACAGATATCTTGAATGAGAATTAAAGACAAGGCAGTCTGAAGTTATTTTAGAATCCTAGCATGCAATTATTCACAATAATATACTGGATACATTAATAGCTCTGAATGCAGAAAATCCCCTGGTGTCACATTTTTCTAATTTGAATGCTGTGGCAGTGCTTTTAATTTGTGGTTGGGACTTAGGACACTTTCTCATTACTGCTATCTGAAAAGCTGCACATCTTTGCATTTCAGCCCTATTGTTTAGTGTGTGTGTCTGAACGGAGGAGGGCTGAGATAAAAGGGAGCCAGAGCTAGGGAGGGGAACCCTTCTTGCTCTTGGATGCAGGAGAAAATCTGGACCATCACCATCCTGTCACATTTATCAGCTGATTTTTTACTTTTTTTCACACGTTACTCTAAACAACAGATGCTGTGTCCCATTCTGTCTGTATAATCCTCTAACCAGCTTTTGGCTGCATGATGCAACACAAATGAAGCTGCTAGGTGCCAGATACCTCAAAAATTACACTACTTTTTTATATTTTTACATAAAAATTATATGGTCAGATGCATTGAAGACAATCACAACACCAGAATTTGGTAGGGAAAAATTTCAGCTTTTTTGTTTCAACATAATTTAATCTCTATGGTCTCATTTTTAAATTTTTTTTTCTCCTTTCACATGCTCTGAAATACCTGCGTTTAAAAGTGCTGCACCATCCTAAAGTTAGTGTCAAATAAATCATTTGGGTCAATAGAAACAAAATTTACTTGCATAAATCCCAGATAATCTTTTGCAGAGTTATTCTCATATAAACGTATAGAAAAGAGCTTTACACGATAAGCACTAAAACTTAGAGTGGTCAGCGTTTGATTCATGTTGAATTTCTTTTCTCCAAACACACTTAAATGGTGAAATTGTTTCCCAGAACTTCCAAGCAGTTTATTTCTTTTAAATATAAAATTTAGAAGTTACTAATATCCCTCAGGGGTTTATAAATTGGTAATCTCCCCTACTGTTATGTGGTTGTACTGTAATTTTTTGTTGTTTTTATTTGTGCAGTGCTAAAATTGTCATAGATTGTCAGGGCAACAAAGACATGGCTTCTTTATGTTCTCAATACATTTGGTTAAGAATTATTTATGCATTTTGAAGAGTAATTTTGGGGGACTGGAGAAAATGCATGAAAATGAACAGGAAAAAAATCTTGGATATAGGAACAGGAGTGGTATATGTCTGCTTTTATATGGAAATACAGCAAAAAATAAGAACAAAAGCTGCCTTTTAAACCATCTTTTCTTTAAAAATATCACTAAAATTTATTTATACCATTGATTGCACATCAAAATGAGAAGCAGATTTCTTATTTTTGAGTATGTCTGATCCTCTTGTTCTTCCAGGCACCTTGAAGCCTGTAAATAGAAGTGACAAAACATTTACGAAAATCAGTTTTGAAACTTAGTCAAGAATGGCCAAGGTTTCAAATGAGAAATGGCAAAAGAAAAAAAAAAAAAAGGAATAATCTGAAGATTTTATAGATTTTATTGTGATTAACTGGAAAGAGGAGCAGTCTGGAAGGAAGTGGGCACATTAAATATCCCTATGTCTGCCACTTTTCCATCTGCTTTCATGTATCCAAACCAGAAAGGAGCCACCTGCTCATCAGAAGCGCCATGACTCATTTATGAATGCAATTAGTCTTTTTTAGTTAATTGTCTTAATTAGTTTGGAAATCTTTAAGCATACGGGCAAACAGCAGAAGATCAAAGGATAACAGTGCTGCAAATGGAAGTCGTAAAAATATGATGAGTAATCAAAGGAGTTCAGGGCAAAATCATGAAAATTGCAGCATAAACAAGGTTGTGGTAAAAATACTAATTAAAAACCCGGCCAATCTAAATAAAACATTGTCTAAACAAAACATTATCTAAACAAAACACATGTTAAGAATGGAAGAGGGAGAAAAGCAGTGAAAATTGTGTCCCCAGGGCCTTGGTACCTTCCTCACCTCCAAAAATCCCATGATACAAACCCAGGCTGAGGAAAAGGCAAATAAAAAAAGCTCAGTTCACCATATTTATGTCTTCTGCTTAAGTACACAGACCTTCTTTGTCTAGGCTTTAGCTGGTTCTTTTTATACTGTTTTTGCTTCTTCAGTTATTTTCATGTATAAATCCTACAAAAGTAGGTTATTTACATACCACACACTGCCAATAAATGCAACAATAAGTGAGTTTCCAGTTTTTTTCAAGATTTTGCCCACTTTTTTATGTTGCTATGGCTTTCAGCACAGCCAAATGCTTCCATGGATTCTGTACAAGAAAATACTG
Source organism: Pomatostomus ruficeps (assembly GCA_013400735.1). Lineage (NCBI taxonomy): Eukaryota > Metazoa > Chordata > Aves > Passeriformes > Timaliidae > Pomatostomus > Pomatostomus ruficeps. Next base: position 14,860 of record VYZT01023156.1, on the reverse strand, counting down.
CAGCTTTTACTGAGGAGCAGAGCACCTCTGCCGTTGGAAGCAGAGTTTTGGGGTTGGGACAGTGTTGGATTAATCTGTCAGCACTGGCTTTTGACCTGCCAGTTGTTAATTTTGGTTTAATTCTGGTCAGTGATACTCCTGGCCTTTTGGGGTAAATTCCACGCTTTCAGCAACTTCAGTGAAGTCCCTGGACAAGCCCTGATTCTTTAGATGGTTTTCATTGCTATGATGTATCCATGTAAAGTCATTTTTCTCTTTGATTTCCCTGGAATTCCTCTTTCATTTCACCCCTTCCTTCTGAAAATCTGCACTTCCAGGGTCAAATCATCCCGGGACCAAGAACTTGAGGATACTTTGGAGCCTGTTGGAAGCATTTTTGCTGCTTGCCTTCGCAAGGGGCACCCATAATTTCAGCCCTTCCCAGCTGGAATGTCGATGTGCAGCTCACTGCTGGAAGGGTTTTTGGCTGCCTCAATCTGAAGTGTGCTGCACCCATTCCATGCGGCAGAGCAGCAGAGTCATTCTGCAGATTGCTTGGCACAAATTTTTGTTTGCAGTTGAACTCAGGAGGTGTCTGGGTTGTGCAACCTCATTTTTTATGAAAGAGAGCACCCAGGTAGCCTGCAAGACATCTGGAGTGCCAGGGAATGATTGGCTCATAGCATGAAACAGACTTTTGGGATAAAGATGAGGAAGAGTGAGTTCTAATTAAAAATCCTCTCAGCTTATCTTCTCACTCAAGGGAACGTGATTTTTCAACCATTAAAAGCAACTGGAGCATAACAGTCTTTTTTCTTTTTTTTTTTTTTTTCCTCTGGAAGAAGGAATAGATCCTAATAGAGTGAGGCTTGCACTGTGCAATTCAGAAAATTCAGATGGGCCCCATTTTCTCTGCTGTGTAGAGGATGCAGTTTTTTCACTCACATCGAACACCCATCATGCTAAACAGGGAGTCAAACATCTGAATTAAGCAAATGCCAGGGAATTGCAGGGAAACTTCGGAAAAAGGCTTGTAAAGGAATGACAGAGCAGTATGAGGCCTGGGTGTTTGTGAGCACAAATTAATATTTTTCCAGTGCCCAAAATACTGGTTCACCTGCTCTGTTGTTGGAATTGTTCTGCACAGACAGGTCAAAGATGGGCAGTTATTTGCAAGTTGTCAATAAATCAATAACTGATGTAAAACCACATGAATTGAGCAGATTTTTTTTCACCTGTGGTGCTGGTGAACAGCAAGATTAGGCTCTTGTGAGAGATTGGAAAATTGAAACACTGAACTGCAGAGAACTCTATGGTCTTTTGTGATATTTGTGATGTTGCTCAGAGAAATTATAGCTTCTCCATGCCTTAAATAGAATGTGTGTTTTACTGATATTATTGTTTCTTTGCTTTATAGTTACCAAAAAAAAAAATATTAGGGTGTATATCAGACAGCAAATTAACTTTTTTCCTCTATATAAAATATTTATTTTGTAATGGATGAAAGTGAAAAAAAGAAGTAAATAATCCCACAACTCTCTTCTTTACTTCAATTGCTAAAGAAAAAGTGAATAAGAGCAGGTGTTTGAAAAACCCTGTCGTATAAAGATTTCCACTTTCTTTGGAAAGCAAGAACATTGAAGGGAATCCACAATTCCTGGTTTCCTCTGGAAACAGTAACCCTGACCTTCCTCTAATCCTTTTGACCCACTATTGTAGGGCTGCTTATAAACAGAAATAGAAACCACATGCTGTTAGTCAGGGCATCCTTAATTTCTCATCCTGAGTAAAATAAAGCCAAATCCTTTGTGAAAGAGCTCATAATTCTTCTCCTTTCTAGCAGCTGAGCAGGATCATAATGGAAAGCGACACTGAAAAATCGCAGGTGGGCAAGAGTTGTGGCAACACCTTTTAGAGCTGAAAAATATCCATCCAAGGGATAAAAGGATGTGGGTTTGATGGCTTTTTTCTTGTGTGTTTCGGGGCTTTTTGGGTTGGATTGGGGTTTTTTGTGTGTGAGGGTTCTCTTACAAGCAGTCTCTTTATTATGTGTGAACTACCTTCCTTTAAAGGGGAAATTAACTGCGCCTTAGAAATTAATGTAATTGTCTTTTTAAACCATCTCAGAGCCATGGGAGAGTGGGGATGTTCAGTCAGGCTGACTGTAGGCCAAAGAAAAACCCCTAAAATTACTTTAGCACAGATATGAGGGACCTCACAAACATTGGTTTGCATGAGAAAATCTTTCCCTTTTATGCAATTTGACTTGTAAATGTAGCTGGATACTACATAAATTTCAGTTTTTAGAACTGGGTATCTTTATTAAATTACTTCTAATTATGTATGGAGATATCAACAACAAAAAGGAATGATGAAACATAACAAATTTTAGAGGAGTCCTGCTTGGTTTAGATGTCTTGAAAGACACTGTTTACTGCCCAAAACACTCTTCCTGTTTTGTAGGAACAAGATCAGAATTCAAGTTGCATGTATTAATAAATACTTGATTAGAAGGGCTCATGTGCCTCTAGAAGATAACCTAATTCTAGGAAAAAATAAAAAAGATTGTGAGTATTGCTATTTAAGAGCTAAATGATATTGTTGCCACTTTCTTAACCTTTTAGTCCCTTTATTTAGTTATAGCTGTGGCTGTCTCTGGGCTCCTCTTTTATGCTAAGGCACTTTTGATTATGTAAAACAATGGGTTGCACAAACAACTCTCAGGATGGGGTTAGGTATTAATGAACCTGCTCTTGGGTTGGGGACTGCAATAAATCACCTTTATTGATCCTCTAGGGCTCTATTTTCTTTGTTTATTTTATTCCAGATTTTCCTTTAGTGAGCTGTGGTAAGATATGGTCTGGTGTGCTGTGTATCAAGCAGCTTGGATAATGGATTGCCATCCCAAATATCAAGCAATTCAAATGATGGATTTTCATCCCATGACAAGTCAGGACCAATTGCTCTCGGGGTCAGAATGGACCTGGTGGTGCAGCCATGGGTCAGAGCAGCACAGAGCAGATACGGAACCTTCTGTTTCCGTGCAGTTCCTCATTTGCCCACAAAGTTCCTGATTTATGGTAAGTAAATGTGTCTGGATGCTTCACAGGATTTGAGCATTTAAAAAAAATCACTGAAATGTAGATATGATTGAATTACTGATTTTTTATTTTTTTTTCTGAGTTACTTGGAAGCACATGGATATTGAGGTGATTTCTCCTTCTTTTTGGAGTGATAGGTAACAGCCCCTGATCAGGGATCCTATTGCTCGTAGGAATGGGTCTGGTTAGGAGGAAATACATCTCAACTTTAAGATCAGGTTTCTCCTAAATGGAAAGTACAACCAGTTGGGTGTCTGTAGCAAGGTGTTCTGCTGCAGATGTTGGATATTTTAAATGTTCAAACCCCAGAGAGCAGATATTCAGGTGCAAACTCGTTTCTGTGTGTGTTGGTTCCACTGGAGAATCAGGATTGGGCCTCCCGTACCCCAAGCTTAGCGTGAATGTGTGTTTTTGTTTATGTAAAATGGGAATCTATCACTAAGAGCGACTGAAACCTTCACTACTGTTAAGAAATGGCCTAAAGAAAGTATTTTGAGACATCCTGGTTTGTATATTTCAAAAAAACCCCACCTTCTGTATAGAAAAATTACATATTAAAAACAAGTTGTGAACCGTTGTGAATTTTTGAGCTTAAAATGTGATTACAATATTTATATTGTTTTCTTCATCAGGTTGTGTTTTAATATGTGAGACGCCATCAGTTTTGGGGAGAAATCTCTATCAAGGTCATTCCCTTTCCTGCGTCAGTTGCTCACTTAAATCGGGAGGACCTTGACGAGCAGGGCGGTGCCTTGAGATGCCAATTACCGTGATCTGGAATGTTGTGTGTAATAATTAACCAGGCAGGTAGCAGCAGACGTGTGTCACCCCGAGATAACGCGCTCCTTGGGGGTCCTGTGAGGCGCGAGGTGGGCTGAGTGCCTCCAGTGGCCGGGGAAACGCGTTTATCTCACCCCTGCACGAGCCTGGGCGGGCACGGCCCCCGTGCAGCCGCTCTCGGCGTTATTAGCAGCACTCTGATTGATTGCACCGTGTCAAACATGTGCTTGGAACATGTTCAGCCTTGTGCCTCATGTGATAATTATGTCTGACTCTGAAGGGCCAATCCATCAGGTGTGAGGCGATAGGAGCATGAAGTGTTTGGGTTTGGGGTTTTGGTTTTTTTTGTTTTCGCTGGGATACGCATGACTGGCACAAGTTATCTTGAAAGGGACTTGAGCTCCAGAGTGCCACAGCGTCAGCAAACCCCACATCCATAATGCAGGAGCGTGCTCACGTGTAATTGGCTCAAGTGGAGCATTCAGAGCTGTTGTGTATTATTCCCTTTTTTCACAAATAGAGGTGTGCCTGTGTGTGTTTGCATGCCCAGAGCCATCTCCACGGTGTTTATTTTCAACCTGTGATTATTTTTGCCCCCCTGCCCGGCGCTGTGAGTTGTTCCATTTTTCAGGTGACTGACAAGGAGCATTTTTTGCAGCCTGGCACCGTCCCTGGGATGCGGGTTGGCTGCTCAGCACAGCCCTGGCAGACAAAGGGCTCTGTGCTGCCCGCAGCCAGGCAGCACATCACACGCAGGAGAAGGTCTATCTTTCATCTGGGCTGCTTGGGGAATCAAAGTGGGGGGATTAAAACAAGAGCAGCGACTGATTTCTGTAGGAGATCGCTCTCCTGTTTTATTTGATATCATGAACAGGAGAATCAAAGCAAGGTTAGAAGCCTCGTGTACCTTTTTTTGCAGCAATTTTTGTGATGTCAGTTCACAAGGTATTATAATAATGGAACACATGGGCGATAATGATTTTAGAAAGTTTCCTTTTTTTACCTTAGAATAATTTACATATAGCTGCTCTGGCAAGGTGTGTGCCTCATGAGTCATCAGGCTTGTAGTTAAACATGTTAAAGCTGATTAAATCTGCAGCTGTTTGTTTCTTTACTTTCTTTTGATCTCTGCTAAAAATAGCCCCGGTGCCTTCATAAGGACTATATTTCAAAGGTATGGTGAGATGCTGCTTCAACATTGGATTTGAACAGCCAGTAATGAACAGCAAAAATCTGGTTGGTGCTCAGAGGAAAGAGCATTAAGAGGAAGGCAGGAGCTGTGGAAGAGTCCCCAGGCTTGGCTGGGCTGTCAGGTGCAGCCTCCCCACTCAGGGATTGCTCTGCTCTCTCAGCCAGCAGAGGTGGGTGGGCTGTCCCTGGCAGCTCCACCTCGAGGTCTCCCATTCAGGGGTGGCCCAGGAGCCACCTCCTGCTGCAGGGCAATGTGACACTGGCATTTCCAGGGCTGGCACCAGCGCAGTGACCCTGGGTCCCCCCACAGCTCTCAGTGTGTGGATGCACAGGGAGCGCTGTAATGGGGAGGAATGTGCTGTGTTATTTACTGGCAGTGCCTCCCTGCAGGTGACATATGCCTTTCTCATGGGTTTTTGACAAGTAGGTGACTTTTTTCCCCCCTTTTTCTTCTGTAAAATGAGGTTAAGGTGGCAGTGCAGGATTTCGGCCTATTTGGCTCTGGCTTTCTTTGCACTTCAGTGGAATCCACATGGGATGGTGACAGTAAGCTCTGCATTACTGCTATTTCTCACTTTAATGACCCTGGTAAATCTTTAATGATCGCCATCGCTGTCAGAAGGACACAAAGGGCCCTCATCTGTCTTGATGCAACCTAAGAAAATCTGCTCACAGATGTCAGTTAAAATAATGGCATTGGTGGTAGGTCACTTGGATTTTTATGGGTACCCACCTCTTCCTGCAAAAAGCAGCACAGAAATCCCACTCATAATCATTATAATTACTTTTAAAAAACCATAAATGTCCATGCCTTAGGTTTTGTTTTGATTAAATAGGGCACCACATTCCAGACAAAAATTGGGACAGGCACTTCACAGGAATGGCCGTCCTCACTTCAGTATTCCAGAGCACCTGAGAGATGAGCTCTTATTTTAAATTAGGTATTTCCAAGTGTGAGATTTTCATCCAACACTTGCTTGAAAGTCCCTGTTAGGGGAATTCATTCACCATTAGAACAAAGATTTTTCCACCACTTAAACATTGTTTCATCGTGAGCGATTTCTCTATCACAACCCAGCCTTGAAGACATAATTCTCTCAAATTCTGGGGTGTGTTAGCAGCCCTGGGAGTCAGAAACTGGATATGCACATCTCCTGTGCTCATTAACAGCACTTGCCTGCCTCATTCACTGAGCAGCACAGAGAAAATGGAGCCCCGTGGGTCAACGTCAATGGATTCAATGGGGTCCTGACCCTCTAAAAATGTCATCAGTGGCAGTGAGAGCTGGCTGGGGGCCCTGGGGTTTGCTGAGGTCCTCTGGAGAGCATCCATCTGACACAGAGGTGCTCGGGCTTGCCTGGGGAAGCTCCCACCCATTGCTCCATTGTCTCCCACTCTTGTTCCCCCCACTTCTCCTGTGTCACCAGCTCACCCGAGTGCAGGGAGAGACCCTGAACCATTGCCACCTATCTCCACCCCTCTCAAATTTTCATGCTGAGCCAACCCATGTCTTTAAAAGAGTTCAATTCCCACCAAAAGTTGACCCCACACAGATTTTCATTCCTAATTCTGCTGCTCAAACTGAGTTTGCAGGTTGATCTGGACAAGGAGAAGGTTTTTCTGGTTATTTCTAAAGCAGGGACTAGTTGATACTTCTGCATAGTGGTGATGGAGTGTGGGATCAGGTTAATCTGTTTCCTAGAGCTGGGTATTTATTTTCCTCATAATGTACTCAACTGCATATTAAAATCTAAATTTTTCTTGCTTTCCACAGAAATTTCAAGATACTCTCTCTCTAAACCTGATCGCTAAAATGTGGGTTTATATAAGAGCCCTCCTTCTTGGGCTATTCTTCAAAACAGAGAAAACTTGAGAACTTTTTGCAGTATGTGGCAGTTAAAATTTGAATCCATACAACATTCAGAACAGGAGATTAGGGAAGGGTGGATGACCTAGCAAAACACATTGCAATCTTATTAAAAAACCCTTAAAAAGTATTCAAGTTCTGTTGGATCATTATTTTATTCATAAACCATCTACTCATAGCAGTTTTTTATTACACTTCTATGTTCACTTAACTTTGTAGTCTCTTTTGATTTGGTTTTTGTCTGCAGTTATTTTCCACTTCTAAGACATTTGATCTGTGTTTTCCTTTAGACCTCTGCCTCTTTGTATAGATTACTAGAAAGGAGTTCAATTACAATTTTGTCTCTGATGTGGATATTTCTTTATTGAAGGTTGTACAAAGGCATCCTTCCTCAAGCTCCATTTCAAACAGGGCTTCAAATACAAACTAAAAAAAAAAATAAAAAACCCCCAGCTAATCTGAGTAGGCCAAGATATGCTTAATTTCAGCTTTCATGGCTGTGTGCTTGGTACAATGTCAACAGCAAATATTCAAAATCTTCCGTGTTAAACAATTTGAGCAGTCTTGGGCCTTCTAATTTTCTATTTGAGGATTTTATGTACAGCTCCTTAAAAAAGAATAGGTTCTTGAAGAATGTATCATAATACTGGCTTCAGCTGTAATTTGAGGATGCAGAATTCCTCTGTTAAATACGCATTTTCCCCCTTGGATGTGGGATTTCCTGTCGGCATTTTGTGTTTTCCTCCTGCAAATAAACACAGCACAGAACTTTACAGTCTGTGATGAGGCAATACAAGAGGATCCTTCTGGGAATGCATTTTTTACATGTGTTAATATAAGCTATGCAATAGTTCCTCAGTTAAAACTTTCACCTAAAAGTATTTTAACCGGCCTTGGCAGATATGGATTTATAGAAAGACTGTTCAACCTACGCTTACAGCACTTACTGTGATTGCTAGGTGAGTGCTGTGAGAATTTATGAGCAACAACATTAATTAGCTGAGTTATACATTTTATTAGATACAATTTTCCAGCCATATAATTCTTGGAATCTGAAAGACAAAATCTGACCTACTTGGGGTTTATTCCACTGTCAAGGCTAGGGATTTTTAATCTTTCTCTGTAGGCGTATTTTTAAGTAAGGATGTGACTGTTTTTATCCATTTCCATGTTATGTTGTAATATTTTCTTAATGTTATTTTGTCTTCAAGCATCTCTGGGGTGAGAATCCGATTGATGTAGTGCTGCTTGTTTAGGGAGAGAGGGATGCACAGCTGAGTTTTCCCCTGATGATTGGTATATAAAGACTAGATAGGAATATTTTTTGTTAAGGAAGGCTCAGACTTTGAGATGCTAAATATAAAAATCTCTCCAGGTATTTGAACATTGCTGGAGTTGATGTTAAGGAGATATTTGAGAGAGAGGTGGTGTTTGTGTACAAAGTTAGGTCCTGACTGCTCTGCAGGATTCAGGACTATTCTGCATGGACTTCTAACCTCAAAGGAACAATCTTGCTGCTAATCTTTCCTTACTGGGATGAATGGAAAGCCAAACAAAAACGTTTCCACTGTCCAACCCTTGAATGGCAAGTGATGATGGGAGCTGAGCTGCACTTGCACTTCAAGGGAACAGGGATTGCCACACTTGGCAGAAAATGTCTCCATTTTTCCAAGTATCCAATCCAGATCTAACTGACAGACTGAACATGTGAGATGGTTGTTGGGTGTGGGGGAGAGGATGCTTCAATGGGAACCAAATGGGATTTGCGGGCTGCAGGCTGAGGATTGTGCCTGGTGAGCCCGAAATCCTCACATCTTGAGACCCTCGTGAGGCTCAGGAGAGGACCCCGATACTCCACCCTCAGGCAGGCACCTCCCCAGGTGCCACCTCATGGCCATGATTCCACTGTAAGTTACATTTGTTTATGGATCTTAGCTGTGTAATTTGAACTGAAGATAATGAGGGTTATGCCCACTTGCACAAGAGATGTGCTTGGCCCAGCAACTTGGTAAGCATTAGGTCTGAAAAGAAGAGTGAAATTATCCCAATTGCGTTCTTTGTTGTTTGGTTTATGAGGTTCTAAATGAGGAAATATGCAAAGTCTTCCCTGTTTTCCCCCCAGGTCTTCTTACTGGCTGGTTTTGTGCTTCCTAGAGGAAAATTGCTGTTGTTGTTGTTGTTATTTTTGTTAAAACAAGAAAGACTTTCCAGTATCTCACCTTTAAGACAGCTTGGGGAAATTTTCCTTTTGATCTTCATTTAGTTTTTTACCCTTATGTAAACTTGAACTTGCACTCCATCTCTTCCTGGCAATCTGCCATGTCCTTCTGAGTTCTCATTTATTTGTCTCTCTTTCCCTGCTATCTTCTGGTTCCTTTCTCAGTAAAATTAACAAGCTCTTCCTTACACCACAGCTGAGTTTGGTCCACTGGCTGATCCAAATATGCTGCTTGTTTCTGTGTGTTCTTCGTGTCTGGAGTGAATTCTGCTTTAGCATTGCAATTACCATTACAGCTGATTAGAAAATCAAATTTTTTCATTAAGAATGTTTCACAAAAAGCAAGTTTCTAAAAAGATGCTTCCATTGAACATGGTAGAAATGTTCTCATTTTCTCTGTGAAAGACTGCAAGCAAATGTTGGAAGTTTTTTTAGCATTTTGTTGAGACTGGCACAAAAAAACCCTACGTGAGTTGAATTTTTTTTTAATTACAGAAGTCATATGAGTGTAAAAAATAGTCTCATATACTAAAATACCTTGTTTATACATGTATTTTTATGGTGCTGAAGGAAGTAACTGCACTTTTGAAGATCAGTATTATATTATATGCTCTGACAACGGGTGAGAGTAGGGGGTCCTGCTTACCACAGACTGATGTTGGTTTTCCTACAGAAATGTGTCACAGAAAAACTCGAGTAAATAATGTCCTGCTCCTGCATTTCTGATTTTTACAGTGACTCATTGGTTCTGGCAGACCTGACATTGAACACCCCAAATCAAGAGCAATCTTTGAAAATATTTAAAAACGGTTGTGAAGTTTGAAATAAGAATGGATTTTGCTAGTCTTGATCCCTGCAGTGGTATTAGTGAAATAATGGAATTATCTGGTGATCTGGCAGGGGGAGGAGTCTCTCTGACCAGAAATTTGGTGTCCAACCCTGCTGGTGGTGCCAGAGCAGAGTCAGGAGGGGCAGGTGCCTCATCAATCCTGGCCCCACCACACATTGTTCCAGCGCAGAGTGACAAAAATAGCAATGCTGCCACTCCTGAGGCACTGCAGCGTGCTCAGTGTCTGCAGAAGATAATGCAGGGTTATTATTGCCTCAGCTGATAAGGAGGGAGCGTTCCTGTGGCCGTGTTTGCTGAGTGATCTGGATGTAGGGGCACCCCAGCGCGCTGTGCACAGAGAGCTAAACCAGAGCTCATTGCACCTGAGCTTTATCTGAGCCCAGGGGATGAAAGCACTGATTGGATCATGAGCCCAGCACTGGCACAGAGATACACTCTGAAAAAAACCAAAAACCAACCCAGCAACCTTGTGCACTCTTCCTTTCTCCAATTCACACACTGAATCAAGCACATTTATGTTCAATTATGCAAACTGTCAGTGCAGCCTTACCGGGGCTGCTACTGAAGCTGCTGTTTGCTCTTCCCATAAAATTTAGCACCCATGGGACTCATCATAACACAAACCCTGGCAATGCTCAGCCTTCAGATGATGTTTTGCCTCTTCCTGGCCTTTGTTGCATTCAGAAACTGTGCAGATATCCATTGGTCCTCACAGCAGCGCTGCTGGAAACCAGAAGGAGGAATTTCTGGCCTCTTTCACAGATGGGAAAATGAGGCAGGGTGGGAAAGGACCTCCTGAAGATCACTTGCCCACCAGTGTCAGAAACTGCATCAGAACTCGTGGCTCTTAAATGCCAGTTGGGTTTTAGGGTTGGTTTTTGTTTTGTTCTGGTTTTCTCCTTCAAAATCAGAGTTGTTTTGGACAAGGTGGGTTGAAGTGACTGAGTCATCTTCAAAATAATTAACTGGGCAATCTGCTGTGCACTACTTAATGCCAATTCATATGGGCCATCCTGCTCCCTAATTTTCTCCAGTAGCGCCCCACATTGTGCATTTAGCCTTTATGCTGCAGTAGGACTTCGTAACCAAACATTTCCGTGGGTTGTCCATGTCCTGGACCAGTGCAACTCCATTTGTGAGGACTGTTCCAAAAAGATCCCCTGATAATTCCCAACATTCTAGTTTGGATCTAGAGAGCCCTGGGGGCTGCCTTCAGCTTTCCCTCAGGCGTCCTGTGTGACCTCAGAGAAGTAAATTTTTGCCTCCTGTCTTGTTTCTCCATATCTAAAAAAGGGCAATAATGATTCTCTTCCTTTGAGGTCCTCTGATCAAGAGGTGAATAACTTGAAAAATTCATTTACAGTTCTTCAAGGAAAATAAGCCAGGAAATGAAGAACATACTGCACAATATAATGCCAGCACCTATCTCTCTATGCTATTTTTTTCCTCACTTTTATGTCACCCCACAGAGAATTGTGAAGACTTATCTCTCCTTTATCTCCCTATCCAGGATGTTCTGGACCTCTGCTTGCATCCTACTGGTATGTGACTCTTTAATGTTGCAGTTTTGAGCTAAATACCATCTCTTTTTTGTTGTTGTTGGTTTTTGTTTTGGTTTTTTTTTTGGGTTTTTTTTGTTTTTCTTTTTTTTTAAATGCAATTCAGACCGGTGAAATCTGCTTCTGTAGTTCAGCAACAAAAGCAAGATCTGCCAAATTATTCAAAAATAATTAGAACAGATGGCAAAATATGGCATCTCAAACCTCCCAGAAGCATTTAACATCCTGATTGCATTTCACAGAATAAATGTTGACTGAGATAAGTGCAGTAAGGCACTTTTTATAAGTGTATTGACAGGTTTTGTTTCCCACAGACAGAGTTATGGTTTAGTTACATTAGTATAGACATTGTGATGTAAATTTAAGGCAAATTTCACAAACTAAGATAATACAGATGGTAGCACCTGCATTCTTTATTTTCTAATTTTTTGCATGACCACCAAGAGAGAAGTAATCTGTCACAAGTGAATTTTTTCTTTTATGTGTTGATTTATTTTTTTTTTTTCTCCACTGGAATGAATTTTAGTTCTTTCAGCCCAAAAACCTGATGGAAATGTCTGGCCAAGCGAGTTCACCTGTAATGAGAAGACTTGTGAGGAGCTGAATCACACCCTGCAATCTGAAGGAGCTCTTTGGTTCCTTTTCAGGGCTTTCCAACCTCCTGCTGTGAGGTGAAAGTTGATCAGCACCTGTGAAGAGGCTCTCCATCACTGCACAGCCAGAAATGGCCTTTTTCATCCCGGTTTGGGGGATGTTTCAGCTTGCCAGGAGTTTAAAGCTATAAAATAAGCTTTAAGTGGGAGGAAGGGAAGAAAATGGAGTTTTGTTCTGTCATTTTAATGGCTTTATTTAAAGCTCACTTCAGTAACATTTTTAGGCTTACGGAATGAGGTAGTGGGAATTCCCAAGGTGAGTGGTAACAGAAAATGAGAAAGAGGAAGATGAGGTTTTTACTTTATTGCTAACTCTTAGGAACTGCAGTTCTAGGGAAAGTAAATGATACAAGACCCATCACAAAGAGTGTTGGTGCTGTCAGCAATACATTCCATTCGTTTCAGTACACTTGCAATCATATACTGCAGAAGAAACCCCTTTTTATTTGTAGGATAGATGGAGATGAAAAGATAAATTCTGCTTACTGCTGACTCCTGTTTGTAGAGTTGAGGAAATCAGGCCATCACCAGCATTTAAACCTCAGAGACAGATCTTAGTTATGAAGTCCCAGAGGCAAAGAAAGAAAAAAAGAAGTCAGAAATTGGCAGGTTTAAAATGATTAGGAAGTCTCTGGTGTTTTGAAGAGCTGGGTTGTAAGAAGCTGACACCATGGATGGAGCCAACAGCTACTTACTTCTCATGATAGGAACACTGAAAGTGGAGATTATGGCAATTTTTTTTAAGGTTTCAGAAGCCTTAAATGTTGGTAAGTTGAATTCTGTAAGCTCAGTAAATAGTTTAATTTCTCTTTCTCGATGTAAATAGATAATGTGTCAGAATGAGCCAAAGGCTCAGGTGAACTTTATCAACCTATAGCTCAGAATTTTAGTCATGAAAGAGGTGGCAGTGACCAGCTTTATGCAGGAGCTGTGGAGAGGAGGAGACACAAATTTTCACTCATTTCTAGTTCTTCTCTTATTCTGATGGTACTTTGATAATTTTGGCTGATTCCTGAGGTGGTGTGGTGCTCCAGAGCTACAGGAATATGTCACTTTGGGTGATATTTTTGGCCAGAAGATGTAGGCCTTGAAGTGAACATGAAGTGAAAAAGGAACAAGGGAGAGTTAAATTTTCCGGGGGGAAGTTTTGAGGCACTGCTTTGAGCTCCCTGCAGCACACCAGGAACTGCAGAGTGCACGTGGTGGGTGCAGTGCCAAATACAGAAGAGCTGCTTACAGAAATGGAGCAGCGATGCTGACTTTGGCAGGGCAGCCAGAGCACGTTTCCCAGGGATGTCTGAGGCCCCTGTACTCCCACTTTTCCTTGAATCCTGAACAGCTGGAAGCATAACCCAGATCTTCCACATCACAGGTGCTTTATCACCAGAAACTCAAAAGCTGCTCTGTTGGTATGAGATGACCCCTCAGTCAAATGTCAAAGCTTTGAAATATTTTCTTAAGAGGGCATCTTCCTCTTGTGATATTCTGGAAGGTGTGGAGGCAGAAATGAGTCGCTTCAGGCTGATTGTTTCATTGGCTGACAGTCTGTGAAGGCACCTTTGGTGTCCACCTGTACGACCACACACCTGGGAGGCAGCACAGGAGCTTTCAAAGCTCTCTGCTCCCCTGGCAGCAAAAAGAGAGGTGTAAAGGGGGAGGCCTGGTCTCAAGGTGAGATACACTGAGAACCTCAAGTAATAAACTGATTTCAGAAGAAAATACTTTAGTGGAGAGGATATAATAGCACCCGAACCTAATTTCTAAACTCTTGATTAGGAAGGGATTAGGAAATCTCTGGTGCTTTGAAGAGCTGTGTTGTAGGAAGCTGACACCCTGGATAGAGCCAACAGCTACTTCCTTCTCATGATGGGAACGCTGAAAGTGGAGATTATGGCAATTTTTTTAAGGTTTCTGGAGCCTTAAAAGCTGTTGATAAGTTGAATTCTGTAAGCTTAATAGTCAGTACAAAATCTAGGTCTGATTCTATGAGGGAGGGAGTAAGTGTCACAAAGGGAAAAACTGCACACCCTCAGAGCTGCAGCAGGATGAACCTGACTGCATTTCCTGTCTCTGTTATTTAACTTTAGGTGAGTAAATTGATGCTGAAATCACGCAATATATGTGGCAGGAAAGCTGACACCACTAACTGCTCTTCAGGTTTTCAGTGTAACATCTTGGTTCCACTGAGCTTGGTCCCAGCGGTGAGTTTCAGACTCTGGAGACACCATGGTTTGCTGTATACACCAGGAACGCTGTCAGGTTGGGTTATTATTGTTTTATGGTGTTTAATTATTGTGTGATCATGAAGACTGCTTAAATTGTTTCCTAGAGTGAGTCAAGACAACTGCCAAAGTAAAATCACCTTTACATTTCACCAAGTCACTGCAATAAAACTGCCTCGCCCTTAATACCTTAACAGAGTAGTGAAATGAAATTTAACGTTCAGAGAAGAGAAGTGCAGGTTCCAAACAGGACAGGGTTTTGTGCTTCTAAGTGGATTGTACCTCTGTCAGGGTACTCCAGATTTTACAGACTCGAATCTGAATTTAACATAAGGCCTCAGCCCTAGGCCGGGCCTACCCTATTTGAATTATTCCAGACTTGTGCATAGAAAGCTGTGCTCCAAACGTGAATCCAATTACCACCTGCAGTCAGGCAATTG
>VYZT01023149.1:2460-24275 GCA_013400735.1 Pomatostomus ruficeps | reverse complement strand
CAATTACCTCCTGTGCCTGTGCCTGGCATCTAACAAATCTAGTCATGTACACTACTTTTAAAAACAGAGGGCCTGATCCTGCAGCCCTTATTGCTCAGAAGGCAACACATGACAAAACTAATTAAAATGGCGTTTTTCTTTTAAAAAGATCAGTAAACTGGACATGAAGCACAAATTTGCATGCAGCAGTGCATGCCAATTACAGAAAGATAATTTCTAAATCTGCAAAAACCTCAGCATCTACTGAAGGTCTACATACAAAGAGAAGTTACCAATGTCAGTGTGTCTTCAGACGGCAAATTATGTCTAATGGTTTACTCTAGATGCACAGCGAACTCATTTTTCCTTGAGAAATAAAGAAACTGCTCATCTGCACAGTGAGGAGAGGTATCTAAATCAAGGTGAATGGCCAAGCAAATGCAGAGGTATTCTATGCAGAATTTATTTTTTCTGCTTTAATAGAAGCTTCAATCTCTTCCATGATTGGCACCGGTCCTGCATAGTTATTAGTTTCAATAGCTTCTAATTTCTCCTGATAATCAGTTGGCAAGCCATTCTGTTTTGCACCCATGCAGATAACCTATAATTAAAAGGGAAAAAAAAACCCTTCAGTAATAGAAAAGACAGACTCATCCAAACAATGACTTGAGTAAGAAGAACCATTTAAATTACCCAGAGAATTAATCTCAAACAGCGCTATTTGTACCTAAGGATAGCCAAAGGCTTCTGGGAGACCCCTGAAGACCAGAACAGCGTGAATAAAATTACTCTGAAAAGGCTTTTAACTACCCCTAAGATCCTGATGTGTTGCTAAAGTGCACAAGACTCTATAATTAAGCTGTTATTCAGTTATTCTGTTCTTTCTTCCAGAGAGGATGGTAACTACTTTTTAAACCTTTAGCCAGCTTTAGTGTCAAGCCTGAGTGAGAAGCAGCATATATTGTTGAAGTTATTTTTAAAACTAGGCTGTTGAAATCCAAAGGACAACAATGAATACCCAGGTATTCATTGTTGTTCTTTGGATTTCAGGAGTACAGGAGTAACAGAAACAGACACTTACTGAAAAAGCACAGATTCCATAGTTTGTTACTGCAGCTCTTCTTCCATACACAAAATAAACTGAAGTATTGGTACGGAAGAAAAGATGCGACAGCGAGAGGAAAAGAGGGAGTTGTAGGAACACAGCTTGAAGGAGACACCAGCAAGCTTGCATATAGAAATGAATATTGTAGATATGCTTTCATGCATTTAACAGCAAGCACTTCAAGGATGAGATGTCTAGAAAGAATGAATTTTGCCACAAAAAGTACATAACAGTAGATGGATGTAGTTCAATCACTGTGTGCTGGTGCAGTTACCTTTTAAGTTTTTAGCTCTCCTTCCTGGTTAACTTACACAAAAAAAAGCTGGGGGCAGAGGAGAAGGAGAGAGCTAACAACTGCTCCTGACAGGACCAGGAGGGAGTGATAAAGTTGCCAATAGTGGAGGTCTGCTCTTACAGCATACCAATGAGAGCTGACACACGGCAGCAGACTACATATTAACTCTCTGAAAAGCCCTAAAGATCTGCCTTGCCACGAGGTGGGTCGGCAGGGAGGAGGTTTGTGGAATAGCAGCAGAGCCTGCTTTCTAAGCAAGCCCTCTCCTCAGCAGTCCCACAGCAGCTGGCCTTAGCTGTGCTCCTGGAAATCAATTCACAGGAGTGAGTTCCTCAGTTCAGAGAAGGCGGCACACTTGGGATTTAACAGGCTCATGCCCGTTTTTTTACCTGAGGCAGGAAAAGCCAGCTGCAGTGATGTCTGTGTAGCTGCACCACTCAAGACACACAGCCACACACCCCAGCCAAGGCCTGCACCAGACCTCACAAGCTAAGCAGGTCAGGCCGGCTGCGTGACCGGATCATGTGTCTCTACAGAGTCAGTGTTGCAGAACTGTGTTGAAACACTTCTGCCTCACCAGCCATCAAAGGGAGCCCTGCAGTGTGATGTACCGATGATGATGCGTCTGGGAAAAGGCAGCAGGTGGACTCCTGTATTAAGGAATAGCAAGTACTTCCCATGATACTCCACAAGGATAATCCACATCCTTGGAACTACAAGCCAGGTGCTGTATTTTCCCCACAGAAGCTCCCCTCTGTCCTTTCAGTGGAGTATATTAATTTTTCAAGCAGAGAACTGCCACATATATGTGAACAACATCCTCCAGAAATCCTTGTGCCAATTGTCATTAATTGGTTTAGTTATGCCTTACACAAAGCCCCTATTTAACTTTTTAAGTTTTACTGATTGCTAGCTCTTACAGGGCTACTAAATCTTCTGTGAGCATCATTACAGTAGCACATTGCACAAGGACTGTTGTACCTTTACAGTAGCCATGCCTTCCATCCACTGTAATTAAAGTGCTTATTAAATAGCACAGAAGTACTGCATTATAAATTTCTGTACACTCTTTCAAAGTTGAAGTAATGGAACACCTACCTGTTTATACTGTGGAGAAGGGAGACCAGAGACATAGTCCTTCATCTGGTAGCTTCGACAGGTCAGCACCTTTCCTGCTTGAGTGTGGACATTAACTTCTATTGGGACATAAATGCCATCCTCAACTCCCTCTTGCCTGTAAAGGACATACATTCCTTTCACACCAAATAACCAATGCATCTTTCAAACCAACCATGCAATTAAGCATATGGATTTATTATAACAGAATTCAAGGCAGGACACTGGTCCGTGCTGTTAATATACTTAGAGAAAACAAATAAAGCCAAACATATTTCAGTACGTCTTGTGCAAACTTGTTTCATATCAAAAAATAAGTTTCTAGAGAAGCAGCAGCATTCACTTATTTCAGCTCTGTAAGAAATGATGTCTCATGGTTAACTTGCAAAGTTAGAAAGAGAATACTCCTAAACTAATTACTGAGGAAGACAGGTAGTCTGAAAGAGAAACACAAGATTATGAGAATTAATGAGCCAGACACATGTTCATTAACTGCCAGTCAGATAAAGAAACAATTGCAAAGTTTTATCTTGCCCATTGTGTTACCTTTTAACAAGGGGAAACTTGCACAACTTGTGCAATGCACTTTCCAACGAATAATCCAAGACACCTTTTGACTAGCACAAGACACACAGCAATAATGAGGTCGGTCAGGGCTAAAAAAATTTTGTTTTTTTTAACTAGCAAAATCATACTTAGAAAAACAAAAGTTCAAAACCAAGGCTACTTATTGTCCTTAACCAGTGGCATTTAGCCACCAATAAAAAGCTGAGGAAATAGTGAGAAGTAAACGAGAAGCTTAAGCAACACAAAAGACTTTATAGCATAATTACCTTTAGATGTACTTTAACTACAAGTCATAACATGGTTTTAACCCTGCTTGTCCAATATAAATTTGGCAGCTCATCTTTTTTTCAAACACTTGCTCCCATTTCAAGTTATTTAATGCACATAATGTGGGCCACGCTAGGTGATTAACTAGGTTAAGTGCAAGTACAGACTGGAAGCTAACTGCAGATTCAAGGCCAACAGACTACAAAGTAAGTCACATGGTTGTGTGAAAAAACTGTTTAGTAACATCCACTGTTAGATTCTGTGAGGAAAATTCATGATTTAGTCTGTAACTTACAGATTTGTGAAGTACAGAGGACAAAAAACCCCATAAAAGTGGCTGTGAGACAGGACCAAAAATGAATCTGAAGCCAAAGAGTTCAGCCATCTAAGCAAAAGGTTCCTATCCCATATTTGTTTTCAATATATTACACTGTTTTATTAGTGTTTCAACTAATTACACGCTGCATCAATTACATATTCCCTCCTCTGCTTCTGGATAACAAAGCACAGACTACTTTACCTAGATTAGGAGGGGTAAAAAAAGTAGGCTTTTAAAAATTTTTTTTGATACATGGTAATTTCAGGAAGTAACTAGGTTGAGAACCTACAAATGCAGGCTTGCACACAGCCAAAGGATCCCAAGATCTTCAGCAGGAACACTTGCCAGCTCATTCGAGCTGGTTAGGAGCAATTCTTAGAAGACCACTGTTGAGTATCAATATAAAAGCCAAGAACACATCCCATTTCCTTCCATTTCCAGTTCACCTCCATGGCATCGATGAGGCAGCTGGGGAAAAGTAATCTGTGGTGCTTGTGTCCATGGTGCAGTTTTTGGTGATGTTAGAGCACTCAAGTCTCCAGCCCCTTAGCAAGCATTAAAGTTTATGTCAGGGATTGCAATCCTACAGTATGTGAACTGTAAACACTTTTAGAAGTGAAAATACAAAATACTGTCCCCGTGGAGGGGAAACACGGTGCTACTATCAAAAGCAGATAATGTCAGACAGGATCATCATACTTAGGAAGTTTATGCTTTAGGAAAGCATGGTAAATCAGGAGATTTCAGTAAAGGCCAGCAGAAGGGGGTCAGGATGTTTAAGTGCTACTGTAAGCAACAGCAGGGCAACTCAGGGGATCATAAAGCAGGGACATGAGGAGCTGTCCTCAAGCACAAGCGTGTCAACTAGATGGCCATGCCCTCTTGCTTGAGGCTAACACTCCAGCCAGAACAGGAATGCTGAGAGTGGCCATTGCTAACGGAATTTGGGCAACAGTTTCTGTTGTATTTCAGGTTCACCACAGGCAACGAGAAACACATTGGAACCAAGTTTCACGGCCAGGGTTATCAGGACATGTTTACACAGCGAAATTGCACCAGTACCACAGGCATGAGAACAGCACTGAGGTAGTGCTTTCACTGGGTTTGCTATGCCCTGCTTCCTTGTCCTCACTAGCCCAGATTTCTGCTGGAATTGACAGTGATGAGCTGCTCTGAACAAACAATCTTTGTGTACCAGAAGCACGGTGCCGTGCAGGCACATTTCAAAAGCTGCACCAAGAACATGGCAGCAGACAAAGTTTCGGAGACGACGTTCTAAGTCCTGTCTTAGACCCTGCAAGAAGTAATGCCGTTCCTTGCTTTGTTTAACCAGGTGGTCTTTGAGGCTTCAGCCTGGGAACAGCTTGCTCAGGGTGCCTTGAGCTTCTCTAAATTACCAGGCACAGGAAGAACATTCTACACTACACATTGTAAAGGTGCAGTCAGGCTCTCCCATTCCAAGGGGGAAACAATAACACCCCAGCTCCCTGCTTGGATGTTCCTCAAGCTCACAAAAGTTTAAATCCTTAGAAGAAAAGACATGTTAAATAACCTCCTCAAAAGGTTCCTTTGCTTGTATTAAAGATCTGTCTTCTGTGGTCTTGTCCTCATCCCTTCCTTTTCTGCTACAACTGGAGCCTACAAATATATACAGAGAGAAGTTGATGTCAGTCTCAAAGGAAATTCTCCCTAAAGTAATGGGAAAAACACCATAGGACAAATACAGATTTTAGAATCTTATGAGACAGGAAGCTGAGAAGACAGTTAAAAAAAAAAAAAAATGGAGCCTGACCAGTATAACAGCTTCAAACCAAGGTTCACAGATTGTTAAAATACTCCTAAAAGTAGCTTTAGCTTGAAAACAAAGCTATTTTAATCAGAGAAGTGTCAGAAGTCAATACACATACATGGAATTCACATATTAAAATCAAAAGCATCTTCTTGATTCCAACACCAAAGCTTCCACACAGCTCTTTACCAAAAAGTAACTACTTTTCAATCGCTCACTGAAGTGGTAGAAGACAGAAAAGTTAAGTCACCTACTTATCCAGCGAACTTAAATTGCACGTGTTCATTTTCCACACGATTCCCCACACTTCATCTCCGAGGCTCTGAGCAATGGTAGCTGTACCCCCATGCCAGACAGAACTTGTCCTGCCTTGATGGAGGCCAAACTCGAGCTTAAAATCCTGCAAATGAAAGCAATGCAGAGAATCAATTTCCACTTAAGAGAAGGGCTGTTGGCTATTCTTGACATGAAAGAGGCAACCAAAGGACAGTAGTACACACAGCCAGTTGGAGACACAGAAGGAAGAACAGACAGGTGGGACCTGTTCCATCTCCCATCTCCTGAGGGGCTGAAGTCAGCCTTTTCCACCTTCCTGTGAGAAATAGCAGCCTTGGGACAGAGGGAAGAGAGGTTGGGCAGAGAGCACTCCTGATAAAAGTCTTGGCCTGCAGAGACTGGATTGGTATCTGAAACTCATGGCAGACTGGCTGAAGAAAAGTCAGCTTGACTTTTGTCCAAGTGGGCAGTGACGGGATTGCTGATGTGCTTCCCACTGGACAATCTGAAGGGCCCTTGGCTGAGGCATGCCATGAAGGAGGGAGCTCACTGCTGTGGTCTCATTCTCTCCAAAAGGTGTGCCTACCTGCTGTCAAGGCCTTTGCACTTTTTGTGATGTTATAAGACTTCAATGCTGCTATGCAGGATCCAGGAAAATGGTACGGGTAAAGAAGTCTACAAGAGGGTGAGCTTTGGGTCCTGTCCTCACGCACTAGTAAGACCACCCAATTATAAAATACCGTCCCTTGTATTTTACAATGTTTTGTGCCATCTCATCACTCATCTGGAACATTCTTGGGTGTTTTTAAGTCAAGGCATATGTCTCCTCCAGTAAGCTTATTTAGGTTTTTGCAAGTAGAAACATTCTTTTAGAAATCAAATATCACTTTTTCTTACAAGCAACATCAAATATTACTATATATGAAAAAGAGAATAATGAATTATTGAATGTTACCAATGTAATTTCTCAGCTGACTCAATACACTCGGTATCCCCTCCTACTTATTAGCCAATTTGTGGGTCCTTCCCTAGCAGCACAGAAGGAAAAAAAACCAAACCCCACAATCCAAACCACCAAGCTTTAAGGAAGACTACCTGCTTAACAACAACAAAAATAAAACCCAAACCTATGCAGCCCCACAACTCTGTGCGTGTCTTATGATCATGCTCTTGAAGCTGTAATTTTGATTTGCAACATACACAGGAACACATTAATATTCCCTCTGAGACATCACTCTCTTGTAGTATGTCCTAATAGATATAGGAGAAAATTTGCAAAAAAGTGAAGCAGTTGGAGGCTTACACACAGAAAACCAGCATTTATCAGAACACCAGTCAATTTTTGTGTGTGTGCCTAAGTGACAAGCAGCAAGCTGGCAAAGCCACACTGTTTACTCCATCTTTCTGCCCCATAAAATGTCCCCTATTTAACTAATCTCACTAGAAAAACGTTTACTTAGATGCATCACATTATTTGCACAGAAGTCCAATCAAGTCACAGACTGGAGTTACAGATGAGGACAAGTGATTGTAGGGCAGCCCCAAGGAAATACCTGGATAGAATCAAGTACTCTTTCTGCAGTCTCCTTAAAAAAAGTGAGAAAAAGAAAAAGAAAACAAAAAAAAAAAATCAACAAAACAAAACAAAACAACAGGGGAAAAAAAACCCCACCAATTTTTACTCTATTCCTTCAGTTATATTTTCTTGGACCTGACCTGCACTGAATAGCTGCAAGAAGGAGCTGTATAAAATCATCAGGCACCACCCAAAAAAGAGCAACAGAGATCACATAAAAACAGCAGTTAGCTCTGGTTCTGGAAGCAGGAAACTCTTAAGTTACACCATGTGTGCAACTGCATCAGGCACTGCTGGGAAGATGGGAAAAAACACAGTAGATACTTTCTTGGGTCAAGAGATTGGTCTTTGGTTCTTCTTCTAAGTACCAGTGTAATACCCTTTCTGTGCTTGTTACACATCCCATTTCTTAACAGCTTTTGGCTGAAGATTAACGAAGCTTTAAAAAGTAAAACTAGGGGGAAGTTTTTACTTTGGTTTAGGACCCAAAGCACTCTGTTTACAGGCTGTTTCTCCTTTCATTAAGCCCAAGCAGCACTCTCACTGAGCATTTAACAGGAAGCAGTTCCAACCTTGCTGCAGTCCCTCGCTCCCCAGCATCAGGGATTTTTCAGCTGGAAGCAAGGGACTGAAGCCACCCCGTGTCAGCAGGGAAGATAGCAATCGGTCAAAGGCCGGCTAGAGGAGCCAGAGCTTGCCTGCCTGCTCCTGAACAGCCAGCCTCCAGTGGGACACGAGGTGCTTACTGGGTAACCTGGATATCGACCTGGGAGCTGGGAGAGCCGAAGAAGCTTGCTTTTATTCAAAGATAAGCACACAATGCTACTGACTTTCTCCCTGCCTCCAAGGTGTGTTCTCAGCACACTCAGTGGAGGGGGAGCTTTATGTGCCTCACGCTTTACAGGCTCCAAGAGACACTGAGTATCTGACTACAGGGAGTTTATTAATGACAAGTTTTGGGAACTTCTTCATGCACTGTAACATCGATAATTTCATGCCTGTTACCCCAAGAGAACCTTCAAGTCATCTTTAAGTGGTATCAATTGATGCTCTGCTCCTCCAAGCATCCTTCCAGCTGCACAGATCTGTACATCAACAGCTTTAAAGACCACAAGCTTGTGTTTCCAAGCCTGCACTAAAGTCAAGCTGCTACAGTGGCATTTAATAACCCTGGCAGGGAGGAAACTGCCCTGGAGGGTGTACAAAGGTGTCAGCTGCAGATGTGCAGTGCTGGCTGATAGCTCCCATCTGCCCATCACACCATGCAGGGAGAGCTCCTCGCCTGTACCCAGCGTGGCCAAAAGAAAACGATTTTGATTTTTTTAAACAGAACACCTCCCTTTGAAAACTGCCAGAAGCTTGTTCCATAAACCCAGCTGAGCACCTAGAATCATAGAATGGTTTGGTTTGGAAGGAACCTTAAAGATCATCTAGTTCCAATCCAACTGCTATGGGCAGGGACACCTCCTGCTAGACCAGTTTGCTCAGAGCCCCATCCAACCTGGTCTTGAACACTGACAGGGAATGGGGCATCCACAGTTTTCTCTGCGCAACCTGTTCCAGTGCCTCACCACCCTCGCAGTAAAGAATTTCTTCTTGCTGCTTTACGTTTTAAAGCCTGTAGTTGTTCACACGCAGGGCCGTGGGTCATGGCTGGCCAGTCTGGAAGGTTGAACCATGTCAGATAACCCCGCAGCGGCGGGATGGCACAAACATTCCTTCTACTGCGGGC
This sequence comes from Pomatostomus ruficeps, assembly GCA_013400735.1. Taxonomy (NCBI): domain Eukaryota; kingdom Metazoa; phylum Chordata; class Aves; order Passeriformes; family Timaliidae; genus Pomatostomus; species Pomatostomus ruficeps. Next base: position 15,254 of record VYZT01023149.1, on the reverse strand, counting down.
AGCCCCGGCAGTGGGTCCTGGGTAACAATCACAGGATGGTCAGGGTTGGAAGGGACCTCCCGAGATCATCTGTCCAACCCCTCCTGCCAAGGCAGGGTCACCTCGAGCAGGTGACACAGGAACGCGTCCAGGAGGGTTGGAACATCTCCAAGAGGGACACTCCACACCCTCCCTGGGCAGCCTCTTCCAGCGCTCTGCCACCCTCAACGTAAAGAAGTCATTCCTCATGCTGAGGTGAAAGTCCTTCCGGTTTAGTTCACGTCCATCGCTCCTTGTCCTGCCACGGGAAAGAACCTGGCACCATCCTCTGGACGAGGAACCCGCCGCCGGACCGTGCTGGGGCCTCCCACCCAGCAGCTGCAGCACCGGACCCCACGCAGCCGGGGGGACACGCGGGCTCCCTGGGGGACACTCCCCGGGGGACACCCGGGCCACACTCGGGCTCCCTGGGGGACACTCCCCGGGGGACACCCGGGCCACACTTGGGCTCCCTGGGGGACACTCCCCGGGGGACACCCGGGCCACACTCGNGGGGGCCCCCCCCCGGGGGCCACTCGGGCTCCCTGGGGGACGCTCCCCGGGGGACACCCGGGCCACACTCGGGCTCCCTGGGGGACACTCCCCGGGGGACACCCGGGCCACACTCGGGCTCCCTGGGGGACACTCCCCGGGGGACACCCGGGCCACACTCGGGCTCCCGCTGCCGCCGCCCCCCGCACGCACCTGCAGGCGCGCCAGGGCGCAGAGCTGGGCGGAGGGGTTGCGCAGCAGCAGCCGCTCCCGCAGCAGGTTGCTGCCGTACGCGTAGTACAGGAACCAGCAGCCGCTCTCGCCGCCCGGCTCCATCGGCCCGGCCCGGCCCGGCCCCGCCGCCGCTTTAACGCCGCCCTCCGTCCCGCCCCGCCTTCCCCGCTGCTTCCGCCGCCGCCGCTGCTGCGCGGGCTCCGCGCCGTGACGCAGGAGCGACACAAGCTTCAGGAGAAAACTTTCACCTTGTTCGAAATATGCGTGCTCTTTGAAAAATCATCACCGTTGTTGCAACTCTTGAGTGTTGAAAAAAAAATTAGTTTGGTTTTTTTTCCTGTAGAATATCGAAAGTTCCAATAATTTAGAAAGTGTTATGAAAAGCTGGTTAGCTTTCTTTTAGAATAATGTCGTTTTGATACGAAAGAGTAACAATAGCTACGAGCTTTATTATAATCCATACTTAAGATTTTTCTATTTGTAAAGAAGTGTCCACCTCAGCTCTCAAGGAACAGCTCAGAGAAAGTCCAAGCAGGTTGTGCAGCCTGGAAAAGCTGCCCATTCCAAGGAGCCAGCTGCTTCCCAAGGGGCATCCTCTGTGGGGAGGAACAGGCTGGCAGCGAGCAGGGCCTGCAGCCCCGGGTACCGAAATGAGCGTCCTGGCCACCTCTGAGACCAACAGTGATGATTTGTAAATACATTCCGTGAGAAGCAAACTAGAGCAGCTTTTCCCAGCTGGGAGTGCTCAGAGCAGAGTAAGACGGGAATGTGCAAGATGAAAAGGTGAGAAGATGCTGGCGTGTGGGCAGGCAGAACTGCACAGCCATGCACAGGAGCACTTCTTCTCATTCCCTGACAAGCAGTCCTGGAATGGGACTGGAAGAGCCCTTATTGCTGGCTGCTGAAGCAATATATGTATAACACAGCCAGGGAAGGCTGCCATGAACAACAGCGTAACAACTGATGATAAGACACCGCTCATTAATGCAGTTAAAGTAGCCCTCAGTGCACGCTGGCTTCCTGAGCAGAGGCAGCTGCTGCAGGATTTAGCACAGGATCCCTGGCAGCACAGTGCTCGGCCTCTCTGGGCACATGCTCATCCATGCAACACAGAAGGGAAAGCAGCTCCTTCCTTCAGTGATGTGTGCAGCAATTCATTCGAGTCCTTGCTTCAGTTTTCCTAACACAGGCGTTGGGAAAGACAAGATTCATCATAAAGCACATGAAGTGAGAAAAGTGATTCTGATCCTTCCTGACTAGTAGCTTTCTATTTTTAGGGATTATTTTTCGTATGTAGGAACGAAGTGTTGTAAAGTGAGAGGGATTACACAGGTCATAGGACTATATAGCAAGACTTCCTCACTCTCACTCCTTACAACAACCAGGAGCTGAGCCTGTCTTTTAAAAACCTGCTTCTGGGATATGCTTTCACTTCCTTTTCCCTAAGGACACACAAACTCCATTAGAACTGTCTCTCTCTCACCTTCCATCAGCTTCTGGACCATTGCCTGATTTCAACCCGAAAGCGAGAGGTTTCAAAGATAACTAAGCTTCTGCTGGTCTCAAGAAAAGAGACCAGAGGACAGCTGTGAGACAGCAGGGATCCCACGAGGGAGGCTTCCAGAGGGGCCTGTAAAGCCCCAGGGACTAAGCCTGCTGGTGAACAGGTTTTCCAGCCTTGGTGCGTGCTGCGCTACATGTTCGGGCTTTGTATGAGCTGTCCCTTGTGAGCTGAGGTGGACATTTCTTTGTAAACAGAAAAAACTTGCATAGGAATTGCAATGACGCATGTAACAATTGTTACTCTTTAACCTCAAAATTACTTCCTAAAAAAACGCCAACCAGCCTTTCATAACACTTTTTAAATTATTGAAACTTTTCACATTCTGCTCAAAAAATGCCATTCTTCTTCTCAACACTCAGAGGTTCAACAACAATTGTGATGACTTTAGATTTTGAACAAGGTGAAAGTTTTCTCCTAAAGTGTTTGTTCTTTTCCATGTTGTTCAAATTAAGACTTCAACATTATGAGCTAAGTCAGATGGTGGACAAATGAGGAGATGGAGCCCCTGATCTCATGGTTGGGTTTGTACACCCGAAAATCTTTGTTAGCAAAGGCAGCTAGCAAAATTACAGTCAAATTTATGGAAAGAGAATCCGTTTAAAATACTGTAATTTGCAATTCTAAGTATTTAATCCTTCAAAAAGACCTTTTCAAATTAAAATCTTTTGAGGTTTCCATTGTCTGCAGTCTGGACCGAATACCAAGCCTATTCTCTTACCAAGGAACGTGAGCCAGTATTTCCAGGAGCGGGGTTTTGGTGTGCATGGTGTCTAGACGTAGCATGATGCTAACTCAGATGCTATTTGAACTACCTAGGTAAACCCTAGATTTATGGTGATTATTTTTCTGAAACGGATTCAATCAGTTTGCGCTTCTGAAGTCCATTTCTTCCCCAGGTGGCCAGTCTGATGGCAAGGCAGCACGGGAGGGAAGTGAACTTGCTCTGGAGTGAAAGCTTTGCAAGTCTTTCTGCTGATGGATGTCCAAATCATGACGGGCATAGGGAAATACCTGGGCACTATGGGCAGACCTTGCTTGGAAACCAAATTCACAACAGAAAACAGAGGGAGGAGGAAGACCTTTCCTGTAGCAATTTGAGTAGAAACCTGCCAGGCTTTGGTGATGCTGCCAGATTTCACACTTCTGCCTCTTCGTGACCTTTTCAGGTGACAATCAACCCTCCCAGAGAGAGGAGCGTGTTAAATGAAATCCTGGGGGGTTTTTTGAGTTAAATCAGTTCTAGGTGATCTCCAGAGCAGCTGACATGAGACCTGTGTTAACCTGTTTGAAGCCCCAAACAATTTGTAAGCATTGTTTCCCCTTGCACGGCGCTACAAAACCTGCGCAGAGTAAGCAGTCAGGGGTACGCCTCCTGTTCGGGACCTTCCCAAACACCGGCGAAAGCTCTGGATCCCCACAGCTATTTGTGCATTGTCCGTGGAGGAGATCAACAGGGTTATTTATGCAAAGAAAGCAGGAATTCGTTTCCATCAGGTTTTTTTCCTAGATGCAATATATTTCTGAGTATATCCTACTTAGGTTTCTGGAGGGGAGAAAAAGGAAATTAGGAAAAGATAAGGAATTAGGGAAAAAATGAGTTGCAGTGCAATATATTTCTGAGGATATCCTACTTAGGTTTCTGGAGGGGAGAAAAAGGAAATTAGGAAAAGATAAGGAATTAGGGAAAAAATGAGTTGCAGTGGGGTAAGTGAAACCTGCTGAAATGTCTGCCAGTCACTCAGTGTGCCTTGTCATCACCCCCTTTACAGCCCATGGTTGTCACAGCATGAGCCATAATTGATACTGAAGAAAGAAGAGAGAACCTGGAGGAATAATAAGGACAACTGATGCAAATGAGCTGCGTGTGCAGTCCTCCCCACAGCTTTTCACTCCTCTCTGAGGAGCCCTCGTAGGATGTGCTCTGCAATTAGTATTTCATCGAAATGATACCTTTTTACCGCAAGATGGTTACAGCTGGTGGTAGCTTCTTAATACAGCGTGCAAGGTCTGGGAGTCTGCAGAGATTTCATGTTCATGCAAATGAATGCAAATGATTTTACAAGGTGTCACGATGTTGCTGTGCTTGTTCCTTCCCTATAACCCAGGGACCACACTGTCCTGCAGAAACTCAGCCTCTTTCCCTGCCCTGCTTGACAGAATAGCCACCAACCCATGGGTGTTGTGGCCTGGCCCCACTGACAACCAGGAGGAATATCCATCATCCATTTTGCAATTCTGTTTTCACAGGTTTCCACAAATAGTGCAGTCATTGAGGAGAGGAACTATTAAAATGACTGCATCTGTGCATGTATCTACCTGTCTTTTTTTGCTCTTCCTGGCTGCTGCACACCCGGTGTGGTCCTGAGATGTCACCATGTGGTCAGTGCCATCTGAGGTGGAGGAAGGGGCAATGGGAAAGGACAGCCACGTGAATCACCCCTCCAGATCAAATGCTGAGGGACGAGGCTGTGTATCTATGTCTTGCTTTTAGGGTGGCTCCCTATTTCTTGGTTTTGTGTGTATCTCCTGGAGCTCAGGTCTGCACAGACAATGACGAGCTTCTTGCTGCTGGAGCTCCTTCCAGCTCTTGGAGGAACAAAAGGGATGGGATCTATGAAAAAGCCAAAAATTAGTAAAATGTGGGAGAGAGTTTTGTAAACAGACCCCGGTGCATGCAGTCTCATCATGGAGCAGGATTTGGTCACTTTGTCTTACAGACCTACAGGTACTTGCAATATGACTTCAGCAACTGGTTAATAAATCTTGCCAAATCCACCTTGTTTCAAAGGAAAAATGCTGTGTTGTACTGCAGAGACTGTACCTGGCACCCGGTGTTTTTATCTTGTGTATGGATGTACGGTGGGAACAACTTAATAGTGGGAACAACAAGAAAAATCCCTGTGTGTCAGAAAAAGAGGTTGACCCTGATCATCTTTGTGGAAGTAGATTCCAAATCTATCTTTTTTCCTAGCACCTAGAGTTTAACTTCCCTCATTGTAAAGCTCTTGTGAATGATTGCAGCTCTCTACTGATACAACACAAGTGGTTCAGGAGATTTTCTCAAAATAGTTTCCCTTGATACTGAATTCCCTTAGTTTGCTGTGTCAGGAGGATTTGTCAGTGTGATGTTTCTGTGTCCTGTTGTCTCAGGGTGCATTATCTTCTCCCACCACAAAAGCGATGATGGCTCCTTCCAGAGGAGCAGTTCACATTGCCATCTGCCTCTGGCAGGGGCTTGTGTCTCACCAAACACCCAACAGGTTTTCTCTCAAGTCTGTCAGGTACATGAGCCTTTTTTTCCCATGAAAGTTATGACCATCAAATACAGACCAGCAGATGTAAGGGCTGTATCCTGCTGTCTTTAGGTAGGTAGTTTTGCTATTTAGTGTCATTTTTACAACATGCTCCTGGTTTTTTTATAAATTATCTTTAATACTTAGTATTATTTACAGATTAATGTTCATTTGCTTTTTTCCCCATCCTTTTACCTTCTGTAGGCTGAGAGCACTCTCGTTTATTTCTCCTTTTATTCTCTTTCAACACAGAAAAATTATCAAATTAAGTCCGTTCCAGATGGTGTTTTCCAGCCCTCTATTAACCCTATGGCTTTACATTTGAACCCTGCAGCGTATTTCACACAAAGTTGACACTTCTCCTTTTGTGCTGCCATGTCTGTAACCATTTCTGTGCTGCAAAGCTTCCCCCTGCAGAAAACATCACATGGCTCCAGCCACGATGCAGGAATGTGTCTCACAGCCACACCCTTTCCCAGAAACAACATCACTGAACTTCTTGAACTCTGAGGGCAGCTATGGCCTGCGAGATGGTGGAATGGAGAGGGGCAGGAGTATTTCCCTGTTTGTAAGAGCAGTGCTAGAACAGCTGGAGGAGCATGACAGGCCCTGGCTGTACTGTTCCTCCTAATTCTGCACAGACCTTGCAAAACATGGTGCAGATCCCCACCGAGTGACTCTGGGCAGAAACGTAACAATTACTGGTAGATCTAATTCAGTCCTTCCACTGGGCTGGTGGCCTGTGTGGATGCTTTTGTTGTGGAATAAAGGCGGCACTGTTTTTTCACTTGTTTTAAACTCATTTTAGCATGACATAAGCGAAACCAGAAAAATCTCGGTGTGTCAGAAAAAGAGGTTGACCCTGAGCATTGCACTGGTGTGACAACAGCAGTTTGAGCTCACGCTGTGGCTTGCCATTGCTCGGCTCCTCTGTGTAAGCAGATCTTTGAGCTGGCCACAAGACCTGGGCCAGCTCAGGGGCACAGAACTTCACTGGGGTCAGGGGCTTGGCGGTGTTTTCCTCCCTTCCTCACTTGCTGGAGCAAGTCCAGAGAAGGATCACTAAGATGATTAGAGGAATGGAGCACCTCTTGCATGAGAAAATGCTAAAAAATTTAGGAATGTTAGCCTGGAGAAGAGAATACTCTGGAGTGACCTAATTGTGGCCTTCCAGAACCTGAAAAGAGCTGACAAGAAAGATGGAGAGAAACTTTCTACAAGGGCGTGTAGTGACAGGACAAGGAGGATTTGGGTTTGGGTTAGGTTTAGATTAGAAATTAGTAACAAATTCCTTACAGTTAGGGTGGTGAAGCACTGGAAAAAGTTGCTCAGAGAAGTTGTGGATGCTCCATCCCTGGGATTGTTCAAGGCCAGGTTGGATGGGGCTTGGAGCAACCTGGTGTAGAGGAACGTGTCCCCGCTCATGGCACGAGATTGGAACTAGAGGAGCTTTTAGGACTCTTCCAACCCAAGCCATTTTATGATTCTGTGGCGATGATGATGATGATGATGCAAAACCAGGAAGAGAAGAGAGCAGCAAGCTCTGTACTCTGGAGAAGGTGGGGCAAGAATATCAACGCTTCTCTGCCATCTACGGGCACATCTCAAGGAGAAACAAGAAAGAGCAAATCCTTTGTCCCTCAAAGCTGTTTTTCTTTTCATCTCACACTTCTACATTGTTTCCTTTTAATGACTGTATTCTTAGCACTTGTTCCCAGTGATGGAGCATTTTGCCTACTACCCCTCTTCCTGATTTTGCTCTTTCTTCCACAGCTTCTGCCCTTGCATCAGGGATGCAACCCTTGAAGTAGAACAGGAGAAAAAACTTGCTGGTGGGAAGGGTGCTGGTGCTTTGTTGCTTTCTTCACTAGAAGAACCTTCCAGGATACATCAGAGATTCATCACATACTAGAACATTTCTGTTACCTTGAGGGTTTTTCGTGTTAAAAAGCCAAGGAAGGCACCCTCAGGCTGTACCTGCAGATCCCACTCATCATAGCAATTGACAGCAGGGTTCACATAAAGTCACCTTTTCTCCAGCTGCTGCCTGTGCTGGCGCAGTGCCACACAGGTGGACATCCCTCTCTGAGTGCAGTTGTGGTGCTTGGGAAGGTGACCCTGGCCCATGGGACAGCCGGCCCCGGTGGCTTTCACGTTGTGACAGTTCCTCTATAATTACCTCATCTTTGCTGTTATCATTTCTTTGCAGAACAACAGCTGTGGAGGGATGGATTTTGTTTCGTGCAGCCCCAGACTTTGTAGTCTGTTTTCCTAAGCTCATGCTGTCACACCAGCGTGTGCATCCTTCACTGCCCATCCTGGTGAGTGCTGAACGCATTGGGCAGCTCCTACCAAACCTGCAGAGAGGTACTGAGCTCTGAGGCCACGTGTTCCTGCGAATTTTAGGAAAGGTGCAGCTTGGGAAAAAATAAGTCTCAAGCAGGGAAAGACAGCAGTTTGAGTAAGCTGCTCTTAGACAGCAAAGACACTGCCCAGGAAAAAGAGAGGGGCCCAGCTACATAAAAACTTCCAACAGGAGTTTGTTTGTCAGAAGTAAAGGGGCAGACAATCCATCAGGATCTGATCTCTAATGAAGCACTCACTCTTCAGTCACACAAAAATCACTCAGCCACCACAAGACCTGAATTCAACGGAAACGGGTTGTCGTAGGTTCAGTGCTTTGTATGGGCTTGTTTTTCTGCTCATCTCTCAGAAAGAGCCCTTCTGCACCAAAAATTCAGCTTGCCAGCCAAGTTAACGATGTCAGGAGCAGCCTGGGCAGAAGTTGTGCCTCAGAGCACATCTATTATTCACAGGGTTTGCAGAGTGCAGGGATACACAGGAGTCATGTCCTGCCGAGGCACAAAATGTCTCAATGACAGACAGAAGGAGAATAACAATATTTTCTTCCAACGCACATGTGGCCCTGAGCATCTCTAGGGATGTGCATTTGGTAGCTGATTGGAAACAGACTTACTTTTTTTCTGCCTGCATAGAAAGCCCTGAATATTTTTTTTGGTTTTTTTTAAGAAGACAGGAAAAAAAGACAAACATTTTCAGCAAGCTAGGACAGGTCCTCATTCCTTCCTTTCCGCTCTCAGGAGCATAATGAGCGGGCAGGGAGGCTCGTGCAGTGGGTGTGTTGCAACAACAGTTGTGAATTGGCACTGCTTGGCGTTGGAAAATAATGAGTTACAGGACTAATTGAGGCAGCGGTTGTCACTGATCTAGTTAATCAGGACTGCTTTAGACCAAGTGCTCCTCCGTCATTTTCACTGTACCAAGCGTTCGAAAAAATAGTGATAAAAAAATCCGTCTGGCTAGTGCGAGGGCGATGTGACCACCAGGTGCCACTGTCGCTCCACGGGGAATACGGGGAGCCTGGAAGGCTGGGCATGGTTGGCAGGAAAAGCCAAACCGGGCAGCCATGGCTCATTGTGTCCGCCTCTGAATTTTCCTACCGGCTGTATGGAGCTGGGACAGCAGCTTCTCCCCATCCTCCAGTAAGGAGGATGCTGGCAAACTCTGAGTACCACTCACCCTGGTCTGCATTAGTTTGCCAGCAGCGTTTTTGCACAGGGAGGGAGGGATGTGGATGGAAGGCTGAGGAGCTGCTCCTCAAGAAGGCTGTGGCCTCTCTTCCTGATCTCCTCATTTTGCCTTACACGGGAGAAGCTGGTGCTGCCTCCAGCGCACATCCTGATGCACACCCTGTGGTGTTATTTAGCACTGAACAGAGTTTCTGGAGTTGCTTTAAGTGCAATAGTCGCCCCTTCAGTTTTGGCCATGGAATTCAAGCCTGAGGTTTCCGCTGTGCAGCCTTCCTGGCTTTGCTCATCTTGCGAGCACAGTTTTCTGTGCCCTAGGGAACAGGGTCCCGGCATTTCCTGGCCCTCATGTTCACTCCTGAAGGAAATCAATCCCTTCTGGCGCCACAGCCACTGCCAGTTTCTGGGACTCCAACTAGACTAGTTTTCATGGACAGAAGCAGATTTTCCTCCCTGCTTGCCACCATGAGAGTTGTCCCAAAGGCCAGCTGGTGTTACCAGTTGGCCCCAGGGGACAGTCTGGGATGGGGTGCCATAAGCAACAACATTTTTCAAGGTGAAAGGGGTGGGAAAGCACAGTTTGCACTTCCACTCTTGATTTTTTTGTTTTGGTAGTCTGGGCTGATGTTTGAATGCAGCAGTGTTTGAGAAGCAAAGGGCTTCTAGAGCTCGTGAGGTCAGGGGGGCACCAGGTGTACTTCAGATGTGACCCTAAATCACGTCAGTAAGTTCAGTTTTACCTTCTGCTTCTGCTTGCCTTGCTCTTTGTGCAGCTCTCCATTCTGTCCTGCCCTTAGCTGACTCCTTGAGACTTGTTTTCTGATGTAGCCTCTAACATCCCAATTCACTTCTCTAATCAGATCTCTTTCCATTTGAGTTCCCCACGGACTAAACAAGCCTGACATTGCCCTTCTTCTCTACCGGTTTATCCTTTATGTGTTTACCTTTTCTTTTCCTAGTTCATGAATAAAGATGTTAAATACAAGGTCACTGGGGGGCTGCTGATTTCCAAACCCAGGAGCTAGTGATATTTCAAGATCAATTCCATTATGTGATTATGTTGCCCTTACTGAGTTTTCTCAGGGAAATCGTTTGTCACAGAACAGCAGGCTCCAGCTTCCTGCAATCCTCTTAAATCAATCCCATCATATTGCAAAAACCTTATTTTAATATCTTCCATTGTAATTGTTTAATTGTTTACTTGAAGGAGCCTTCCTGGTGTGTTTAGCAGCGACCAGGTTTTTAAATAGATTACTATTTTTAAACAAAAGAGGTAAAAATGCCACCCCCCATCAGCAAAGAAACACCCAAACAAATCCAGGTTTTCTGAAAAAATGATGAACTGAAAAAGCAGTTGAAAACTGTCAGCCTCATGTTGATGCTGGCCAGCTCTTTGGGGTCCTTCAGGTAGTGAGTGAGGTACCTCCTACAGGACTGGTAGGGGTTTACAATATTTTCCAGGGTGAAAAGTGGGGAATTCAATGCCCTTCTTTGTATCTAGGGGCATTATCCCCATGGAGACTTTTGCAATTTTCTATTTTCATGTTCTTATTCTGATGTGCTCCCTGGAGAAAACTGGATCAGCTGTTCTGCAGAAACATGAAAAATTATTTTAATCTGCTGTCTTATGTTTTACATGCGTGTCCTGCAGAACCTCTGCTTCTGTTAGGACAGGGTGATGTGTTTGTTGAGCTCAAAGTGGTTATTGCCTGGGGAAAACAAGAAGCATAGTCTCAAGAAATCCAAGTCATTGGCTTGGGATCCTGCTTCACAGCTGATGTGAAAGATTCATGTCAGGGTGGGGAAAAAAGCAAGTATGCTGTCGCCTTTTCAACGATGTCCAACTGCAGCTATTTGTACAAGAAGTTGTGGCTGTTTCTAATACAGCTGTATTTTTTGGGGCTTGGAGGCAGCTATTATCTACACACCTGTGCCAGTGGCAGTTTTTGGTTAGCTGGAACATTTCACTCTCGAGTGAACACTTTCTTTTTAGTATCTAGCATCAAAATCCTTCTACAGGCCAGCCTACTGGCGCGTCTCAATGTAGAGACCAATGATCTATAGATTTGTCTGCACCTGCAGACGGACCTACCTGTTCGCAGAACGAGTTCTTCCTGCAGCAAGAAACACGCCAGGGAGTTTAAAATGCAAAGCTATTGCTCGAATAATCACAACGGCTGATCAAAATTCGAACCTTGTTTTCCCCTCTCGCCTCTGTTCTTGGGAGGAGTGTACTTGTGCAAACGAGAGAGTAAATACATCGGGTTTCGGCACCCCCGGTCCAGCTTGCCTCCTGGAAAAGGCTCTTGGCCCATTCCGAATTTTCTGTGAAATCAGCCCCGAATCTCCTGCTCCTTCAGAGGCTTCTGATCCCATCTTGCACCCCTGCTCCCTGCTCTAACAAGCTGGGCGAGCCCGGTATGTGCCATCAGAGTGTTGGTTTTTCACACCTGGTCCCTCAGAGTGGTGGAAGAAAGGCAGTAATGGAAAGAACTGCTAATGACCCGAGTGCCTCAGGGCTGGGGGAAAGGCAGGCTGCCAGCACCGGAAAGACACAGCCGGGATGTTCTTTCTAGTTCTTGTGTCACATGAAGGTAATACAGGGTTGTAAAAAGTACCTTTTTTGTCCAGGCCAAAACCTAGCTGTGATCACATCATGGGGAAAAAACCCCAGTGGCTGTAACTCCTGAAAGGACAAACAAGCACTGTCTGTAAAAAAAAAAAATAAAATAAAATCTGTGCATTTAAACGACCAGCTGTGCATCCAGTGATGCCTTGGTCTATAGGGTTCAATGCCTCTCCTGAAGCAGAGATTTCCTTCATCTATTCTGAATTAACTGCAGTTCTTTGCTCTCTTGGGGGCTATACCTATTCCTAGAGCTAATTCAAATTAGCTGTCCCAATTAATTAAAGTATCTTAATTAATGGAAAAATACAGAGTCTTTATCAGGCACTCCTCAGCTGGAACACAGCCTAAGATACCACAGCTGAGCAGAAGAAAGATATTTTCTTTTATGCTTTAAATAGCTTTCTAATATGAAAATGTGGTTATAACCAAACTCATACGAGGATGAAGTTGTTTTCCCACAGCTGTAACCCAAATGTGGATTGTTACTCCATTTCCACTCAAACTCCCACTGAAGGCAGGGTGGTGTTGCCCGAGGAAGGACTGGTTTTATGTGGGATGCCTCGGAGAGGAAATGTGAGCAAAGACAAGCAGGGGAGAGCATGAAAACACCATTACTCACTTCCCTGTGAGAGGAGGGGGAGGATGACACACTGGAAGTGGCTGGTGTTCTCCCCCTCTGCCCGCCCAGCCCTGTGGTCACCAGCTGGGCTAAAGACAGTAAGGAGGAGGACAGGGACAAGCCACAGTCCTGCCTTGCTCAGACACCCTGCTCCAGGCACAGGGTGTGAAGGAGAGTCGTGCCATCCAAACAATCCCACGTGAGCCCTGCAGTTGCATGGGTCAGTGTTGTAGTTTTAGTAGTAGGGAGGGGGCTATAAAGATAACTCCTGTGAGAAGCTTCTGGAATTCTTCACCATTTCCAGCAGAACCAATCTCTGATGGCTCTGAAGATGATGGACATGCCACTGACCGTGTCTGGGCCAATTAGAAAGGTTGGTTATGCCTCTGTGATGACA
>VYZT01023143.1:1611-17359 GCA_013400735.1 Pomatostomus ruficeps | reverse complement strand
ACAGGAAAGATATTATCAGAGAATCATGTGGGCTGGAAGGGGCCTTGGGAGGTCAGCTTGTCCAGCCTCTACTAAAAGCAGGGTTAATTTACATGTTGGAACAGACTGTTGCTGAATTCTCAGAGACTACAGGATCCTGATCCAGGCTAGGGGAAGGTGTACAGATTCCAAAAGGGAAAGGCATGGGCTGAGTTGGCGCCTCACTGCAACTTGTGATGCAGTTGGATATAAACAGAAATTAAGCATGTAGGGCACACCTCTTGCCTGAGTTGGTTTAAGAGCTGTCATGGGACAGAGCAGGGACTGGCCTCTAACTTCTGTGCAAGCAGAATAAGGAGACTGGTTAAATTTATGAAAAGACACTTTTGCTTTCAAACTTTCAGTTTTGAAAAAAAAAAATAGGTAGGTTTAATGTCCTAGATTTAGTTACCACATCAAAGGGACTTGGGGGTTATTAACAATAGATCTTGAAGTGGGTTTTGATACTTATTTTCTTATAAAATACAGAGCAGTTAGCTACAATTTTCATAATAATCTTTCTGTCATTATAGTAATTTTGAAATGACTTTGTCCTTAGAACTTTTTCACTCTTGCTCGCATAAAATCTCATGTTTGAGAGTCTTGCAGATGATTGCAAATGGACAAAAATGAAGGGTTTGCACACCTACTTCTTCTGTGTCTTTTCCTGGGAGGCCAGACTGCAGATTGAAAAGAGGCGGTAGGCAGGTGTGGGTTGGCCTCTTCTCCCAGGCAACCAGTGACAGGATAAGAGGGCACAGTCTCAATCTGCCCCACGGGAGGCTGAGGTTGGACAACAGGAGGAATGTCTTCACAGAAAGGGTGATTAGATGTTGGAATGGGCTGCCCGGGGAGGTGATGGAGTCAACATCCCTGGAGGCGTTTAAGGAAAAGCTGGATGTGGCACTCAGTGCCATGGATCAAAGTTGGACTCGATCATGTCACATGTCCTTTCCAACCCAACTGATTTTGTGATTCTGTGGTCCTGTGGTTGAGATATCTCTAAGGATGCCACCCTTTCTATGAGAAAGGAGTGATATCTGCTCCAGAACTGATCATAATGTTTAGAGGTATTAAAAGATGAAAGCCTCATGTGTTGCAGAGAGATAATGATGGTGCTCTGTGCTCTGAAAGGGAGCTATTTTTCTTGCTTTGTAGTTAGTTGTCAAAACCAGTGCACAGTTTTATGACTTAGATTTGAGGAATTATTGTCAGCTGTTTTTTAGGTTCCCACTTTTGCAATTATCTGGTTTTAATTTGAAACAAATTAAGTCTTAAAGTTAGCATAAATGGGTAGGATTTTCACTATTTGGAAAGTGCTAAATGCCTTTTTCAGGATCAGAATTTCCTTGTGGTTTGGAAAGTCTTAATATCAAACAAAGGATTTAATTTCCAAGAATATATGTGGCAAACAATATGGACAAGGAAAATCTGTATCTAACTGATCAAAGAACTTGTCTACAGTGGTAGGTTTAGCTTTCATATTGATAACAAATTTGATTAGGGAAAAGTATAATCACGGGATTAAAAAAATGGGGCATAAACCTGGTTATAATTAGAATTAGAAATGGCATGAATAATTGAAAATTATTATTACAATTTATTATATCTCTCAATCACACCAAAATTCACTTCTCCTAACGTCTGCTCTACTCTTCTTTCTGTATAAATAGAGGATTAGGATTCCAGATGAAGAAACAGACATGAACATACTCACAGGAGAAACTATAAACTCGTATTTTCATTCAACAAATTGAGACAACCCCTGTTCAGCACAGTAGGAGCTTTTATTATGTAATCAGTGTTGGTAGATAGATCTAAAATGCCTGCTCTTCCAAAGGACATGAGTCAGATCTCTAATGGGCTTCGGAGTGATCTTTCTCTGCATGTGTGTGTTTACCGTCTAACAGGAAGAGACGGGAAACAGAACTCCGTGCAAGTAAAAGAACCCTTTTCCTTTGCCTTGCTATTCCTCTCTTGCAAAAGTCCGTGTAAATTCTTGCTGGAATGTTTCTCCTTCCACAGGAGGCAAGCAGGGGTTTTTGATTTTCACACTGAATTGTGATCATACTGTGATCTTTTGAAGACATTACATGATGTAGCTGCAGAATCATCCTCTCTGCTCTGAAATACTTGTTTCATTAGCACCTTATTACACTGCAAACCAGAACACGGCTATCTTTAATCACTGACAGTGTCATTAAAAATAAATTAAATCATAGATATACCTCTCCTAAAAAAACTAAAAGGGTGCACATTTTTTTAAAAAAAGACTGTTCTATTAAACAAAAGGAGAAATAAACAGCTGTTTCCTACCCCCTTTGCTTTTTCAAGCCAAACATTTAGTTTTATTATAATTGTTTTCATTTCCACGTTTATTAAAATAGTTTCCTTTGCTAAAATCTTTGTGTATTTATGTTAAAAAATTAGTATTTACTTTTGATTATGCAAAAACTGGCTAACTTTCCAGAAAAAACACCTCATTTATTCTTTGTGTTAAACATTGTTTATATGCCAGAAGAGAAATGCAACACCTTGATTTCATGAGATGTATTATTTGCTTAAGGGAGTATAGCAAACTCTTTGACAAATGAACTCATTATTAATGCAATAATAGGATAAATACACTATAAAAGGATATAAAAATACTATTTAACATAACTATTTCTGTCTTTGTAAAAAGTATTTTTATAGGCATTAAATCTGACTTTCACTCTTTCCACGTCTTCCCCAGTTTCAGGCTTAGAAAGTAGGAATTGAAAGAAAAGAGACATTGAAAAATAGATTTGTTACGCCTGGGATGGTGGAAAGGAACTCATTTGTGAAATCACTGTCTGAACTGAATTACAGCCTCCTTCTCTGCTGCTTGCATAGGCCCTCTAGTTTATAAGTCATCACTGCTAAAAGTTACAATCTAATAATAATAGCAATAGTACTAGTACTGGCACCACAAGCTTCAAACGATATTCCCTTTGTGTTAAGCATTAAAGAAAAACAACAGAAATGGAAAGATCAAGGGAAAAACAGACGCTATTATTTTTTCCATTTCACATCAATGAGTCACGATACATTTCAGCAAATATCCAGTGTTCTCCTGAAATAGGGTTTGCCACTGGAGTGAGGGTTAGACCATCCCGATGACACTTGAATTACTCTTTACTTGCACCCTGCACTTTCCCCCGTCTCCCGCTGCTTTGATTGCCCATGTCAGACACGTCTTGTAGCAGATGCAGGAAACATGCCTAGACTTTCTCTGAGAAAGGGTGTGCAGGACAGGGAAGAGGAGGTTGTAATCTTCGGGGTTTCACTTAAAATGGAAGAGGATCAGCAGGGGAGCTGTCGAGGATTGAGCGCAGCTCTGTTTGTTCACAGGTCCATCCACAGCATCTCATCTCCAAGCCCTGATCAGTGGAAGGTGCTTATGGTGGAGTGTAACAGCAGACAGGCACACTCCAAATAGTCACTTTGTTCTTTTAACACAATTAACATCTTCTGTATTTCATACCCATTGGTGGTGTACGTTTTTCCCCCCACAAGAAAACATTCAATATCTGTCAAACCTACAGGGACTCTAAAACCTCATCAGTTATTGTGGGAAGGAGCTACGTATCTTAAAGCTTAATTCACAAAACTATCCTTTGTGAATTATGTGGGGTTGTTTTGGTTATGACTTTAAAAATTTTGTTCTGAAAGCGTTGCACTCAATTTCCTTTGCTGCTCATTGTTGTTACTGAGACACGGAACAACTTCCTAACCTCTGCAGGGCATGATTGATTGCATAGCTCTCTAACATATTTTCTCCACAGTCAGTTCTGCAACTAGAAAAAAAAAATTAAAAATCACATTTTATTAGGTATTCATGGACAAAATCAAAGCAATATCCTGATAAACCTTATCTTTCTATGACTTTTTTTTTATTTATACTTTTCCTCAAGCAATTTGAACTTCACAAGTTTCCTGTTAGCTCACTTTTCTGGTGTTCATGGTCTCTCTGAGTGGGAGCCCTGTTTCTTGGAAATGCAATATTGCTTGCTCTTCCCAAGACCTGCTGGCTGAGCATATTCTGCAAGCTTGTTAAGTGTGCACACTGTCCTGTCATAGAGACTGTTCATAGAGAAGATCAAAGCTGTTCAGCCACTTGTCCTTCTCTCCTAATGACTTCCTAAGCTTCAGAAGGATTTTTTTATCTTTCTCAAATATATAGCGATTTAAAGTTGTTTCAGATGATTCTTTCCATAGTCTGCAGTGGAATATTAAAATGTTTCCGTATGTTGGAAAATTCTTCTGTTTTATCTATTGCCCAGTTGCAATTTTCAATGTAATAAAGATGGAGGTGATAGAAGACAGTCCTTTTGATTACCAAAGGTTTGGACATGGCTTGTCTTTCTGAGGTATACTGCCTGGGAAATTCAGTAGAATGTAAAAGAATATTTCAGATCCTGTATTTGGAAGTGGGCTCATACTCCATACGAGTATTCTACTCTCAGTTTTAAAGTGTGTTATCTTTATTACACCAGTTTTACCGCAAGGAAAAGAGTAATTTGCTGGATTAGATGGGAAAAAATTAAAGGTATCTTGAGCTAAAAAAACCTCAGACCATTGAATTAAAAGAATTGATGAAAAGAAACTATGAAAATGAGAAAAAAAAAAAAGATACACTGAGAGATGTGTTTCCTTGAAATGTTCTCTGAATATCCTTTAATTTTCTTGTGCTCATCCATTTGTTTAATATTATAAAAGGTCTTCTAACTATTGGACTAAACTCAATGATTGCCACTTAATATTCAAATGATCCTCCACCAAGAGAATCGAGTTCTGCCACAAAGAGCTTCTCCCTTTGGTTTATTACCTTTATATTTTAGTTTTCTGCCAGCCTGTGTCATGTTAGGCTTAAACCAATTTCTCAATAAATAGAATAGAAAGGAGATGCTGTTGTGTTGCTAAATACATAAAACAAAAAATAGATGAATTGAAGTGGGTGGCCAGAATTACAGCAACATTCTAGATGAGTTTGTACTTAATAGCATTTGAAGTAGAAAACTGGAAATAGTTTGCCTGATGCATCCTAACATTTTACTTGCTTCTTCTATAATTTATTCAAGCTGGTGGTTCGCAGTTTGACTAACCACAGACATTTCTTTGTCCCCCAGACTCACAGCTAGTTTAAGCTGAGGTTTTTGCTGTTAGTTCACCAATAAACGATGGGAAACTGCTGTACTTTGATGTTCAACATATTTTCTCATTTCTATTCATCTATTGTCAAACTCCTCCAGTTTGTTTTGTTCCATTTTCTGCTTTGACAAAGTGCTCTTGGTGACTTCTGAGACTTTCCACTAGCCCCTGCTGTCCTGGCAGATCAGAGCAAAAAATTGCTCTTTCCCTTGAGGACCAAGCAGGCAGCTCTGAATGCTCCACTCTACTCTGAAAAATCTAGGTCTCTCACTTGGCTTCTCTGCTTTTTCTTTTCTCCTTTAATTTGTTCCCAAATCTGTAGTTCTACTCCACAACTTCCCCAGAACAAGGTTAAACCAAAGCAAATACCCAAAAATATATCAGGCTTTCCGTGGGCGGTATGGTGCCTAGAATTGGCAGGAAAGTGATTTTTAGGAGCACAGGAAGTATAGCCAACACTCATTGTCTCCAGAAGTGTAGGTAGGGTTGTCGTTCTGAGACACCACAGAAACAGCCAGAGCAGGGGGGCCCAGCAACAGCAGACGGTGGTGGTAGTGCAGGTGGGGCTCTGTTCTCACAGTGAGGTTACAGCCCCCAATATCTGAGCCAGGTGGGTCATAGCAGGGTGCCACCAAAGCAGAGTGATTCATGAGGACCACTCTCCCATCAGGGATTGCAGTCAGGAGGAGGTGCAGCCAGAGAAAAGGAGACAGGGCAGAAGACAAGTTAGTAGTTCTGAAGCCAATCCAGAGACAGGGCCAGAAACAGAGAATAAGACACGTACAACTACGGGTATCACAGACAACACAAAATAAACAACAGCCATAGAAGATCCAGGGGTTATTTAAGGAAGGAAAAAGAACCCCAAAAATGAGAGGATAGATGTCTTACTCTGATGACTACATACTTGGAGGCTTCCCTTGCAGGGCTGTGTTCACCAAAACCTATTTAGTCTATGCACAGGTGGTTTTGTCTTGTGTTCTTTCATTAATTAACAGATTCAGAACTTGCTTCTTTGGTTTAGTTCAGTTTTTGCCAAAATTTACAACAATCCTATAGTGGCTTTTGCTAGCAGGTTCCTGACAGAAAATTCAAAAGTTCCGTTTCAGCCAGTTATCCAAAACAAAGTATCTGCAGCCTATAAGCATTAGCAATTTAAGTTATGTTTTTCACCTACAAAATCACCATAAATCAGTCTAGGACCGAGGGAGTAAGTCTGAGCTTAAATGGAATTCCAGGACCAATCTGCAGAGCTTGTGTGGGTGGAGATCCCAAGTGAGGCTGGTCAAAGCAATTTAAGCCTATTAGTGCACTCAGAGCCATGCATTTATGAATCACCTAAAAAACCTTCTAAAATTCTTCAAACAACCAACTCAAAATATTATTGATAAGCTAAAATTTTCTGCTCCATCTTACCATTGCTTTTAATGTTCTCTTCTTAGGCAAATTTCTTCCTGAGTTTTCAGCTCCATCCATCTGATCTAAAATGAAGCATTAATCTGCATATATTCTAGAACAGACACTGGTTGAAGTCGCCACCTGCTTCTTGGTTTTACATGTGATGTAACTTCAAAATATGCTGTAACAAGGGATTCTAAACCACAGTCAGTTGTGGTAGCCAAGAGAGTTTTAGTAGACCTGGCTCAGCGGCAAATAAGGATGACCTTGAAGGATCTTCCTCCGAATTCATTTTGATCCAGTCAGATGCAAGACACTTCCAAATCAGAAGCTATGTAGGTGCAGTGTACTGGGAGTAATGGCAAAGCAACTCATCTGTGCATGCTAAACTAGTCTGGAAATAATTTGTTTCTGAAACTATTCCCTCCTCTAGAAGACGCTGATACTAGA
Organism: Pomatostomus ruficeps; assembly: GCA_013400735.1. Taxonomy (NCBI): domain Eukaryota; kingdom Metazoa; phylum Chordata; class Aves; order Passeriformes; family Timaliidae; genus Pomatostomus; species Pomatostomus ruficeps. The sequence continues at coordinate 10,321 of VYZT01023143.1, read as the reverse complement.
TTTTTCAGTCTAGTAAATAAAGGAAGACAAGGTGCTCATTAAAAGCAATGCTCCTTTCACCTTGGCCATATGCTGTTTATAAGCAACTCTAGTGTATCATTATGCCAGTGACAGTAGTAAATCCTTGGAGAAATGTTCCTGTGAAAATACAGTCCACATATGTCTGCAAGACTGACAATCACCGCAGTGATTAACATAGAGATACCATTATGTTAATCCCTCAGTACAATTTTTATTGCATCAGTCTGCCTCCAGCTCTGGGTAAACTTTGCTTATACATTTGTCTGAAAGAAAATAAATAAAACCAATAATGTCTTATAAAAAGAAATGTTCCATTTCTAAAAAGAAGGAAGTCAGGAGAGTGCTGTGATTTCAGCTATACCAGACAGCTGATGGAATAATTTCTGCTTGATGTAGGATCCACGTGCAGAGTACAGCTCCGTAAGCAATACCCTCGCATGACAGATATTTTATGTCATTTGGCTCAGCATCAGCGGAGAATTGTGGTTCTTAGCTAGCTGGCCAGTTAGAGCAAACATGTTTCTGAGTGGCCAGCTCACACCTTCCAGACCGTCAGCATACCAGGACACTTACCTGTTTTCCATTTCCTGCTGCTCCAGGAAGTGTATGTGTAGGACCTTGTCTCCGTGCTGGTCTGTCATGGTTTTGCAGGCAAGTGAGCTTGTCGGTCCATACAATATTATGTTAAAAAACCTTTTTTTGGTTATTTGGAGAGGAAAAAGGGACAGCAGATTTTGGGGGGAAGGGAAGAAGAAAAACATATTGTAGTAAAAAAGAAGGTGCTGCTCACTGTGGATAAATTAAGTGTGTTTAAAAGTTCACCTTACTTGTTCTATTTGACATGTGTGGGCTAAATTCATGCAGTTGTCCCTTCATTAGCTATAGAGGGGTGACAAACAGGCAATTATTTCAGAGTATAATAATTTCAATTTTTAGATAAAGTGAGGAATCAAAATGTATCTTATCCTGCCTTTCTGAACAATTTTGGCTTTTCCACTTATAATATTAGAAGGTCATTTCCCTGTATCATTGCAAAGGTTTCATATTGATTAAATTATATTTTCTTGTAAATAAATCACTTTTGTCATATTGAAATGGTAGAGAAATCATCATTTTCCCACTCTTTTAATGTTAAAATGCATGCATTGCTATAAATATGGCTGCTACAGACCTGGGCTAATGTGGTGATTTTTGCAATTCAGCTCAGCTGTTCTTAATGCATTCAGTGATACTTTAAGCAATCAGCTTTACATGGCCTACAATATTCTTGTGCATGGTGAAGAAAGAGTACTATTTTAGAACTTGAAAAAGAAATAGCTGATAAAAAGATGTCACAGAATCATAGATTCATAGGATGGTTTGGGTTGGAAGGTACCTTTCAGTTCACAGTGATACCTTCCACTAGACCAAGTTACTCAGAGTCCCATCCATCCTGGCCTTGAACACTTCCAGGGAGGGGCATTCACAACTTCTCTGTGCCTCACCACCCCCACAGTAACAAATTTCTTCCTCGTTACTCATCTAAACCTACCCTCTTTCACTTTGAAGCCATCTTCCCTTTTCCTAGCACTGCATGCCCCTGTAAAAAGTCCCTCTCCACATTTCTTGTTGGCCCCATTTAGCTACTGGAAGATGCTCGAACGTCTCCCCTGCTCCCTCTCTTCTCCGGGCTGAACGATCCCAACTCTCTCAGCCTGTGCTAACAGGAGAGATTCTCCAACTCTCTGCTATCTTCATGGCCCTCCTCTGGACTTGCTTCCATGTCCTTCTTATGCTGGGGGCCTGAGAGCTGGACACAGTGTTCCAGGTGGGGTCTCACAGGAGCAGAGATATCCTCTAGCTGCCCTCCCCTACAATTTTCGTTTCCTCAGCACTTGAATATATGCATTGTCATATTTGTATTTGGCATTTTGGATGGCATAAACCCCGGTCAGGACAGAGAAGATGGGAATGTGGATGTAGATGTAGACAAAAGATGTAGTATAGTAATGAAAAGGAAGAGGGGAAAAGTCATGATGAATGTGGTTGTCGTGGTTTTGATTCTGGCTAAGTGCCAGGCACTTACGGCAGCTACTCACTTGTTTTCTTTCTTGTCACAGCTGGATAGATGAGGGAAGGAGAGGGGAAAAAAACTAAGGGAATTAACTTAGAGGTTTATGAGTTGAGATAAGGAACTGGGAGAAAACACTTTAAGCACTGGAACAGTTTGACCAGAGAGCTGATGGAATCTCTGCCCTTGGAGGTTTTCAAGACTGAGCAGGGCAAGGCCCCAAACAAGTTGATTTAACTTAGGAGGTCGGCCTGCTTGGTGACAGGGTCAGACTGGATGGCCTCTGGAGGTCACTTCCAGCCTAAGTCCTCCTGTGATTTTTCTGAATCAGCATAACCGAACAGTAACCTTCTACAGAAGTAAACTATCTTCTTCAGCAGACTCTCTAGCTGCTTATCTCACTAGCTCCTAATGTGGTTCCTCAGTTATGTCAAATTAGCAAAATTAGCATTCCTTTGCACACAAAGTTAGCCTTGTTCATACACCATAATTACTTTCACTTCCCACCTTGAAATTTAGGCAGACGTCTCAATGATTAGATGTTATCGCTCTGTTTATAGTGCCTGACTGTGCTTTTGAACATCTTTGTGTCAAGGACGAGATACTGACTTCTTGTTTGTGGAGCATTGCACAAGCATGTAGCTTAGTCTAGGGGCATTTCCAATGAGTCAGGCTAACGGGAAACAGGAAAGAAAGCAATTTCCTCTTGCTCCCCCGCTCTTCTCCATTTTTCTTTATCTCTTCCCCCTCCACATTTTGTGTCATCTGCAGACTTAATATCAACCCCTAACCTCTTTGTTCTCTCTTTTCCTAGAAATTCTTAACCCTTGTTTCATTTCTGGGGCTCACTGTTTTGCCCTGCAAGCTACACTTCCCAGAGGCAGCAGGAAAAATGAAAAAAGATTCACAATGATGGTGTAATTAGTTATACAGGAATAGACTCTACTAAATTCATCTGGGAATCTCCTTGGGAAGCAGTAATGTCAACTATCACGTGCAGCAATCTCCCAACTTCTTGCATTTTAATTTTTTCTGTGCTTGTTTTTTACTGAAAGATTCTGGCTGGGGTTTTTTTTCCACAATATATTTCTTTGTGCTTACTCTCAGTCTACTGCAATCTATGCAATTTTTGAAACTACCCACATTCTATAGATAATTGGGCTAATCAGAGGTTTCAGATGAAAGGACTAAATCTTGACAGCATGAATAAGGTTTCCTTGAACTACCAGATGCAAATGATAATTCCTGGGAGTCACAAGCCCAAAGTCAGAGTATTTTCCCAAGTGCAGGTATGTTTTTCACTGGTTTCCCATGCTGATAAACTCCACCAAAGCATTTTTGCCCTGTACAGTTATTTTGACAACTGCATCATTGACATAAATGAAGTTTTTAGACTGTACAGGTTGCACATCCTGGTGATCTCCTCATGAAATCCCCCCTTTGGGAATCAATACAAACGTTCCCTTGTAAGACACTGCTGAATGGAATCACTCTTAGAGTGCTTAACAGCTCTTGTTTATAAGAAGACAATTTACAGGCTTGCAAATTCTATTTGATTGAATAAAATATGTTTCTATTGAAAATGAATAGGATGAATGGGCTTTTTAGTCCTATATTTTCAGGTTCAGTTCACAACTGTAGAGCCTGTAATTAATGAGAATTTGGGCACTACATGAATGCTGCTCTCTAGCTTCCCAATATAAAGTCTTACGCTTTCTTTGACATTGGTGTGCTGTATAAATTGGGGCATCCTTCATATCTGCCTAGAAAGATGTCTCAGTTTCCAGTGAAGAGTCAGGGCCCAGAGCAGGCTTCCCTTGCTCTGGGGGTTCAGCTGACTGCACTCACATCCAGCTCACTGATGGGAGTTGCCCTGAAGAAATCCACAGCAGGACTCCACACGGGTCTCCACTCCTTGCCTTGGGAGCTGCCTTCATGCTAAAACTCTCTCCCTTGTTCTCCACCAATCCCAGAATATTTAAGACTGATTTGTGCTTAACTTGAAGAGCCAAGGAAAACTATTCCTTGTTACCTGGCCCATGAAATGAAATGGGGAATTGTGACTTCAGTGTGTGCTCTATAGCTCACCCCTTTCAGAGAGAGGCGCTTTTAAAAGTCATGCACACAACAACGACACTGACATGATCTTTAAGCAAAACAAAAGCATTTCAGTGTTATGTAATTTGGATTGCATGCAAATCAGCCCTTTGCATTAATCACAATTTGTATGTTCGCCCTTATGTCCCAGCGGTGCCATTGGGTTTGTTTCTCTCAGTTGCTGTGAGGTGTAATTCTTGTGCAGCCACTGGAAAATCCAGCAGTTATGTAAGACATTTAAAAAGTTTCTGTTTGAACTCTTCCTATCTGTCTTATTTTATCGGTTTGTAACTGGTAATTATGAGTTCACGCTGATCTACAATTTTAGTTTCCACAGCAGTGCTTTTTAAAAGTCATTTGGTTTTAGTGTGTCTTATTCTTCTCCAGTAATATATTTCAAGGTTTGGGTGTAACACTGAAAAATTCATAAAGTTCCTAACTAGTTGAAAATTTTTGAACTGTATTATAGTTACGGAAGCTGCCTGAATGACAAATGAGGCACAACAGAGCAGAAAGAGAGGTGAAGGGAGAGCAAGAGAAAAAAAGGGAAAAAATATACAAAACTGAGCACAAAGGGACAAGAGAAATGCAGATTGTAACAAAAGAAAACCAGAATAAGGAAAGGTAAAAAAGAGTGGGAAGAGAGAAGCAGAGAAACATTAAAAATCTAATAGAATTCTTTGGTCACCGCCTAACAAATAGCTTAGCCAAATGTCAACTTGTATCCAGTCTCATACCCATACGCTTGGCACACAACGGTAGCTAAAAGACTCACATGCCAGTGTGATACTTTAGTTTCTGAGGAAAACAAAAACTTGAGGTCAAATATCAGATGATAAAATGAGAAAAACTTGTTGCTGAGAAACTGCAATTAGAGGAGTTATCTGAATGCAAATTCTTAGAGACTAGAGTTCACACTGGTTGAATTTTAAGAAGTGGTGGAGCCAGTACTTTCTTTAGGATCTGTTTCTTTGGATAACCACCCCAAAGTGAACAGACTGCTGTGTTTGAAAATCACCTTTTAATTGATTAACAGTTGCACTTATGTTAAAGAATAAATCAGATGTATTTAGTAAGATTTGCCTTCATTCACGGCCTGTTTATCAGCATTAATGCTGTGTCTGTTCTTCAGTTTCTCTGCTGTTTATTTCACGGTTTCAGGGGCTTCGTTTGTACGTTTGTCTTTCCTCTGGGATTATTATAGTGTAACCGGACAGTTGTTGCATCAATTGCCCTGTTTGGCTTTCTGCATTCTGTAGTGGCACAACACTTGCACTCTTCCAGTCTTTGGATCTCCTTAGCTGCTGTGCCTGTTATAATCAGGTGTAATCTCCAGGCCTCAGCACAATGAAGGAAAGGTTTTGTATCAGTAGAGCAATCCAGCTCCTTCAAAAAAAATTATCACCTCCTTGATTCTGTCAGCATAAATTCACATGGAATGTCCCTCTTTAAGAGAGGTTTACTAAAATGATCCTAAGGATTTTTGACCCATTGAAAACAATAATAATTGTAGTATTTAAGCTAAGGAAAAAGAGCTGGTTGCTGTTACTCCTTAAACAGCCCTGCTGGAGCCAGAATGTCACATGGTGTGTTTTCCTCTTATGGTTAGTATTCCCATTGTAAAATGCTGGGAGCTGGATGAAGGATTGCTGTCTGTGCATCTTACTAAGAATTTAGAAATCGGCTGCTTTTTGCAAAATGCATCTGCCTCTTAGGTTTAAACCTAAATCCAAGTGACACATTTAGGATGTTCAGCTCTGAGATAACTTGGAGTGCTCATAACTACGGCGCTGTTTGCCAGTGTGTCCCTGCTTAATAGCCTTTTGGTCCAGCCATTAGTGCTGAGCTTCTGTGGAAATGCAGCACTTTGTACTCTCTTCAAAAATGCGATGTAGAACAACTTTGCCACATGATTTTGGGCTTTGTGTCATATCAGAATTTTGTCTACCAGTGATCATAAATAAGACAGGAGGTAGATCCTAGATGACAGACGTGTTGATAGAGACACAACTGTATAAATTGTTGCTTGAGAATCTTCCTTCATATTTAGATTAACACCACTGTAATCCACGATTGCCCCCAATAGCACAAAACTTTGTGTGCTTCCAGAGAACACCAACATGCTTACACCAATAGGTTTAGTTCATTTGTTAGAGTTCTGAAACAACTGCTAATTGAAATTTCTGATCCATTTGTAAGCTCTGTGTGTAAATTTGTTTTTAAGTCTAGGAACGGAGAGGAAGGAATAGCAAAAAAATTCCAGTTTGCTTTTTTTCCACATTCACTAATGTCACATCCTTCTCCAGGAGAATATGGATATCAGGGAACAGAACTTCTTTCCTGGTTCAGTTTTAAAGACTGCAATCAAAGGACATAATTGCAAGTGGCTGGCAGTGGAGCAGTCAGTACTCACAGCCGTGCATTGCTTAAGCCCTGCATGGGAGAAGTGGCCATCCCAGGGTGGGTTCCAGTCTCCGAGATTGCACCCCAGTAGTAGTCAGCTGGAAAACACTAAAAAATAATGTCATTACTTGAATTCTACTCCGTGTCCTTGACTAACTCAGGGTCATAGAAAGGTCTTGACCAGTATACCATGTCCCCTTAAAATAAGCCACACAAGCTTGAAATAAACAGGGATCACTCTTTTATTTTAAAAAGAACTCGTTGGAAGATGACAAGCTATTATAGTCCTGACCACTCTTCCCTGCCCTCTCTCATCTCAGTCATTCGTATATGGGAAAGGCAATCTGGTTTCCTTCCTCCCTGCAATCTCACACTCCTGTTTCTGTCTAGGGTGTCGCACTGTTTGGACACAAAGAAAACACGCACAGTCGACCAGGCCGAGGAGCAATGACAGAGCCAAAAGAGCCAAGAGAGGGCCAAAACAGAGAGGGCAGAACCCTCTGACCTTTATTTATATGTTCTTAGAAATCACCGTGGATTGGAGGTAGAAATTACCACCTCTCAATCACACTGGTCAAAGGACAAATCCATCCCATGTCTCCACCTAGGAGAATGGAATGAAAACAACAAGGACAGTTAGCAAAAACATGGCCATGTTTACAACAGCATGCGTGAGAAAGTACTACAGCAAAGAGAAACATTGAAGAACTGCAAAACTCAGGACAACACTAGGGTTTAGTGTATCTGTGCTGATCAGGAGAGCTATATTCCCTGTCTATTGTCACTAGTTCACCATGAACTTGTCCACACTGATCTCTTACTGATCCAGAGACAACAGGAACATCTTGTATTATTTAGGAAACCCACCGGGGAAAGAAAGGAGTCAGTTGCAATCCTGCAACTTATGACCTTTCACAGGATAAAATACTGCCAGTGGAACACAGACTAGAGACCAGGTCCTCTTCTCCCATGAGTACTGAATGTTAGACATTTCATTGTTTTGGTCAAGAAATTTTGAATGTTTCTGCAAAATAGGATTGTTTTAACAACGGTTGTTTTCCAGTCTGCTCTGGCTAAGGCTTCAGGCATCTTTTGGGGGTCATGCAATGAGCAGTAGAATCCCTTCAACACCATGCTATGTACAGGACTGAAATGGACCTAGATCTCCCACACTTGCTCTGAAAACTTAAAAAACCAACATATATACATATAAAAAGGTGAAGGAAGAGGTTTTTTATCTCCTCCTGTAGCTATCAGAAAAAACAATCCCCTGCAGGAAACCCTCTCTTGTGTACGAACAGATCTCAGACTGCATCTACTTTAGCAAGTCCTAAGACATTTAGAGGAACATTGGTCCTTTGTGTTAGCTACATTCTGAACTGTTCAGATGTGTTAATGCTGAGGCATATCTAGACATGCCAAGAAGCAAAACTGTAGCGAACTGGGAAATACTAAAGGAAAAAGAAACACAAGCAGTTGCAGAGTTTTGGTATTTGCAATAGCAGAAAGCAAAACCCAAAAATTTTAGGATTTCAATTTTGGCCATAAATAGCTGCTAACTGTGCTTTATTTCGCAGAATCACAGAGTAAGCTGAGTTGGAAGGGACCTTAAGGGATCCTTAAGTCCAGCTTCTGGTGCTGCACAACACCATCCCAAGAGTCACACCATGTTCCTGAGAGCATTATCCAAATGCTTTTCAAACTCTGTCAGGTTGGTGCTGTGACTATTTCTTGGGGAGCTGTTCCAGTGCCCAACCACCCTCTGGGTGAAGAATCTTTTTCTGATATCCAACCTAAACCTCCCCTGACACAGCTTCAGGCCCTTCCCTCAGGTCCTGTCACTGGGCACCAGAAAGAAGAGATCAGTGCCTGCCCCTCCGCTTCCCATCACGAGGAAGCTGTAACTGCTGTAACAGTTGTAACTGGAGGTCTCCCCTCAGTCTCCTCCAGCCCGAACAGACCAGGTGCCCTCAGCTGTTGCTCATATGGCTTTGTCTCAAGGCCCTTCACCATCCTCATTGCCCTCCTCTGGACACTCTCCAATAGCATAATATCTTTTTTATATTGTGACACCCAAAAGTGCCCCCAGCACTCAAGGAAGGTAAGGCTGCCCCAGTGCAGAGCAGAGCGGGACAATCC
>VYZT01023141.1:2065-32769 GCA_013400735.1 Pomatostomus ruficeps | reverse complement strand
TTCTGGGCATGTTCAGAAGCACTTTGATCTTAGCCGCATGAACTGTTTCCTCCTCCAGTCACGTTGGGACTCTGATGCTCCCTTCCTCCCAATTAGAGGATACCCTCTCCTGCAGATGTTCAGGGATTCTTACTGCTTTGGGCAAGATACAAACTACTGGTGAAGGAGGAACTCTTGCCAACAAAAATCTGCTTTTTACTCAGTAGCTGCTAAGACTAATTTATTCCTCTGCATCTTGCCTCAGAGAATGCTCTGGGCCACCAGGCTGTAGTCTCTGCTGAAGCAGGGCGTCATCTACCTCTCCAGCTCGTCTTCTTCATTTTGAACAGGTATATCCAACATGTACTAAATTAGTGAAAAAGAAATACTATTCCTATTACCTGGTGCTTAGAATACTTGCAGAATACGATAGAAAAAGTCTAGTGTTCCAAGTTTTTTCCTTAAAATAGTGAAATATCAGTATTACCTGATGATGAGGCAGTCACTCATGTTCACTTTTGTACTTTCTGAATGACTGAATATTAAATTATTCTGTAAAAAATGGAATGTTTCCCATGGAGATGAAACATAGTCCAATGACTTCCATGTTTTGGTGACTAAAGCATTCTTTGAAAGTGGAAAGTTATAGTCTGCCTGCTATTAAAAGACATTGTCAGTGCAAAAAAAATTCATGGTAATGTCACCCTGTGCACCTTTGCAGTTCAGTCTGATTTGCAAAAGCACGTGGAAAGTAGAGCAGCTGAATGTGAGGCAGATATGTCACCCTCCCCATAAGGAAATAAGTCATCTTACTGAGGAGGAAACGACCTTCCTTCATGACTACTGCACTTGGTGATAAACTTCTCTCTGAGCAACAGATGATGTAAGCCTGAGAAATGTACGACCATGACACAGAGCCTTTACAGAAAGGCTCATTTTCATGGATTCAGTCAGGAGGAGACTATGTTCCAACAAATAACTTCAGTTTGTTTTCCTTCTTAAGCATATTAATAAAGGGAATATTTTGTTTTTCTCTTTAATCCAGAAGTTGTATTGTAACATCACATAGAGCTTCAAACTTCTGTGGCCTCTCAGGTCTGTTTTTACTTCTATATTTGCTTTTCCTGGTTTAATCTTTTATTTTTGTTTGATAATTTGGATCCATTCAAATGCATTCCATCACATTTCAGAGAGAAAAAACTTCAACAAAATTTGAGAACAAAAAGGGTGAGTCCATTGGAAATAAAATTAGCAGCTTATTTTATTGCTTAAGGCCTTCACCAAGGAATAATTTGTGCAACATTGCTGAAAGCCAAAGACATCTTAAAACAAAAAGAGTCAATACTTTGATAAAACCCAGACCTCCTGTGTTGTGCAATTAAAGGTTAGACAGGGTGATAAGAGCTTTAATTTACCTTTGGGAGATATTCATCAGATTTTGGATTAACTTAAAATATGTTTCCTATGCATTTCTTGCCAGATGAAGGTCCTTCAATGTTTCCTCTGGTGCAGAGGAAGAGATAACACTTTCTCAAAGTAAGGGGAACACCACAAACCCAGATATGCTATCAGGAGGTTTTCCATAAACTTCAAAATTCTGTGATTTTCCTTCTAGCAGCCAGGAAAGCTGGGGGTACAAATTCCCATATGTGCTAGTCTGATGTGAGTTCTGTTATTATTAATTATTTATACAGCACCGTGCATGTGCAAGCCTCTTTATAGACAGAAGGAAATATCCCCCAAGAGCTTGCAAACCAAATGGCCCAGTGGTACAAACACTTCTTTAGCTTTCCTAGGACATACTACCTGGGATAATCCACCAATGTCAGTGGGCTACTTAGGTGCTGGTAAGTGCTCTGCTGGGTAGGAAGTGTTTGCAGGATTAGGCTGTAGTTAAACTATGAAGTGATGATGGGTGATGAGGGAAGGGAGGGCAAGCATTCCAGCAACAAGATCATGCTGTTGCTTTAGTTATAGTGAAGGTGTCAAGGGGCCAGGGCATTTTTAATGCTTTATGCTATTTGTGATCCTGTTGCTGAGAAGGAAAAGCTCAGCTTTATAGGCCACATGGAAGAAATGAGCTGCTGAGGATGAAGACTGGCTTCGAGCAGAGGGAGAGGCAGGGCCTGTTACATGAGGAAGAGGATGCCAGAGGTAAGGAGGGATGCACAGGAAGAGATGCTGACCATATGCTCAGAAAGTCTCCATCCTCTGCTGCAGCTAACATATGTCTGCTGGATCTCTGATAGTTTTTTTTGGGGGGGGGAGGTTGGGGGTTTTTTTGGTTTGTTGGGTTTTTTTGTTTTTTTTTAATTGAGGGCATTTTCAGAAGTTTCCCAGCACATTTCCAGCTCTTGGCAAGTCCCAGGCACATCTGTGACATTTAGCTGATAGCCTCCTTAGTGAAGGGAAGGTTGCCAATGAATCCTTGTGCAACTGTTTATGCTACAAACCAAAGTATACAACTGCCAGTTTCACTCTTACAACACAGAGAACATTTTTCCTCCTTAATTGAAAGTGTGGAACACAACAAAGCCTTTAAATACAGAGAAAAAAACCAGCTGAAACAAGTAGTAAGAAAGACATCAAGGATGACAGGCAGTAGGCTCTCTGCCCAGTGAGACACACAGCAAGGGCATGCTCTATTTTTAAAAGGAACCTACAGACTTTGGGAAGAATATAGCATATGGGGGTCAGGGGAGGGCTTGTTCTAGGATTGCAAAGCACTTCAGATAAATTCATCTGTGGGGAAGGGATGCTGCCTTCCAAGTGAAAGCACAGGTTGGGAGGTGACTCCAGAGAAAGCCAGCAGTGGCAGAGAAGACTGAGTCTCTGAGCTAGTCTCAGTGGAAATCTTTCCTGGAAGGCTTTTTCAGGTGAAGACTTTGGCACAGAGGTATGAGACTGTTGCTCTTCAGGCACAAGCCTGCAGCAGAAACAAGGTGAACATCAGCACTTCCACCCCACCAAGAGCTTTAGGGACAGACCAAGTGCCTGGGGAAAAACCCTGCATTTGTGAGGGCTAGTTTAGGAACTTGTAAACTCTCTGCAGTTTTGCATTTCTGACAGCTCCAAGAGTTAAAATCTGGGATACAATAATTTTTATTATGAAACTAACAATATAATGGGAATTAGCAGAAAAAATTCAAACAGGAGATTAGCTTTCAGTCCCTTTCTGCAGCATGAACATTTTGAATTTTCTGCATTTTGTGGGAACCAAAGGAGTGTCACAATGGTTAAGTGAACTGAGAGACACCTCGCCCCTACACTTGGAGGGTGAGGATGGCACTTGCACAGAAACAGACGTCACCAACCCTCACATTTCTGAATCCCCACCCCCCTACCTTAATCCCTCTGTGATTTGTGAGACTCTTCTCTTTCCTGAGTTAGTCTGTGATACGTGACTAAATTAATTTCCATACATTTTTTAAAGTTTTTAAATAATTCTGACAGATCACAAAGGGCACTGGAAGCAAACAGATACGTGTAGGCAGATCCATAGATTATGGAACTCAGATACTCTTAATTTTGTCTGCCCTTTTTGGTATTTAACCTGTTCCAGACAGTATTACTGTTTTCTCTTACAAGTTTCATATTTTTTAACCTGGATTTTATATGCTTTGAATTCTACATAAAAAGAACTGGTGATATAAACAGCCAGATCTTCCTGACTAACAAATCTTTTACATATGACAAATACAAAACTAGCCAGGAGATGGTCTGGCTCTGAGCTCATTTTCCTTACTGTACAGACAGCTTTTGATACAAGAACCCCATATATATTTACTCAGAGCATCTGACACTTGAGATCAGGCTTTTATTAGTACAAGGTACTGCAGGCTGTCAGTCACAGCGGAGTGAGCCATTGTCCTCCGAGGTAATCAGCACGCCTCTGCCCTCACCAAGGCATGTTCTCAAAGCAAGGGTGGTGTCACACATGCTTCAGTTGTAACACACACAGAATACCACAAGATGCAGCCCCAAGCAGTGCTCTCCAGCCTGCAGTCAGAGATGGGGCTGGTGCTTCACAGGCTTAGAGATGGTTCCTGGTACTCACTGCCCCTCAACAGGCAGGTCTCAGTAGGTCCTTGACGTGCTGGAATCGATGGCCTGGTCTAGTGTTCCTTTAGTGGTGACCAGGTCCTCCACAGGGGGGTGGAGGGTCTAGAGAGATTGAAGAAGATGCAGCAGCTCTGAGTGGGGAAGGGAATGGTCCTTCAAACTCATCAGATGGCTGTGGTGCTCCTGCCAACAGCCCTGGGAGCATCTCGGCCCCATGACACAGCCAGCAGCCAAGGGGAAAATTCACCAGAAACAACTGTCCCCACCCTCTCCCTTCTGACCCCTGAGAATAAATGTGACATGGGACATCACCTTAGACCAGGCACATACACCCTCTGAGCGCATTTCAGCTTCTCCTAACATCACTTCCAGACTGCAGCTATAGACTTTTATATTAGCTTTTGTACTGAATTGCCAACAGATATCCCAAGAGATTCAGTCTCAAAAGTATGCCTAAAGAGGGAATATGGTCTGGATGTAATTTAGCTGCCATTGTCCAGCAATTCCATAGATCTCTTTGACTTGTGACATTAAATATATGGAGCAAGCAAATGAATGGATTAACATACACGGTCCTATAATTAGCTATGTTATTAAATTTGCTAAGTATTTGGGGGGAAAGGGGCTTGTTTGCCATCTGTTTAAAAAGTATCTCTCTTTCCACTGAAATCTGGATATAAAAAACCCCAGACATGTGGGCATGACTGCCTTACATACATTAGTGGGATTATTTCCCTTGAGTTAACCAAGACAAGCATGATTCATATACCAGTAGAATGTTGTACAAAAATGTGCATAGCATTTTTTCACATAACGTTCATTTTCCTTCCCATTATAAATTATGAATCACGTAAACATCATGAATTACAGATTTTTGTTGGTCTGGGTTTTTTATTTTTTCACCATGACCCTAAAAACTACTTAATAGAAGAGTAATTACACCAGGCAGTATGGTAAATTCTTCTATGAAAATTATTTTTTAATTCTACTCTTGTCACTATGTAACCACACAGTCATTTGCTTTAATTTCCCTAGAAAACTTGAAATAACCAAACTGATTGTAGAACCCAGATAGACACACACACACACACACACACACACACACACACACACACACTTCCTCTGACTCTGAATACAGAGCATGTTTGTATTACAAGAAAGAAAGATTGGCATTGGTTAGAAAAGAGATGCATGTTAAATATATAATCATTAGCCTCAGCTATGTGGAAATTGTCTAAAAGTATGAAAACAAGTTGAGCTCTAAATAGCTTAGAGTAAGGCCCTGGTTCACGAACTCTTCAGGAGAGCTCTGTCACTCAATCAGGAGTCTCACAAAAGCTTGTACTGTGATAGCACAAGAAAAAGACAGCATAAAGGGGAAAAAAAAACCAACAAAAAGCACCCAAACTGAAAGATTCCAGAGTATGGGAAGCTCTCCAAAAGTGTAACTGAGTAGTACTTTAAGCCAATATTTCTATGTAAAGCCTTACCTTTAATGCCACATTTCTTCAGAGTGATGAGCAAGCATTTGAGATTTCCAGGGAACCATTTACATCAGTTTCTGCAACATGCAGACTGAATGTTTTATTAGCTTTTTTTCCAAACAGTCCATATGATAGCAGTACAAAAGCATAGGTGAAAACATGGGAACCTGGATCTGAGCGGATTTTCCATTTGCCTCAGGCTAGTGGAAAGGTTGTTCTGTTAACTCAGATGCAGAGAGACCCACTTCAATATTATGAGTTTGGAGCTCATTTGCACATCTGCAATAAATGTAAAAGTCACAATAAAGCAATGGAGAAGGCCCAGCATAAACCAAGAGAGGAACATAAGGGGAAGGGAGCTGTAAGGTACATCAACATGTACAGTCTAACTCCAGGCTTCCCATACAGTCTTTGGAGAGGGTTAAGCTTCCAGCGTGGGTGCTCTGAGTCACTGCCTGAAGGAGCTCAAGAGGTGATTATTTATACAGCACATTAACCACACAGGACTATATAGGAGGTCTAAAGTTCAGGAGCTGAACATGAATACTCCCCAGAAGGTGTAGAGTTTGCATTTCTCTCTATTTGCCGCTATCCCCATGGTCCCTGTAAGCTCCTCCAAGCCACATTATAGAAGATGAAGAAACTTTCTAATTTACACCAGCCAGAAACAACTGCTATCAGGGATCAAGACTAAAGTTTTTTTGCTATGTCTTCCTCTCTGGCAGTGGTAAATACCAAGTTATATGTTGGATGTTTGTCCCTGCACAGAATAAAGTGGTCAGGATAAACTAACTGGGTATTACTTGCATGCAAATAAAAGAAAATTAAAACCAAAAAAGAAACTCCCTACTAAGGACCCTCATACATCTGTTTTTCTTTAGGAATACTTTAACATTAGCTAAATATAACTTATTTACACCTGAGGAAGCTTGTTCCCATGAACTCTCTTATAAATGCTGTCCTGGCCTGTGATTTATACAAAAGTAGCTGTTCCCTTAATTTTATTCACAATAGCTTCATTCTTACCATATGAACCTGCTTTGTCAGTATTTGCTTTGATATATAGAAGATTTCAAACTACCAAAACAACGATCCCTTTTCTTTTCATTAAAGCTAATCCCCACAAAGACACTTTCATCTGCTGATTAAGCATGCTTCAGCAATCCTTGCTAACCAGAGGCTAAGTTATTGATGTGTTAAAGATGTAATTGCAGAGATTCAAGACCACTGAAGAAAATTCAATGTGTTGTTTGACAGTGTCAGAATTTAGCAGTGTCTTGGCTTTTTGAACCAGCCTGGGTAGCACATGCTCAGCAGCATGGTCAAATCTCTTCAGTTAAGCTACAGGCAAGAAAGGCTGTCTTAGGAAGTGTTTCAAGTCCACAGACATGCTGCATTGAAGATCATGAAAAGAAGGGGTAGGGATTTCCAAAATACTTCAGGGAAGTTGGAGGCCCACCTCATTCAGCATGAAAAACTGAACCTCAGTGTTTCTCTACACTGCACCCAGCTTTTTAAGCTGAAGAGGCGACACATTTTGCATTATAAACTGTACATGTAATTCATCATCATGGCTCATATTTCCCCAGCCTTGTCTCATCTGAATGTTTATTTAGAAATTATCTAAGCAAATCCATCTTGTACCTTTTCATGCTTGGACCACTGTGAAACAATAATTTCTTTCTGGCCATCACTGTCTCTAAGTGTCTAAGTCTTCCTCATCACTGTCTCTTTTACATTTAGAGAATGACAAGTTCAAATACTAGAAGCAGTTTTGCATGAACTGATTATCATCCCAAATGTTTCATTTAATAGTTTGATGTGCTGTTTATGTGCTAAGGAGAATAAGGAGGTGTAGAGCTCTAGAACCTGTCTCTAGAACCTAGAGCTAAAAGAGGTCTCCAAGACTAACTCCTCACCCAGAAAGGCAGCTTGCATTATGCTTCAGAAAAGGGGACATGACAGGCCTGAACCGCCACTTCCAGCAGTCAGGACCTGTCTGACTCAGCTGTGATTGGCAGCTACATGACACACATTTAAATTCATCAGAATCCTTGTCACAGCCACACCACAGTTTCCTCAAGTATATGCGTATTCATGGCTGATGCTTCAGTATCTTGAACTTAATACCTGTGTGCTGTTTAAGAAATTTAACATGAGTGAGACCTGCTCTAAATCCCAACTGACTTTACAACTGGCATGTAGAGGTCCCCAAGTAATAATCAGCTTAATTCTTGTGCAATCACCTCTTGGGACATAAGCATATATTCAGTTGCCATTACCCATAACCATCCAGCTGGAATAAGAACCACTTCACTTGGGTCTTCTTCATTGTCGGTGGACAATTGCAAATTAGCAACAGGAGACCACCGTGGATGTCACAGTCAGCCTGGGCTGGAAAATGGCTTAGCTGTTTTTGGGTAGTAAGGAACCTGAACAGATACATCCTGCTGAGCCTGAGCTGGCTGCCTTCTGGGCTAGGCCAAGTGTCACTGCATCTTGTTCCTAGGCTGAAGGAGATGACAGCATGGAGACCCCTACAGAGAGGCTCAAGTAGGCCCCAGCCCAAAGGACACGATTGTACTCGGACAGGAGTTGAGCTGACTCTGTGCACTCACCAAAGCATCACTGCAGGAGCCTTGTGAATCCACTTTGGGCTGCTCCTCTCCCACGGCCCTGTTACACAAATAGCCAGGCACTGACTGCACTACGATGCCACTCTGTCCCATTTTCAAAACTGCTGTGTGGATGAGCCCACACTCCCTCATCACTCATTCTGTTAGATGAGCTACAGGCTGCTCCAGCTTTGGACCTTCTGTTCCATAATCTTAACATTTCTTGTGTTTGACCTGGATCAGTACAGACATATGTCTTTCCTCTCTTCTGTCATTCAACCTCAAGTGCTCTTCACTGATAGACTTGGTCCTCATGTCCAGGCTTTACCCCTTCCTGTCATGTAGTGTGATGGAAGACACTGATGGTGCTGCTTTTGCCATGTCCAGCCTTGTACTCACAGCACTCCTTTGTATCACTGTGTTTTCCCCCATGGTTGACATTTCACCCATATTATGTCAGTCTTCCTTACTTTGCAGCATAAACTCATCATCTGTCCTTACTGTTCACTAAATCCATGAGCGAGATCAGAATCCCCCTTTCCTGATGGATATTAGCACAGAGCAGTATGTACAGGGTTCATGGAAGCCAGCTTTCTGCCTCCTTCTAGCAGCTGCTTCTTCATCTGGTGTATTTCTGGACGGACGGCGTCCAGTTCCAAGGCAAATACTGCTCTGCAAGGAATGTTCTTGGAATCCTCTGGCTGAGATCGGTCTGCGAGCCCAATCCACTGAGCACATATAAATTGGTCCATTGTTAATTTGTGCTGGAAAGCCCCCGCTGAGTATAGGAACATGTCAGGAACACAAATCTCTGAGATCCTCTTTTCGATTGAAATAGCTTCTTCTCATTCACTTTGTTTACCTTTCAGCTTTGTCCGGGCCAGCTAAGACTGATGACTGCTCCACATACCCTATCAAAGATTTGCTCCACCTGGGCACAAATCATGCTTGGAAGGGGCATTGAACTCTGGACTGCAATTGGACATGGCCCTGCAGATTGCAGGCTGCATGATGCCCTGTCAGCCCTGTGTCAGCCACTCGTTTGGTACTGTTATTATAGAAAAATAAGCCAAATGATCTTATTGAAACCTTGCCCCTCACTTGGAGTAGAGTTCTGTATTATCTGCAGTTAGGATGACCTTACCTTAGGCTGCATGGCAAATGGAAAAAAACCCCACAAACTCTTTCAACACTCAAATTAAATCAAGTCTGCTCTGATTTGTGTCAGGTTCACCACTCATATTGGTTTTGTGATTGCACATTTTAAGGCAAGGGTTTAGTTCCTATACCTTGTGCAGCCTAAAAGGAAGACTCAAGAATTTTACTTCCCTTTTGAAATACCTTCATTTCTTCACTTTTGAGAAATGATCAGTTACTGTGAGCAACTGATCAGATTAAAATGCACAAAATCAGTCAGAATCTGTATATGTCAAGTTCCAAGGAAATTAGGCTATTACTAGTGAAGAAAGACAGCACAGAGGAAAAGCGTGTTTTCACTGTGACCCGGCAGTTCACTGACTCAGAGACAGGCTATCTGTACCAGATCTGTGAAGCAATCCAGAATATTTCAACCAGCTGGGTTGGATAATGCTGACACACATGAGACAGAGTCAATAGTTGTATTTCACAGATGCTGTAACAGTCCTCAGTGTAACTAACAGGTGTTGTGCTGTTCCAGAGGCTTTGCGTGATTCCACCCTAGTTTAAGTCTAATGAAAAACAGTGTAGTTGGCATCCATACTGGCTGTTTACAGACCTCTGATTTCTGTGAGTAGGTAGGTACTGATTACACAGGTGCAGCTCTTTGAGTGACTCTTCATCCCCATTGCAGTGCCACATGGATACGGTAAGGAGTGTGTCTTGTTCCTTTAGCCCAGGCAGCATTTTCACCTGATACTGAGATGAGCACCCAGTTCCTTCACCTCTGTTTTGCAGATGATGTTGAAAACCAGAAATTGATTCTTTCTGAAAGGACACCTCATTATTCAGTTTGCAGATACTGATGTATATCCATTTGCCCATGGCTTATCAACTCTTTCTCCCCTTGTTACTCAGGATGGTTTTACAGATATCCTGATAAGATCCTGACAAGATTTCTTGATAACAATATGACCAGAAGGGTAGCCATTAGGTGGCTTTCTAAACCCTCCTCTCTTCTTTCAGGTAATTTTCTTTATGGAGAGTTAACTTGCAGCAGGAGTGTTCTTACCCTGTGGCACAGGTGTCACTAGCAATAATCAAAGCCCAAACATCTTCAGGTGATACACAAATACAAGCTGAATGCTTCTGCTCCACATAGTCTGGAACACAGCTAGCAGCTTCTCTGTGATGGCACCTGAAAAAGCATACCTGAGGACCCAGAGGCTCAAGAGCAAAATTTACCCATCCCAGACAAGCTACTTTCTCTGTTGAGTACTTGGGCATGTTCTTTGACCTCCTTACTTGTTGTTTTTCCCCCAGAAAAGTGAAGTTTGTCTGCAGTAGTCTGGTGGTACGTCTCCTGTAGTCTTCCAAAACATACTGGTGGTATGACTAATGAAGTAGGAGTGGGATTAGCAAAAATATTTTCACTTTTTCTGTCACCAGTATCTGTATCTATGCTAGTGTCTCAAACTCTGCCAACCCTGAGACCTAGAGGCATGTTCTAGATACATCCACACTCCTGAGCTTTCTTGTCCACCAAAGCATGGGATAGGCAGATTCATTCCATCTATGGATCTAACCCATGGCTTGTGCCATCTCCTGACACAGGCAAGGAAAGTTTTGGGAGAATGTTACTTAGCATTAGCCAGAAATATGCCAGGAACCTCAACAACAACTGAGCAACATATACACATTTTGGTGCCTGGGAACATTTTTTGGTGCTATTGTTTTATTTTTACCATTATACTGCTCAAATAAAACTTGAGTGCTTTTTACCTGATTTCCAGTTGAATGTCTCCTAGATCCAAGATTACCCAAGGGTAGTAATTCCTGGCTGGTAAAGGAAATCCTCCTGAAGAGCACTTCGCAGACAATCTGAGTAACAGCACAGAGATTTTTATTGGTTTTTCAGGGCACGTCCAGTACTTGGTGATATGGCTGAACACTCTGCTCATGCTTGGAAGTCTGTGGGACAGGAATTGCTGGGCTCACCTCTTGTTCATATTCTTTGACTATTCATGGAATAGAAATTGTGTCTGGCTGTTGTGCAGACTTATGGAGAAGGTAAGGTGAATCATACTTGTAGTGTGTATGTGTCTTTTATTCCAGGATATTCTTTTACTGGAGAAGTTCATAACAATTGGTTGGGTCTAGGGAACCTGAATCTGATGTCACGCCATCTATATCGTTTCTGCTGTAACCCATGTATTCACTAGTGAATTTATCTCTTTCATGTTCCTTGCAAAACAAAAACAGTCTCAGTCATTTCAAGTGGGCATGTTGAAGCCTTGCTGCTGTAAGCGCTACAGGGTAGTATAAACCATCTCATTTTTTTACAACGGCAGGAGATCCTTCATGCTCATATGAATCCAGGAATGGATGGTAACAAATGTTTTTTGTTAAATGTCTGGTAACTCTGCATCAAAGTTAGTAGGATAGCTACAAGCTAGGGTGTTTCTACCTCCTCCACTCTCATTATTGCTTAGAATTGAGTGCCAGAATAATTAGTTCATTGCTGAAGAACTTTACAGCGCTTTTCTTAGCAGGTCTCATATCCCACAAGAGGCAACAACTCAGGTCTGAGTCCAAATACAAGAGGGTATTCCAGCTGGGACTGGGAAAGAAAAAAGTCTTAAGGTTATATGACTTGAAACCAGTTCATGTAGTCCATTTCCTCTGCTAGAGTCCCACCCACCAGTCTAGATGACTCTGGATTCATCTCATACACTCCCAGTCGAGTGTGCAGGACAGACAACTCCCACAGTGAATATAAGTGTGATAAAATTCAGTTCTTATCTCCATGTCAAAGGGCCCCAGGCTGTGGATCACAAATGTAAATGAGAGCAGCTGAATGCTTTTCCATTTTCACTTTTGTTTTTACCATGGAGTTTGAAGTGTCACATTCTGTAATATAACTTCCCTTTTCTAGTCACAAACAAATGACATCTGGCCACTTTCAATAATAAACTTGAAGAGAGGGGACATTTCCTTTCAGCTTGTTGGGCCCCTTCTTAACCTTCAAATTCCCACGAGAGCTGGAGAGAAGGAAAACTTTTAAAAAAATAATTCCGTAATGATTAGACTTACCAGTGGGGAAAAACTTTGCTTCGAGCCTCCGAGTATCATTTGCCTCACACAATCTCAAACATCCTGACATAGTTAATGCTTGAGGAGCTGTTTGCTGCTCCCACTCTTATTCTTACATTGTACAGGAAACCCTTGCAGGAAATGAAAGTTCAGCCAGCCTTCTCCTCCCTCAACACCTTGAGCTTACAAGTCTAAGACAGAAAGCATACAAGGAAGAATAAAGGTGGGGTAAGAGCATTGGAGGGGCAGGTCAGACACAGATAAATCACACACCTTGATTTTCCTGTCTGGCACAACATCCAACTCTCTTTCTGAGGTGCTTCTGTGAAATAATCTGGGTTTCACTGCGCAGGAAGTTTTCACTACCTATCCCACTTGGGGGCTTGTCATTCAGGGTTGTGTAAGCTGAGTCTGCTTTGTGCCTGTGTCACCTCAGCATTTAAGGTGTTTATTCAGTGTTATTCTTTAAAGGAATAGAAATAAATTAAATACCTCTCTTTAATTGAAAGAATAGGCTCCCAGCTCTTGATGTACCCCCAGCCTGAATATCTTTGTCACCATAAGGATGTTAGCCTTTTGTTTGTGTGGAAAATCTGTGGTTTCAACCAGACTCGCCCAGCTCTTTTAAACTGGGAGCAGAGAATGGCTGAGGTTATCAAGATGAATAAAAACTGGGAAAGGTATTGTAAGCAGAGGTAATGAAAGGCTCATTTCTTCTTCTGGTCTTAGTCAGAAATACCAGACACATAATTTTAAAGGTTCAGGCCAAACCACTGCCACTGGTGCACTGACAGTGGTGCAACTTCCAGAAGAGGCAATTTAGGGACTATGGATGGAACTGCAAGGCTTCCTCCTGATGATCTACAAGAGCTTCTTTTAGAGCCAATTCAGGACAAGGGAAAGATTCCCTATGGTTTTCCTATCGCCCAGATAGTGGCACCATCCCTGCCACCACAGATAGTTAAAGGTTTTCTAGATAAATGTTTTCTCTTTCTCATGAAAACATGTATGTGTGGAAACTGATTTCTGTTGAAAATATTGCAATGCTAAATGGAAATGCACCATTTCTGCTTCTGGTTCTACATGCCTGCCCAGCTCCCTTCTAGCTCCCTTGGCAGGTGCAGGACTTCTGTCTTGCAAAGTGCTTGTAAAATCACCTTTTGATTCCAAAACACTAGGAAGTGTCACAGCAAGAGTTGTCCTTGTTAAAGCAAATGTACAGCTATTGCCAAAGCAAAGCTAATAGGGACTGCAGGAGCCAGGCAGAGATTCAAACTTCTGGACTGATATCATCACAATCTGAAACAAGAAAATTTATTTTAAAAAATAGGTATGGCACTTTCCCATGAACTCACAGAACAGTAGAAAGCCCTCCAGGTTTCTGTGGAGTATGAGGCCTGCTTGTGATTCTCCTACCAAAAGGCACTGGCAGGCCACCCCAGCCCAGGTGCTTTCACCAGCACATGACAGCTTCCTCTCAGGATGCAACAAGCTGTGCCGTGCCCTTGCGGGGTGCAGCGTCACCCAGATCTCTTTAAATCCAGCCCTCTCCTTTGGAGGCAAGTTGTACTCCCCCAGACACTCCCTGGGAGCACATTTCTCTGCAGGAAAATGCAAGTGAACCTTTTGTGGTGCACGAAGGAAATGCTCTGCATTGATCGTGTCACATCCAACGGACATGGCCAGCTTTTATCTGTTTGCTGCACGTGGCCCCTGGGGCTGCACAAGTCTCCGAGGCTCTTCTGTGATAAGTGGTGTGGAACTCTCTAAAGCAGTTGGGAATCGACAGTGCTGTTGTGCAGCCTGCAAGACTTTGGAATGTTACCTGGTAACATGTTACAGGAAAAACCTACCCGGGAGGTGTGGCTCCCCAGCTGCCCTTATTTACAAGGTTTGTGTCTTGGCAGTCACTCGACACCCTGCCAAAGGGCAGCGTCTGTACCAGCTTTGTTTCGAGGGCATACACAGGCATTTTGGAAATGGGAAAATAGCTGTAATAGCCATGTCCATGTACAGAAGTGTCCACCACGGGAGCAAGCAACAGGGCCGGCGAGCCTACTGCCATTGTGAGGCTCACAAAACCTCACTTCAAACCCCACAAACCTGAGATTTAAACTATTATCATGGTAGACTGGTCTCTTCCTCTGTGCCTTCGAGAGGCTGTGATCCTCCATGGCTTGTGCTTCAGCTTCTCTTGCTGCAAGGGCTTCCTGGAAAGACTACGGAATCTCCTAGGATGAGTCACAGCACGTGGCCACACTGTTCCATGGTGAGGCAAAGGAAAACATAACAGTGCTGGTTAGAGACAGTCAGCTCTAACCCGCTGACTCTGCCCAAGGACACAAAAGCTCAGGCCATGTCACTGAACATGGGGCGCTGACTTCAGAGCAGTTGTATACTGTTCCCATCTCCAGTTCAGAGGGGATGCTCTGGGAGTCAGCTTAGCTTTCTAGTCCATGAGAAGCTCATCCATCGTTTACATTTTCCAATATTTTCTTGGTGACTAACAGTGTTAGTGAACTCTGAGAAGAACAATCTCTCTGCTGCTGCGTCACCAGCTTGTTTTGCAGGTCCCAGCCTCATCTCTGGCTCTCCCTGCTTGCTACCTGCTGTCCAAACACTTCCTTTGTCCCTGAAACCCTGTGGTCCAGTGCTTTACAGCCTGTCCTACATCTTCCTGACCTGCTACAAAATCTCCTTCCAAAAGCTGTCATTCATCAGTTTGTTCCTGATGAGAGTCACTGATCAAAGCAAAAATGTGGCTTGTTGTACTTGCCACCATCAGAGTATCCCACAAGGCATATCTGATGGGAGCACCCATGTTCCCAGCAGCCAGGCAAGTTGTAATCACGATTAGATGCACACTGCCCCCAGAAAAGGGCTTGGCTGGGGCTAGGCAGTTAGCTGGGGTCCCTGTGGGGTGAAAACACTGCCTGTGTGTGGAAAGAGAAGGAAAACAGAGCTCACCGTGGCATTTCTGGAGCCTCTGCAAAGGGCCCAGAGCAGAGAGCACATGTGGGCACACACTCAGAGCTCCCTCCCATCCACTTACAGTGTGCAGGAATGTGGCCTGGCTTGGAAAGGCACAGTGCAAGTACATTGCCTGACTGACACGGAAAAGTTTCTGTGTTTATGGAAAAATGATCAAAAACAAGGCCTGAGTGGATTTTTTCATAATCAAGATCATTTTCTCTCCCACAAGCAGGAAAGCAGGAAAGCAGAGGGGCATTGCAAGAGAGGGAGATTTTGTTAAGCGGATTAACATATGAACTAAAAATAAAGATTGGACATATTTGGAATTCTAAAATAATCTTGCTTTTCTAATGACAACAGAAAAAACTCAAGCCTTTCTTCTCTGCTTTCTGTAGTGCTCCAATTCATTCTAGCCTATTAATTCATTAGTTTATCTATACTGTACGTAAAAAAAATATGTCTATGCCTAGAGCACATGCTGACATTTGGGTACAGATGATCTAGTGATTGGCATATTTTGATTCATCAACACAATGCTGAATAGATTACCCGAAGATTTATTTTAAAATAAAAAAATTGATCTTTTTTGATGTTATGACTTCAAATGTTTTTCCCATACAACATCTCCCTTTCATTTTGTCCATCCAAACTCATGAACCTGATCAGGGAGGGGATTTTTAAAACCCCACATAGCCTCCATTAGCCTGAAGTGTCAAACCTCCCCACCCTTCTAACAGCAGTCTTAGTGCTGTGCTTGAGTCTGTAGCAGTCTGAGCAGGGGAGATATCCTGTGGGGATAATGGTGTCCCTCCTGAAGCTGTACTGTCTTGACTTGGCCAGTTCCAGTCCTGGAGGAGATTCATTTCAGCAGACTTTGGTACCTACTGGTGCAGTGTCCTGTGTGGTGCTCACTGTACAATGTGCAGGCACATGCAGGCTTTTGCCTATCCTCACGATCACAGTTCCTCTTTGGCTTTATTTGCTGAAAATATATGTTTGACTGAGCAAGCTCATACATGGACCTCCCGTTTGTCCGTGCTCCTTAGTGTGTCCCCCTGCCTCACATCAAGGCAGAACAGTCTCACAGGTGGCTGGAGGATCACCCCAGGATGTTGGCCTGGGGGATTATCTACGGCATCCTTTTAGGAGAGAGCCCAGAAAGCTAACAGCACCACAGGGTGGAGGGGACTCTGTGCCTCCACTGCCTGTGTTATCTCTGGCTTGTGTGAATAAAGGTAACTGGTTTGTTTTCCAATCTGTCAGCCCTGAGGGGAGTCTTTTGGTGCACACACCCAGTGCAGACTTGATGACCTATTTTGCCACTGCAGTTCAAATTTTTGGGGATTTCAGACCCTCCTCCCCCAAGCCAGTAGAAAGCACAAGATGCCCCATGGGGAATTATTTTGGCTACCCACCAGTGGCATAGCCTGGGTGTAGTGTGTCTGCTGGCCAGCAAGCCACCTTTTACCTTCCTATTGGGGCAGGTCTATCCTATGACTCTAATCTACTTTACTCTCCTACAGCTTAAAATATTTTCTTCTTTCGATCCGCAAAGACAGCCGAAATCTCTCAAGAATTAATGAAAAATAAATGCCCTAGCAATCTTCCCTAGGAACCTTCCAATGGGTTTATATGCATGTGTGTGTGTTTATGTATACACACATGCACACACACAGACTGCACAGTTTCAGCAGGGGACTTTCTATTTTACATTCTTCTCGGGCTAACACTTGCACTTTAATACCAGATATCACTGCAAGACATAATGAGGGTCATTAAATGTATTTATTAGCTTATTAAAGTGAACTGCCTTCACTGTTGCAGCTGGCCTGTGTTTTATAGAAACCCCAGCAAATCCCCAGAGTCACACAACAGGAGCCCAACACACTTTAGCTGATGACAGAGTAAATATCAAATTTACTAGGCCTAGCAAGTGGCAAACACAGTTCTGGTATGTTATTTGAAAACCTGCCATGAGGCATAATATGTAATTCTCAGCTCATAAGGATAGAGCTGATTTGGGAGGGAATATGAGAAGAATTTGATAGGATTTAGTAATATTTTCAGGGATACAGTTTAATTATAAGCAGTCAGGAAGCTCTTAGATACTAGCTGTGGGTCTCAAATAACCATTAAAGGCAGAGGAAAAACTTCAGCTGGCTATGCGAGCTGATCTAATGTGGATTTTATTCATAAAACATGAGATAGATACACCTGAAGTTCCCAGATCTTTAATTAAGTCTATATGAAAAAATAGTTTATATTTTGAGTTAAGTTCAGGAAGGAACCGAAAGACCCCAGTGGGTGCTGATTGTCCAAACAAGGTGTACCTGTAAGTGCCCAGGCAAATGCATTTATGTTTTTTCCCTAGGCAACCTTCCTCTCACATGCTGTTGTCTATTAAGCAGGTTTTTTCTGATTTTTAGGACATGAATGTTTCTTCTTTCACACTGGGGTTCCTCAACCCTCATTTCAAACACTGGGAGGACTGCGATAGCAGGGTATTCTCAGTGACCCAAGCACAGATGGAGGCAAGGATGGTGCCAGTGCAGGACGGGGTTCTGCTGCTCAGCACCTCCTCCCAGGAACTTTTTTTGAGGAAAATACTGCTGGGGAGCCAAGCTGCAGTGAAGCCCCTCACTGTCGGCATGGGCAAGAAGCTCTGCCCCAGCAGAGCCCCAGGAGGGCTGGGTTTAATCTCCCAGCACCACAGATTCAGCAAAAGTTGGGATCCTGAAATTGTACCAGGATAGTGCTGCCCTTTAACCCTCCCTTTCTGGTAGTCCTGCATATGTGAAGATGAGGGGGAAGGCTACAACCCTCTCAGATATTGCTTGAGCTGTTCCTCCAGGGCAAAGACAAATCAGCAAATCAGATAGAGAGACAGAGATAGATAGATAGATAGATAGATAGATAGATAGATAGATAGATAGATAGATAGATAGATAGATAGATAGATAGATAGATAGATAGATAGATAGATGATGCAGTATCAGTAGATGCAGAATCAGCCACACTTTTGGCTGGAGATGGCTCCAGAAAGAAATCAGAATCAGAAGGATTAATCACAAGGAAGTAGATTTTGTTTTTAAAAGCTCCTCTCATCCAAACAGCCCTCTCAAATCTGGTTGGGAATAGTTTCCCAGGACACTGGATGAGCAATTAAGCCAGGTGAAGACAGAAGAACTGCTCAGCTGCTGTGAGATAGCTGTGACTAAGAATGATGACCACTGTCTGCCTTAAAAAAAAAAAAAAAAAATCCTGTGTCCCTTTTCACTCCCATTACAAGGAACTCACAAATGGGTTTGCATCATTTTCCATAAAGCAGAAGGAAAACCCCTGCTGAGGTATTTTTACTCTCACTCTATCTCACTGTCCTGCTCTAACACCCACAGTTCTCCTGAAGATACAGTCACTGCTTATTCAAAGTTCAAGTGTAGGGGGACCCTGAGCTGTTCTGCCAAAAGCTTTCCCCTTCCCCCTCCACCCCCGCCTGAATCACTGGCAGCAAACATAATGGCAAAGGGTGTCACATTCTTCTTACTGTAATTCTGTAAAGCAGACTGGGATATTTTCCGAGATTTCTTGTAAAGCTGTATGCAAGCAACTCTGTGTGTGTGTACATGTGCGCACACCCAAGTGCTGGTAAATCATCTTAAACTCACATGTTTGGAAAATTAATGGCTGATTTGGCTGTTTTCTCATAACTATTCAAATTATAATTGAAGATTTACTTCTTCAGGCTTTATTCTTCCAAGCTCTTTGTTAAATTTCATATATGAATAACATGAAAGCCTATCCCAGATAGCCGAAAGGCATGAATTGTAAGTGCCCACACCTCTATACACACATTTTTATAATGGCTTAGGCTGACATGAGCCAGGAAATTCAGAGTTTGGTCTCACATGGTCTTAATTCATACCTTTGAACATACAAAATCTTCTCCCTATAGGGTTATATTTTAAAAATAGCCAGTGGGACTTAACCCCAAATTTCTCTGCAACTATGATTACATTGGCTCTTTCTTTTTCAGCTTTATCTTTTACAGAGTTTCTTCCTCATTTTTCAAAAAGATAACAATTAGAAAGAGGGATTTTTAAAATATTAATTAGTTTTTTTATAAGATCAATGTTATTTTTGAAGTGCTGGGGTATTTGTTTTCATTTTAACGTATCTTTAGCATGTGTATATTTTATATGTTCTTATCAACACAGTGAAAGATACAATAATTAAGTGATCCAAGGACTCAACAGTTGAGAAATGCCAGAATAAATTGCTTACAAAAGTTCACTTTTCTTACACTTACGTGCAAGGAGACGGCTTCCACTTAAGGTCAATGCACATTCACTCTGGCACTTGCCCTTATCAGATCCCTCTGCCCACTGTGTCCTCCTGGGTCCCTGTCGCCTTGGCCAGTCAAGACCAGTCCTCCAAAGTGCTCATCAGATCACGGCCTCTCATCCCTCTTACCCTGTTTTTCTACACATCTCCTAAGCTCCCAGCTCACAAAAGCCAGAGTAATGTCCCAGCTCTCCTCTTCAATTGTGTTTCTCACTGAAAACTGGTACATCACGGTGGAGAGAAATTGGCTGTAGATCAGGTGATTATTTTGCACATACACAAATACACCATCTCTCAACAGGTCTCCCACACACTTCACCTGCCACCTGCCCCAGTCAGTAGAGGACACAGCTAATTCCAATTTGCTGATGAAGGTAGAGGAAGGATGTAAGGGCTAAAGACAGGACAAGACAGTTGAAAGCCAGCCCACATCTGCTTGGGCTGAGCAGCCTGGACACAGGACAACCTATGACTGCACAGACCTGACTGTTTATCTGCTGCTGCAGTCAGCAATTTGTCAGGGAGCTGTGCACATCTGGTTGCCTGAGCTGCGCTACATTTGGAAATTGAAATATTGCTGGTCACACGAAGGAAAAGGCTTACAAGTCTGGTGGGCCCAACTTTGTCAAAGAGCAAGAAATCAAAACTGCAAACTCCTCTACCCACCCACTTTTTTCCTCGGGCATAAAGATGTCCCATACCAGCTTGCTTTGTATGTTCATTTGGCCCTTAGGCCAAGAACGGAAAGAAGAAAACTGCGTCCCTGACAAAGAGCAGGTCTTTCTTCTAGGAAACAAACCTGAAATGTTTTGACTGAAGAAGGAAGCATTAGCCAAAGCTCTGCCACCCCTGCCTGCAAATGGACCTTTCCCACCACCAAGGGAGCTCCTCAGAGCCTCCCTTAGCTGAAGGTGGGCCAGAAGCAAATGAGGCAGCATGCACTGGACCATGGTCCCACAGCTAAATGGTCTGGTACTTGCCTGGAAAGCATCTGAATTCTGGTTGCTTATTCAATATTTTTGTTTTTAACTCAGTGACAAGACAGTTTAAAAAATGCATTTCCAAGACTCCCCAAAAACAGACTGCAGTGTCATATCACTTCCTGTGTTGCCTGGGTGGTTCCTGCATTGCTAAATTTGTTCAGAAATGTGATTCTGAGAAAAGCCTGGGGAGAGGCTGTATCCCAAATGGAGCACTGGCTGACAGCGATGTGAAACAGGGAGCAAAAGGACTGTCACCTGCAGCTTGAGACCTTCAGAGAAAGCATAGTTTCTAATTTTTTTGTAAGTAAACAGGATTGTCTCAGAGAGACAGCTGACTCCATCTTCTGTTTTCCATGAAACACCTGCAGTTCCACATATTTGGCTAAAGTTTGGGTCAAAAAAAGGGTAACATTAATATAATCAAAGTAATGTAATGGATGTAACTCAGTGAATGATTTCTAAACAGCCCAAGGTCTTTTGGGCTGTGGACTGTTGGGAGTCTGGACCTAAAATTTGTCAGTCCTTTCCAAAACTGCCAGCGGGCATCTAAGATATAGAGTATACCTTCACTGACAGCTTGATTGACACTATGTTCCAAGTGAGCTAGAAAGGCTTTCATCTACATGGAGACATTTCCAGTGCCCTCAAAAGGTGTGTTTTAGGGCTTCAGTTCTGGTTCTGTCCCTCTCCCCCATTTCCCACTGGGGAAAACAGGACCAGTGCTGAAAACCACAGGCCTGGCATTGCCCATTATACAGCTGAATATAAAGAACATGTAGGATTCTCACCCTGGAAAAAAAAAAATCTCTGAATCATATCCTGAGTATTCCCTAAACTCTGTATCATCTTACTTTTTCCAGTTTCTTAAGATGCCTTTTTATTCCCAGCTTTATTCACAACATCTTCCAAAGCTCTGCCAGTTTACCTCCATCGATCTGTTCCTTAGTTTACATCTCTCAATACAGATCTTGTCTGTGGCTGAAAGGGTGTCCCTCCACCCCCTCCAACTGTACACATTCTCAAAATCTTTGAAAAACCCTGTTGATAAAGAGCAGCTTGTTGGTTGTTCTCACTGCCTTGGCAGGTATACCAGCCTGGAGGAACAAGGAGTTCTCTACCCTCGCGCCAGTGGAGGTACAGCCTCTCTTCCACTGTTGCCAGCTGTCTCCAAGAGTACAGAATAACAAAAAAGTACCCCTAAAGAGCCAAGGAAATGTGACACTGTCTAAATTCAGGTAAAAGGCTTCTTTACACTAGTTGCTTTGTGTGGGTGGAAACACCGATGGGGTAAGGAAGCAGTGGAAGCGGTTTCCTTGCCTTTCAGCAGAGGCAGCATCAATTCCCTGGGTTTAATACAGTGTCACATATGTCAGATGTATGGAAAACTGCTGTGAGCAGCAGCAAACTACTTGCCACTGGGCAGACTTTACATAGAATAAGTCATGTGTTCTGGATGCAGACTCAGGGAGCTGAAAGAGAGGAGGTAAGGATGAGAGCTGTGGCATGTGTGTGTCCATATCCAAACCCCTCACTACAAAAGCCCAAACTAGAAGCAACTGCTCTGTAAGGAAATAACAGATTTAAAACTTAAAATCTCTTTTTCATTCTTTACTTCTAGCTCACTCGAGTTTCAGTTGTTTCAAAGGACTCTCTTAAAAGAAGCAGAAAAAAAAAAAAAAAAGAAAAAAAGGAAAAAAGAAAAAGAAAATAAGAAAAAAAAGTGCCTAAGCAGCAATTTGAGCTTACACTTTGTGTAACAGTTTCTAGCTTGAACTCATGAAAGTATTTTGCTTTATCTTTGATTCAAGACACAGGCCTCTCAGTTCACCAACACATATGAGAGCCTACAAGTTAACTCATGGTTTGCTTCTGTAACCCAGACAGTTAGCTGAAGGATCCATCCTACTGATCTATTTTTATTATCCTGGTTTTTTGTTTATTTCCTGGTAGAAGATCTTTTTCGAACTCACTGATGGACTTTTTGAGTATTAGCCACTGAGACTCTGAATGCACAGGTGCTCTCAAAACTATGAAGCATTAGGTTACAAAACAACTGATGTGATCTTTTGACTTTTGCATCTGATTGTTTAAAAAAAAAAGAGAGGAAGAAGAAAAAGCATCAACTGACTACATTTCATTAGAGCTTTTCATCCAGCAAAGAGGCCAGATGAATTTCTTAATTTACATTTCATTTTGGGACCTTATGTGTAATATCAAACAGAGTGAGTGAATTGCATCAATCCCTCATTCAGCACATGTAGACCCTTGTCGCTGAAGTTTCCCAAACTATCCTCTTCTCCCCACCTCTGACATAAATAAAGTCAGGAGTAGAAAATTCCCTTCAAGGAAATTTATTTCTGACAGTCAAACAGGTGGTGAAGTTAATGCAAACCCTCAAGAGAACTTGGTTGGTAAGAAGGGCTCTGCAATAACTAACCACAATGATTTACAATGGACTAAATTGCCAGATTAGGCCTTGATAATTTTTCAACTCTTGACTTCATTATTACCTTGTGGATCTGGATCTTACATCACCTCTAGGAATGCCTAGGATCAAATTAAAGTGGAAACACCTGGTTGAAAGGCAGTTCAAAATACAGATTTAAGAACTGGGGGGTATTGTGCTGGATCTGCTTTTCATGCATGGTAGACAGCTATAAAATTCTGTTTCTCTGTGTTCCAGCTTTGTTTTCAAATGCCAGTTCTTTGTCTGTGTGCTTGTTAATAATCACTGCTCTTTGCAAGCACACTCACTGCTTAGAGATGTACAGATCTGTCATGTGAAGCAGATTTAGAAGTTAAATGGAGTGTCCAAGTGAGTCAAACTACAAACTCAGATTGATTTGAAAATCTGTGGTTTGACCTAACACAGCATGACTGTCTAAGAAAGAAGGCAGAGGTACTCATGCAGCATGGATTTGCACCAAAAAAAAAAGATGATCCAGTAGTTAAGATAAAATGCAAATAATTTTTTTTAAGTGGTGTATGAGAACAAATAACAAATTTTGCCACGAATCTGTAGCTGGAACAAACCAGTGGAACACTCAGAGTAGACAGTGATTTAATGTCACAGTACTGCTACTACACAGCGCTGTTTGAGGACAGTCTCCTACAAGCCTTTATGCTTTTCTTCTCTTTACACCCTAGTTATCTTTCACCAACTCTCCTGCTCAGCTGGGGAGCTGCACCCAGTACTCGTGGCTGGGTTTCCATGAGTCAGGGAATTCAGCACTGGCACAGGAGAGGCAAAGCTCTACGACACTACAGCAGTAGGAACTCTTCACAGGACACCAGGTGGAAACTCAATAATTTATCTAGCCCAGATAGCTGCCAGGCCACTTAATGGGAGGGTGGCTATTTATAGAATAGAAGAGGAATCCTTTCCATTAGTTCTGCTGCTGGCACACAAGAAATGGCTGCTTCATCAGAGAAAATCTTCAGCTCCAGTGAGTCCTGCTGAGTTTAATGGGACCCTGCCTGGATGGCTTCAAATGACAGTTCTGGCCTAACTACCTTGATGGGTGAAAGTAGTCCAACCACACTTCATATGTGGAAAGATTTAATTTGATCTGGAGCCATTCCTCAAGGATACCACCTCACATGGCTAACAGCACAACTAGGCATGGCATGCCATTCAGAGCCCAGGGTACAGGTAAAGCTGGGAAGGACTTGTTGCCATGTTTCAGCAACTGATGCATTGTTTGGTCCTCTTTAACAGGTGAGATTCTCCCATGTGTAGTGCCTTTCTGTTTGAAAAAGATGCATGTGCAACAGGCTCCTGCCTGGGAACAAGTCAAAGGTGCTTGACAGAAACTGCCCATGGGCACCGAAGCTTCCTGCAGACATGTGCTCTTTGCCTATGTCCTTAGACTTGGCAAAAAAGCGTTTGACTTTTCCAGGACTAAAGATGCTTTCATAGGGCTCTAGGTGGACAATTCAGCACAGGGGCTTGAGGGGCAACTTCTCTACCTCAGAAGGTTGGGCCTGAAAAATCACCGCCATGCATGGACCAGACTGCAAGTGGCAACTCTCTCTCCTGCTTTGTTGAGGGCATTTGAAACTTCCCAGTGTAGGCTGGGAGAGAAGCAAAAGCAAAAGATGATGGTAAATAACTTCCCCTTTCCCCTAGTGAAAATGACATGACAGATGTCATTGCCCATGTGACTGGGT
This sequence comes from Pomatostomus ruficeps, assembly GCA_013400735.1. Taxonomy (NCBI): domain Eukaryota; kingdom Metazoa; phylum Chordata; class Aves; order Passeriformes; family Timaliidae; genus Pomatostomus; species Pomatostomus ruficeps. The sequence continues at coordinate 7,932 of VYZT01023141.1, read as the reverse complement.
TCCTGTTCCCCTGGGACTGGACCTGGGAGACCTGGCAGGAAGAGGAGGCCTGGACGCAGCACCTTGGCAGGTGAGAAACTCAGAATCCTGACCATGACACTGGAATTGTCTTCAGGGAGTGAGACTTGAGGAAAAGCTCCAGACAGTGACAAGAGCAGGAAGTTACAGCAGCTGTAGGAGCTGCAGTTAATGAATTTCCCAGCGGGGCTTTAGCTTTTGCTCCGCCTTGCTCCCTCTGGCCCAGAGTGCCATATTAGTTTCTCTGCTTCCCAGCCATCCCAGTCCCACAAGCTGTTTCGTGTAGGAATTTTCAAGGCAGCAGATTGTGTTATGAGTCCCCAGTGAGAGAATAATTTTAGGTCCATTTCCAAATATTTAGTAACAAAGGCTTGACTTTCAAAGGTGAATCCCAGGAACACTGACAGCATCTCCACATCTGATCATTCACGCATCAGGGGATGGGAAAAAAATGAAAATATGCAGGTTTTTTTAGAAAATGAGAAACTTGGGTCCCACAAGCTCAAGGGTTGTGGAATTTCATGTGCAATTTTGTCCCTTCAGTAAAAAGGGGTTACCTTGGCTGACCTGGCTGCTCTTATTAGATGCTTTAGGTCTTCAGAGGAGAACCTCCACAGGGGACTGCAAATATTTATAATACCAAAAAGACAGAGAAAGGTAAAAGCTGCTTGTTGGAGACTCTGGGAACACTTACTTCCAAGTGTAATGTAGCCACTAATTTCAGCTAAAAGTTAGCATCCTTCCCAGGTATGAAGATCTTGGGGACAAATTCTCTTCTGGTCCCTGTCCCTGTCTCCGTTCGAGTCCCAGCCCCAACCTGGCTTGGACAGTGGCTTAGTGAAAGTTACTAGGGGTGCTAAGATACACTGTTTTCTGTTGAGAAAACAGCTCTACCAACAGCTGTGGCTCAGAAGTGCTCTGCCTATAAATAAGGATTCCATATTAAAATATAGTTAAAACTATTTTTAAAAACTTACTCACAAAGTTTATAACCTATTCATAGACCTGTCATTATTGAGTTTGTTATCCCATCTAGTAAGAACAATTACACATCTCCTAATTGCTTCATTTATTCTAGTTGCTACTCAAAATAAAAATATGAAAGACACTGAATGACTGCTTGAGCAACCTGCATTTTCAGAACCACTCTAGTATTCCTCCAAAATTCCCAGGTTAGTCTTGGAACTAACAGAGTGCCTGATTTTGCACATGCTACCAGATGATGTATTATGTGAGTTACATGTTGGTTTTAAATGTCAAAATTTCTAAAGAATTGAAGAAGTGATCACTTCTGTAGTTCAGAAATAAAATATAGAGGACAATTTTTTAAATGTTTTTTGTTACTGCAGGCAGAGAAAAGCTGGCATTTTTTATCATGTCGTTTGGATTGTGGATATAAGAGATGAGGAAATCCACATATCAATACTTTTGCTAGACTGTTCTAGTTTATGATGTTTCCAATGGAAGCCTTGGTCCCATCTGCCTAATGCTTCCCACCTAGACAAGAAGCTGGCAACCCTCAGCATTTCAAGCACTGCAGTTCACAGGGAAGCCCTAGAAAGCAGAGGCCTCAAGGAGACCAAGGTCCCTTGGAGCTGTATCGGCATGAGGGCTCCCACTGCTGCTACCACAGTGAATTCATCGGAGCCACGAGACAAGAACTGGTGATGAGACCTCTGTGAAGACACCAATGAAATGAAGAGCACTGACATCAGCTTGATTTGGAGATATTTGGGAGATCCCACCCTCTGCTCCAACCCTACCATTGACATATAACTCCTTACCTTACATGCTGAAGGTTTAACTAGGCAGAAGCTCCCTTTTAAAATAGCTGCAGAGGTCAATATTCCTGGCTCTCAGCGTGGCAGGAAAACCTAACATCCTTAATCACTGTGGGATGCTTCCGTCTGCCCATTAACTACTGATCTATGTCGAGCCCTCAGTTGTATTGAGTAACATTTGTTCTAAACATGGATCCACATGAACTTGCCTGTTAAGAAAATAGAACAAGTTTAAGCTAACTTTGCTTATATGTATCTTAAGTGGTTGCATCCGAATGAAAGTTTGTAATTATCTTCTAAGGGCTTGTTTAGATGTGACGGTTGATGGGAAGGAGAGTATGATAGGCATTCCAAAGGCACTGACTTGTCCTCAGTTCCAGAGCACAGAACTTCTTACTCCAGAGTATCGTTCTTGTTTAAGTTGGGCTGAAACAGTTTATGCTTATTGTAAAATATAAAGGAAAGCACACACACACACAGACTTCAGTGCAGTTATTTCAGAATAACTCTTGCGCATGGCTGCGTAGAAGAGCCCTGGTTGATGAGCTCAGGGCTGTGGCTGCCTGCAGCTGCCATGGGAAGGAGGGCTGGATGTCAGCACGTGCAGATGCTGTGCATGCACACACCCTGCAACACGAGCTGCTAGACCCAGTAAAAGGGGAGATCCCCAGAGCTATCTTAGCACCCCATTCTTTCTCTCCCTATCCCTGGATACAGCTACTAGCTTTCCAAATGCTTCAGCATCAGCTGTTCCCCATATCTTACTGCCATGGCAGCTTTTATTGATAATGGCATTAGGAGAGAAAGGCTCCAGTCATCCCAGTGCCATAGGCACTGGCCCAGACACATAGTTCGCCAAAATGTTTTCAATCAGAATAGATAACCTTTTAAAGGCAGTTTGGTCAGCCTGTACAGACACGGATGTGTTTAACGGTTTAATTTTTTTCAAAATACATTGTGACTCTTTAGCTAAGTGCTACAATTGCCCTACTTAGGAGGGAACCAAACATCCTGCCAATTTAACTTAGGCACAAATACACAAAAACACTTGATCCTGACTTCTGCACATTCATCATTTAGCTCAAAAAAAAAGCTTTTTTTTTAAATTTTGTGAAAGAAATTAATTGTTTGTGTATGGTCAGTATTATACAGATAGGTAAGTATGTAAGCTGAAATGTTATTTCTAAAGTTATTTTAAATATTTGGGTTGTCTACTTAAACTATGTTTAAATAAAGTTACTATGAATTTCATGGCTTCACTGAAGCCGTGATAAAACCACACTTTCTGTCACTAGATAGATCAGCATTTAATGGCCAGGGAAAAAACATGACAGGCTAATTAGCATGCCAGGTGTTGGGGTTTCTGTAACTACATTTTTACCTTTGTTGGGTACTGTCCCTAGACTCCCCAGCTTTTTTTTGCAAGGTGTGTGACTAAACACCTGGAATTTAGGCTTAGAAGCTTCAGGACAAAGTAACACTTAAATAGGTGTTCTCATCAACCATTCTGCATGATCTGCTATTTCAGGAACTGTTAGAAGACTTCATCTCTGAGGAACACAGGTTTATTTCCTGTTTGTGGGCTCTGAACTTGGCAGCAATGGAAAACTGAGCAGAGGCCCAAAGCTTCTTTCCTTGGAAGACCTGGGTTTTGATGTACAGAACCAAGCTCCTGAAGTTAAATACTTACCCAATTACCATTTGCATTACGATTATCTCCTTTAGTTAAACAAAGGACTTATCTACCCAGAGGCAGAAGAAAAATTAGGACTCAGATTCAGAGGTTAGGTTAATGATTTTATATGCATCAAATTCATAAGCAGGCACACACATTCAGAACCATAGTGGCCCATAACTTACTCCTTTATATGCATTCACTACATAGCTCTGATCCCTCTGAATTTTCCCAAGTTGTGCCTGAAGACAAAACTCGTAAGAGTTTGTCTATACACAAAAGTTAGGACAGATTATGATGGTGTTTGAACGTAAAGAATAATGCTTGCTCCTGAATTATTTATTCATTATGAAGTTAAAGGGTATTGTTCCTGATTAGCTCACCTCACTTAGGTCTTCTGCACAAGTCCTTATGATGCAAGGTGAAGTAAACATTTATTGTGTGTTCCCAACTCTACCTACACAGACAGGCCTGACAGGGAGGGGAAGTACAATTTTTACTACAATGGGCATCCAGCTTAGGTGCTCCAAGCTGCAACTTTAATACATAAAATAACCTACAAGCACATGATACAGGAAACTACTAACACTGAAAGCAAAGATACTTGAAGCCTAAACTTGTCTATCTCATTCCAATGACTGAGTGGGTACACCAAATTTAGAAACCTGGCAACCCCAGATTCTTTTTAAAGACTATGAAATAGAGGAGAAGCCCTAGAAACCTATTCTAGATGAACCAGTGATGCAAATTGTCCTCCTCACTGAGAAGCAGAGTGCTACAGAATGATCTTCAAACACCCTGTTTAGATGACTGTAAGCTTAGCACCATTAAGATAGGAGCTTTCTGAGAAAACATTCACCAGCTGCCTATCCCATTGGGTTGTTACAGCAAGACAAAAAATACCAAGAGGTGCACCCAAGTCAGCTCATCTGGGTTTAACAGTAAACTTTCATGGCATTGTCCTACAGAATGAAGGAAAATGTTCCTACATTAAGCTACTCATCTAAAGTATTAATTTAAAACTTTTACCTGAGCTACTTAAACTAGGTTGGCTTTACGTGAAATAATGCAGTCTATCAGTCACAGCCCTGAAGAGACACCATTCTCAGAGTTTCTGACCATAGTGCTAAAGGAAACTCTCAGCATCACATGGTACTTGCAGCAGTTCAGGGCAATATGAACAAGGGATACCCCTTGTTCCCACTCCATCCTCACTCACCAATCTTTTCTTCCTGCTTCATAGGAATCACCCATGCAACTGGGAAGTCATCCAGTCAACAGTAAACCTTCCTGGACAGGTGACTGACCTCTTTACATGTTTCATTTTAAGGCGTGACTAGAGGTGACAGGAGTTTCAGGATTGTTTCCAAAATGGCTCATGTGGATTAGAAAAACTAACAAACTGAATTCTTCTGGAGGCTTGAACTGAATTTAGGCTCAGTCTCCCAGTCTGCAAGACAAGCACTATACAAGCACCGACAATCCTCAAAGATCCTCCCCACATGCACTTAAGCAAGTCTCATTAGATTGACAAGGTATCTGGTATTCTCTTTCTCTACGTGTACCTGTGACACTTGAATAGAAGATGAAAAGTTAAGGGAATGAGTTTTAGAAACATGCTCACAGAGGACACCAGCCACAAGCCAACCCCCAGCCACACAGCTGAAGAGCTGAGAGAAAAAGTAGTAAATTTAGAGAAGCCAGGATGACCACACATACAGTAATTAAACTAGAACACTGCAAGCCTTGCTATTTAAGTAACTCCGTAACTATTGTAAATTGACAGGATGCTTTACAGAACACCTTGGTATTACTGGTCAGCTTCTTATTTTTCCTTTTCTGTCAGGCTAATAAGTGTCAAGCATCAATATATCAAGCTTTAAAAGTTGTTTCTTAGTCTGACACAGCAGCAAAGATTGAGACGTCTTAGGAAAAGAAATGTGCAATGCAATGATGCTATGTAATAAAATTAAATTTGTTGTACTTGCTCTTAGTGACTTTGCAGTAAGAACATGGGAGGTAATTTGGCCCTGGGGAAATCTTCTGCTGACTTTTTCACAAGAGCATGGAATTTGGAGTAAGGGTTAATGTAAACATTTTCTTCTACTTTCAGTTAGTTTCTAAACAGAGTTAGTTAACAACACTGTTCTTGACACAGATACTAATTTTTTATTTTATATGTGTGCTGTGTATATGCAGTAATAACTACAGCTATACTGAAACTACATTTACTTTTTAACTCACTAAAACTGCATCCACACCATATCGTTTTTTCATAGACCTGAATGCAGCTATATAGAACACCAGAATTAATTTTCTCCATAACCTCTTTGACCAGCTACTTTATCAATGAGTTTAGAAGATAGACAAAACTGTCAGCTCCTAAAGCCCAA
>VYZT01023120.1:0-53985 GCA_013400735.1 Pomatostomus ruficeps | reverse complement strand
CCCCTTCCAGCACAAAATATTCTATGCTTTTTATGTCTCTTTTGCTTTAGTCTAAGCACATATATGAAGTTTTGCCCCAATCTGACTCCTCAAACTGGAAAAAGAAAGTCTCAACATGAATGAGAGGCTCCCAGATTGTTCTTGTTGTGAAACAGGACTTTGTACTTGACAGTAATAGAAGCAAATATTTGCATTGTGAGATTTTTATTCTGCACATACCAAAAAATGCACTCATAAACAGAGGCTTGAGCAACATTGGTCAAATGCTTAATTTTTGCAGAGAAGATGCTCTAGATTGCTTTTTCTCCTCTCCCTTTATTTTAAAGCTATTATGTAGTAACAAGGCTACGCAAAACATCCAGTTTTTCAAGAGGAAACCATGAAAATCATGACTCAAAATCCCTGAGTCCCTGAAAAGCAGAAACTGTGAAGCACACTTCTCCAACAATGAGCAAATACTCTTCTGATTGCTGTGCTGATTGCTGTGCATCATCCCAACCCTCTGACTGCTTCACACAGTTTGTGTGTAGAGGGAGGCAGCAGATTACAGTCACATAATATAGTTTATTACAATAAACTTGAACTTTCAGAAGCTTCACAAAGGAGCAAAGGACTCAATGAGAGATCCTGAATGAAGATTTTGAAATCAGTGTCACAAAGAAAAGTTTCAAGTGCTTTTAAATAATAGAAGAGAAAATGTATTGATATTTCAGCAAAAATAAACCAGTTCCTAATGAAACTTACCGGTAAAGTACTTTCCATGTAAGGATTAAAAACTATGACTTACTCTATTATTTTAAATCACAGTAAAGTTTAAAGCTTGAATGCTTAGGCTGCCACAAGAAAAACAAAGTTCCCAGGAAAGGTCAATAAATACAGGCACATGGAGCAACCTTTAAAGGTCATCTGCTTTGATGGGCTGTTTCACCTTGCCCAGCAGTTGATCAGGTTCAGAACAAAAGACACAAAAATTATTAAACTCTATGATCCTTCCTAACAACTCCTAATGAAACAAGCTCCTGCCCATAGCACGCTTCAGGTGCAGGGCTCCAATTTCAGCCACGAACTCCTGATTACTCAGTTTCATCTCCTGCAAGCCAACTGCCGCCCTACAGAAAGATTGCTGCAGTCAGTTCAGAAACATCTCCACTTGCTCAGCCAAGCCCAAACATCAGCTATTTTATGAGGCATGAAGCTGGCAATTTCAGTGGTGCTGGCATGCCATGGGCTGTGTCACATCAAAATATGCCCCTTAAAACCTGTGGGATAATCAAGCTCTGCTCATCTAGAAGTTACAGGTCTTGTTTAAAAACAAGAGGTGAGAAACAACCAAAAGTATTGTTTAATTCTAGTCCAGATTTGTGTCACCATCTTCTCCCTCTCAAGTTTTTTACAGAGGCTTCTGCAGTTGTGATTCTTTCATGCTTCAGTTGAGAGACATCTCCTGCTTCTTGCTCTGGGCTCCCCAGCTGCCTGCAGCCAGGAGCCACTTGTCACACAAGCCAGAATACAACCATTAGAATCAGAACGTGATCATTCCCTCCAAAAATGACCCGAAAGAAAAGCTGGGCTGAGTTGCCTGTCACAACTACCACAAAAGCCAGTGCCTGCACCCATCTGCCGCACAGCAGGAATTCAGATGGTGGAGGCTCTAGTGCAATACTGAAGGGTCACATTTCAAGCTCTGCTACTGATAATATATGAGCCCATGGGGAAGCTGACACAGCAACAAGGCACATGATTTGCTCTTGTCTTTTACTTTTCAAAAGCAGACCTAGAATGACTACACACTGGACAGTCACACTAGGAGTGTGCTGAACAACTGGACTGTAATGCAATTACATGGTCACATACCAATTTTTCCATGGGACATCTGTCTCATTCACTGCACGAGAGGGACACATGTGTGGGTACAATCAAGATGGCATGTGCAGCTGTAAATCTGTCAATTCCTTAACAGTGAGGAGCTTAACTTTTCAACCTAAACAACATCCTTTTAACATCACACACATATCTCATCATGCACAGAAGTATTCAGAGAGAATTCTAGAGGAAGCAGCTATGCAATACCATCCAAGGCATATAAAATACCTGATGTAAACACATCAGTGATGTTTGTGTCTGTCTCTAGGCGTTGCTACGAGCCAAGCTTGCATACTTGCTAGACAAAAAAACCCAAGTCAAGATCACGTACAGCTGGCCCAAAGCAATAATGCTGACTCCAAGTGGATAGCAAAGTCTGAAGGCACACAACACCAAACCCTCCTAAACTGTCCTAACACCAATATCAGCTAGACAGCTTCTTACATGATTACAAAGACATGCCCAAAACTGCAAGTTATGACACATAAATAAAATAAAACACTCCATCACCTCTGTCAAACTGAGGGTTTGGGGTTGTCTTACCATTTCTTACCAATTTCATAAGGTTTGAGTTTCTTATGGTTCTTCAAAGATTGGTATGATGGCTCCAGATAAAACAAGATTATTGAATACTTCTGCGAATTTGAGGGTCTCTCCTACTTAACCACAGGTAAAATTCAGAAGCACTGGTTTCAATACAGGAAGAAGCACTTCATTATTTCATGGAGATTTTGTAAGGATAAATACAGTGACAATCTGCAGAGAGAGAGACTGCAGTAACAAGCCCTCTGGGGAGAGCTGTGTAGGAACTCAGCTGGAAGGATGGACACTGATGATTATGAATATTGCTGAAGAGATGAGCTCCTCTAAGCTTCTGAAGAGACCTCAAAGGACAGACACTGAAGTACAATCAGAGAACACTTCACTCCTGGTTCATGGTGCAGAAGGACTTTTCACACGGGAGGCAGGACTAGGCTGAAGAGTTCCACCAGCCAGAGGAAATGGCTAAGCCAGACATAGAAAATTGCCTCTGAAACTAATTTTAATCTAATTTATTTGATAACCATGGCCAGCATGGTGGAGGAATTACAAGACAGGAACTAAAAACAGTTCTTCATGAAAAATAAAAACACCATATGCAAATGTCCCAGGATGCACTCCTCAAACTTAACAATGGGGTCACAGCATCTCCTGGTTTCAGAGCACAGAACCCTGAACAAATACACCTGTAAATTGATGCCAGATACATCATTAAATGTATAAATATCAGTCTTCGCTGCCTCACCTTTCACCAGATATCTCATAACAAGCATTCCACCATTCAGGACACTAAAGACTCCTTACACAATTGACATTAAAATAAACCATCAAATACACTCAGCTCAGAAATGATAAATGCTTTCTCTCCAGCCGTGAGATCTAAGAACGAAGGCAAATACCCGATATAATGTAAAGTTCAGCATGCCATATATTCTTAGGGCCAAAATAAAGACAACCAATTCTTCCAGGCCATAAGAATCACCTGCATTGTTCCCCCCAACTCCTCAGCTGAGCTGTCCTGATTTACAGTAGCAGATGATGTTCTGCAGTTTATGAAAAGGAACAGTTTTTACTTTAAACATTAAGACACACAGCAGATTTTTCAATTCAAAACAGTGTTGTCAACTTTTCAGAGATGTTTTCACAGAAACATTAAATTCCCTTTTCCCCTTCCCAGAGCCTTGTCCAGCTTGGCTCCTGTTAAGTCACCTCTCCTACTGTACAGACAGAAACTCCCACTGCAATGCTCATGCACAAGAGTTAAAACACACATTTTTCCAGACTGCTGAAGGTCCAGCAGTGAACCCACAGCATTGCTTTAGCCACTCACATTTCCACAGGTGAACATTAGCGCCCTTCCCCAGCTTGCAGCTGAATCACAGTGCACAGTAGCTTTAGCCATGCAAAGAGAGTGGCTGAATTTCTCTTTTAGCAGTTGCAAGGCCTTTATGGAGGGGTGTTTATAAACAATAAAAATCAACATTAATAGGTTATACATTTGTATTCATATAGAAAGACAGTAAAATGACAGGCATCTGTGCCTGCCGCTGTACTTTAACATGAAAGATTATTTTAAATTTAATTCAGTCCTGCTAGCTGGAGGGAAAAAACCTTTCCTCTTCATGTAAAAATAATATTTTTTTTAGAGAGACTGGCACTGCTGAAGTCTTGTCAAGTGCAATGGAAACAAAGTAATGTACACAAAGTCGAAGAGGCTCCAATTCCATGTATTCTGGTTTATGTTTCATATATCCCAAATTCCAACAGGGGGTAGCATTACACTTCTGCAAGAACATTTGATATTTAGAATACAATCAGTTTCCCCATATTTGATAGTCTGAGCCTCCTTGTACAATAGATCTGTTAATTTCCAGTCATTCTGCACCCAATGAAAACCACACAAGGCAGAGACTCCAACAAAACTCCTCTAACACTGAAAATGAGGTTCAGGTGAGCCCAAACAGGTATGAAAAACGGCAGATGTGACTACTGTGCAAATAAGCAGTGTGTGGCTCTCAGCTCATTCTTCTTGCTCAGCACATAACACAAACAGGAGAGCCAAGGTGCTCACAGATGGGATGCAACACCTTACATGATCCACTTCCTTTCCATTTTAAAGTTCACAAGGCCAACTGTGCCCCCAACTGAGCATCTCAGTACTGCAGAAACTCCTGGGAAAACCTGACCAATGGGAAGCACTGTTGTACATCTCAGAACAGCCCAGCCCAGCAGAAACCACAGAGCTCTGAGCCAGAGCATTAACCCATTTCAAGATTGTCAAAGTCAATACAAAAGTACTGTGGAGCAGGAAGCTTGGAGAGACTGAAAATAAACAAGAAGGGCCATCATTAACATATGGACCTATGCATACAAGTACTGAGAAAGGGATTCAGGTGGCCCTGCCCTCCTGGTTAGCAAAGCAGCAATTTATGGAAAATTTACACACAAAGGTGCATTAAGTATCCCCTTTACCCAAGTTTTCTGCTTTCAACAAGATTTAAATTCCGAGTCAGGTATACATGAAGGAAAGGGATCCCTTTTTGCAAATAAAGAGTTCAACTACAACTCTACAGCTGAAGTGACAGACAGTAAATAGAGAAGGACTCAAATGAAAACATTTCAAAAGCTGGCAAAGTAAAATCTCAGATCTTAGAGACAAATTAAACCTGCCCCTGTGGGTTCTTAGAGATGGAGAAAGTTTATGTTAAGCTTTAATTACCATTTTGAAACATTCTCCTGGGGACTGCCTGAAGAAAAGTCTTTTCCTTCCTCTACTTCCCCCAAAGACTGTTGTTCCACAGTGTGAGCTTAGCTTCTGCTGGCACTAAAAATACACTTGTGCCTGTTTTGTAGCTGATGGAGCTGTGCCAATTTACATTAGACTAGTTACTTGATTCCTTCCTTCCAGCCCATTCCACATAAAGACACAGAGAAAAGAATCCTTGTTATAACCTGTGCATCCTGTTCGACAGAGAGAGAACTAGAGTGGGCTTAATTATGGGCCTGTGAAGAATAAAAATGAAAGCCTTGCAATATGATCTTCACATTCATTTTCCTCTTTTTTCAACCTCACATTTAGAGCTATAGTTAGTCAACTTCTTCCAGAAAAAAGATTAACAAGATAATCAGTGATCATCAGTAGAAAGAAATGGATGGAACTAGAAGGACAAATAAGGGAGAAAAAGCTCAAAATAGTAAAATTAAGACAAGTGTTTTCCTTTATCCCCAGCCCATCACTGAAATTATGGTTTGTCAAAAGTCATGAAACTATAATTAAGCTGCACAGCTTCAAAGGATACAGATACTTCACGATGCATGGGGGCTGCTCCCAGGCTTCTTCTGTATCAGAGAGCAGTGCTATAAATTATTAGGGACAATTATATCTGTAGTTTGTTTCCTCCTATAGCCTCCTATAGTAGTTATCTCTATAGCACGTGTGTTCTGCTTGACTTTGTGTCTCAAGGAATGAGATGAATTGGCAAACTTAATCTGGAAATGTTTTCCTTGTGCTACAGGGTATTCAAGTATACAGTTACTAGCCCTGATATAGCCTACTTAGCACTTCTCTGTCCTTCTAATAAATCAGATATAGAAAAGGTTTATATTTCCTTAATATTTTCCAGGCTCAGATTTCTAGTACATTCAAAATTGCTTTCAATCAGCATTGAATTAGCAGAGGATTCCACAGAATCCAGACTACTGCAGAGGATGTGGCTAGGGGAGAGGGAACACAGCCAGAGTTCACGTCCCACCGATTCCCAGCTGTTGATACAGTCATTTTAGTTGACTGACAGCTGGCTGCTGCACTTCATCCTGCGAATAGCCCAATATCCTCATGTGACAAGACTTAGGAGCACAAAGTCAACTTTAAAGCCCCTTTTCCATCTACACTTCGGACTCATGTGGGATTGAACTGCTGCAGAGAAAGTCCCGAGGTCTGCTTGCTTTCATCTACCCTGCTTTCCCAAAAAAAGCCCATGAAAATACACAAAAGATAATACCAAGGAGGACATTCAAGCAGAGCCTGCATGCAGCAAAGGCATTTTACTGCAGGCTGGAAGCTGTATGTAAGACTCTCACCCCATCCCGGCTTTCATTTATCATATGAATCACGCTTATTTTGACCTTAACATCCTCATCCCACCCGAGGAAGCTCCATCTAACTTCTACACACACACAAATTTTGTGTTGTTATATTGATGTATCAAATTTCCCTGGAGCTGAACCAGAAGGGATGGAAAAATAACAGTGGCTCCACATAACATTTTTCCCTGCACTTCTGTTCTACACTCACGGGTTGAATTACTGACTGAAGAGAATTTTTCAAGGCACAAAATGTTGTTACACTAGCAGGGATAGGCCAGAATGCAAGGAAGTCCTTCCCTCTGCAGTGTCATTTAGGAATGGAACAGAAAAGTTTGTATGCAACTGGTAAAATGAGCTTTTTTCACACTGTAAAAGAGATTTACTCAGTTGGTAAGTGCAGTAACTTTGAGATTTCATTGTGTCACCTTGGTTCTTAACCAGAGTTCCTACATTTCAAAGCTAAGTTTAGCCAGAACCAAGGGAACTCAGTTGGGTCAACTGCCTACCTAAAACACTGCTCCAGAAGTTCCCTGCAGTCATCTGCTCTCACACCTCTTCCTGGGGAAGAGCTCAGTCCTACCTAATCCCTCTTTGGGTAAAATGGCTTTTGATCTAATAGAGAAATTGGGGGTGAAAAGGGGCAGAGGGGGGAAGTCATTACATCCAAAAAAATCTGCAAAATTAGATTTTATGCAATATGTCTCTCCATAAGGATTTTAGAAAAGAATACATTAACAAAACCTAATACCGTTATGGTTTTCTCCTCCCTCTGTTGTTACACCTTGGCTTGAAGTTCAGGCATATCCTCAAGCATTTTCTTGGTATCTTGCTCCTTCCTAAATGCTAAAAAATTGCTCAGCCCTCAGGCTAATCCCATTCACAGAAAAAACTGGTCGTCTTCAACTGCCATGTCCTCAGTCACAGACTTCCTGAATCAACTGAGTGTAAGGGCTCCTGCATTCATAACTTCTTTCCGGTAACTGCAGTTCTTGAAAGACACCATTCTTCAAGCCAAATTTCACACACAAAAAAAAATTCTCTTGAAATAACTTATTCAATTCCACTGCTATGTGATCTTTCATGAAATAGAAAACAGCTTTCAACTATTTGTTGAAGTTATAAGAATTAGTGTTCAACTTGCCACCATTTTAAAACAAAAATTGTGGAGCAGCTGCTTCATCCTGGCAGGTTGATTTTCTCATTTAACAACTCACATTAATGACTTCCTTTTCTGTCCACAGTTCTCTTAAAAGGCAAACAAACTTTCTGTCTCTCTCACTGCCATGTGGACAACATTGCATTTAATATAATCTTTAGCACTTGGACAGAATTTTCAACATTGAAGGTCCTGTAGAAACACCATCCCATCAGTCCTGACAATAGCTTTGGGAAGCAAATACAGATATCACAGAGTAAGCTGGTCAGAGCCACAATAAAACCCTAACACAAAAATTCCTGCTTCAGTCCAAATCTCAAGATTCTTACCTCTCCTTATAAAGTGAGACAGTGCCCAAAACACCACTTTGCCATCACAAACTCCTGCCAGGAGTCTGTCTGCTGTAGAGAACCATCTTTATAGAACAGTGGGCAGGTTTGTTAATGCATTCAACACTAAGCCAGGCAGAGCAAGAACACCAGATTTCAGTATGGATCTATATTCCCTGAGGTCCAGAGCAGTCAATTCCACTCTTCTACTATGGGACAGGGTTTGAAATATGTCTGTTTTAGATATCAAAGATCTATCTTAATTATTTTAACTTGCATGCAGCCCAAATCTCTAATGAAGTGAACATTTTAGCTACACTGATTTCAGTGGCCTTGCTTCTAGGAATGTCACAGGAAAGGAGCTGATGTCTGCACAGGGCTTCTGCTGAACTCAGTGGGACATTTTGGTCAGAACTGTACAATTGCATGAGAGGTAAATTTGACAGTCTTATCTTCTTTACAGACTTCTAAAGAATTCCCTCTCCCTTCTCCTCTAGACAAGTTCCCTGGCGTTTCAGCAGAAGCATTCAGAACTCTGCATAATAAAGCAATACATAAAATCTCAAGGAACTTCAAAAACAGTCCATCCTGAAAACTGGTAGGCATTTTTGTATCAGAATGACTTATGCACATTTATGACCTTCTTTGCCTATGGGAAGCATTCATTCACTCCTGAACATATAAAAGTATTTCAGTGATTCATTCCTCAAATTGGTTTCAGTATAATGAAACCACGGAGTAGGTTCAATGGAACAGGTAATAAACCATTTTCTAGTCAGGAGATTTGTTGCCACATATTTTCATGCTAACAAATGCCAAAATTGCATTACCCATACGAAGATGTTGTTACCATATTATTAAATTTCGCAAACGTAATGGCTGGAAAAATTATTTGCTCTTTATGACTAAAGTAATGCAACCTGGAATAGGCTCGAATATGACAAACAGTAAGGATTTGCCTACACCATAACACAACTCATACCTTCAGATCTAATCTGATTACAAGTAAATATGCCATATTATCAGCCAGACTGAATGTATTTCCATGGATATCTTGAAGTAATAAGTATATTGGGAATCCTGAATGACCAAAACTAATTCCACTCCTATGTCTCATCCTGAGTTGTGGACAAGTTTAAGCACAATTTGTATTATTTTGTTGGAACACATTGCACCCTTCTAATTTGCATACTTTCAGTTTTAAGTGGCTCTGTCAAAAAAGGTTGGTTGGAAAGGTCACACCCCTACTGAGCATCTATTTTCAGTCCTCTCATCTACTCACAGTGAGCTGCTGTCAGCCCTCCAGACATCCCATCCAAATGATTGCTATCCTACTGACACTCGCCAGTTCCTTCAGAGCCATGCAATTACTTTGGTATCACTGACTGTTAATCAAAACAAAATATCTTCTGCATAGTCTTTTTAAAGCACAGTCTTAAAAACAGAATGTTGGTAGACATTACAAACATTTCTCAGAAATGCAAGTCAAGGAATTGAGGGTTTTTGAAAGTAACTTTGTTTACGATCTTCCAGAAGGAAATAAAGGACATGGGAATCTTAATCCAGGGCTTCTACTGGAGTTACTCGCTTCCCCCGAGTTCAGCTCCATGTAATCTACACTTTCCTTATATCTTTTTGTGTTTTCTTCCCCTGCAGGTGAATTTTACTTTCTCCCTTTTAGAAAATGAAGATAGAAAGTGTCTGCTAACACTTTGTAGGATTTTGTTGAATTTTTCCAGAAAGAAATGGATTTCTATTTAAGGGGGGTGTGGGGAGGGGGGGGCAAGACAAAGAAAAAAAGCCTTCCATTTTCTCATTTTGGCCACATTCCAAGCAATCCGAAGAGCCTCCTTTACAGCTGGATCAAAACCAGAAACCCCACAAACCCTACATTCCAAAGGGAAATTTTTCCACCTTTTATTGTCAGATGACTCCTCCTTCAAAGCATTTCTTTCTCTCTCTTCAGAAAAGCTCCTGCCCCCAACAGAGGAAGAAGGAGCCATCAGTATTAGTAATAATAAAAGCTATTACCCAGCTTGATTGTATTTAGGGGAGGAAGCCAATTTTCCCATTTGTTCATTGTGATGGGGATGGAAGGTCAATACCGTGGTTTATCAGTATCTCCATGGCTTTGTGACAGAAAAGCAACCCAGCAACATTTGTGTTTGGTACAGAAGAATGAATTCTGCTGAGTTACATTGTCTGCATTCCCTCACGAAAGGAAAGATGCTCTCTTCTGTTGACACTGTTATCATTTCACTTACCAGTGCTTCTGTGGCAGGCACTTCTTTTCCCATTACAGACCACAGGTTGTCTGTTCCCCTTAGCACCAGATCCCAAGGAGTGCCAACTCTTATTATTCTGAGTTTAGATTAAAACCTTTATTTTTTGCACAAAAGCTGTGAGGATTCTTTCATGATAGATGGAGAGTACCTTGAGTACAGTTTTTAAGGTAAAAGATAAGGCAGCCTCCTACAGGGCTGAAAGCAGGTCAGATCTGCACTGCTCTGTAGGGCTGGCATGTTTGGTGTGTTATCGTGACACCTCCAATCCAGATTCTTACCCAGGAAGTGACCTCCTCCATGAAAACCTTTGGAAGACCCAGGTCACTTACATGAGCCCTTACCAGCAACAGCAATGGAAAGGGAAGCTGGGTCTCTTCTAGATCACTTGGGAGTGAAGACTGTTGCCAAGAAGCCTTATAATCCTGTACAAATTCACTGGTGAACTGGGAAGAAAAAAGTTTTTCTTCCCTGCAAGCTGAGGATAAGCACTATCTCTACACAGTGCCTAAGCAGACCTGGATGGGAGATGAATCAAAAGGATGGATATCATCTCTGCAATAAACTAGGGCTCCTGGCCAAAAATACAAAGAGGAAAACAAGACAAATCTAACTCTAAGCCTGACACTGCATCCACCTGCTTTACGCCCCTTTTCTCTGTCAGCTTCAACTGGAGAACATACTTTTGCTCATCTTTGATCTGCACAGCACTGGGTGCTTTTGTCAGCACAACCAGCTCCAGAAATGACTGCATTTCACTGCAAAGAGCAGCAAAGATCATAAGTTTCTTCTGTTTCAGAAAGATGCTGTGGGAAAATCGATGGGTTTTAAGACACTTTTGAATCTCTGAAAAGTCTGAAGAGTAACACTACTTTATCATAAAAATTTCAGAGCCTTCAGAGCCTTTTACAATAATGGTAATGTCAGTGAAATGCCAGATGGCCAAATCACTGTCCAGTGCAGACACCTCATTTAGTGGTGACACACGTGCTGGGAGACGCATGTCACTGCTGGTTCATGTATCACAGGCAGGACTCATACAAAAACAACTGGAATTAAATCTCAAAAGGAAAAAGCACAAAAGCAAGTTTTCTATTTCATGCAGAGAAGTCAGCAAGACCCAGATATAGGAACCTCACAAACGCATCATTCAGGTTAATAATGACAACTGACTTCCAGGTTCCTCTGAGGTGCAAGCTGTTCCTGTTATAGTTCTGACCCTGTGTTGCCCAGCTGCCCAGAGCTCCGAGATCAGAGCAGAAATACAAGCAGCAACAATGCTGTAGAAGATGACAAATGCGTCCTTCTGAGCTGAGAATTTAGACAGCTTATAGCTTTTTTAAAGGTGGGAGGAAGCATAAAATGTTACAGCACCACACATCAATACAGTGAAAAAAAAAATCTTTGAAAAGAGATGTAAAAGGTGTGCAATTACAAATAATCATGTTCCTACGCTCTCAGAGAACGCATGGAAATAAACACAATACAAGATAAACACATCAGGTTTTCAGTCTCCTGGGGAAAGAGGTAATGACTCCCAGCAGAAAAAAAATAGCTAAACTAAGGTTGTGGATAACACTACATTGTGATTTCTTTAGTATCTGTTTTAGTACTACATTAGAACAGTACTTGATTAAAAGCCAAAAAAAATTAAAACATTCTCAGTTACACAGATATGGCCATGTAGTCATGCAGCTGCCATTTCTCGAATTTCCCTACACAAGTTAACACCTTACAGGCCTTCTCTTTCACCACTTTCAGAAGCAGCATCTACAATGAAAGGAGAAACACCAGCTAACTCCAGGGTTAAGGGTTTTGGATGGGATTTGGAAGACCAAGGCTATATTCCTAACCCCGCTGCAGGCTGCTCATGATCCTGGTAAAATTAGTCCAGGCAAGACAGCCATAGACCTCAGTGCAGGATGCTCTTTGGAGTTCAAGCCCCTTCTCTGCCTGAAGACACATCAGCTGGGCTTGTCTCCAGGCTCAGTCTCTCCCTGGCATACAATGCACATGGGACACAGATATTCAGTTTCTCTAGGACACAGAGACTCTGCACTCACCCAAGGCTGCAGGTGATTACCAGCTCTGAAAGGGGGATATGGTGCTGCATGATTAAATACAGTAATAAAGAGCCCACTCAAAGATCACAGTACAGGCATGCACATGCCTTCCTGTTGAGTTGTAATGCAAAATAAAGCAGTTTCAACAGAACAGACTAAGAGTTAAATATCCTATCACCTAGCCAAACCAACTCCCCACTTAAACTGAGATCCACGTGTCCCCAAGACAGGTGCCAGTTCTCCCTGTATTGAGTAGGGAGAGAAGGGTTCTCAGACCCTCAGTGCTGGGGATCCTGCTGCCTGACAAAACCCTTCAGCTCTTTTATCCATCATGACCACAACATTTCTGGATTTCCACTTGATACAGATATTCTGGGAGATCCAAAGTTTGAGGCATAGAGTCACTGTGGTAGTGCAAGTACCTCACAGAGGATTTGGATAGAGCAGCTCCTAATTTGGGACCATATTGTCCCCAAGGAGGCTTTGATACTTTAAAATCATCAACTTAAGTAGGTGGCTGAATACCAATAGAGATTGATGACAACAGCCACACACAAACTGACAACTTCTTTTCCCCTCTGTCATGGCAAGTTAACTACCAAAGCAGTACTCATGACTATATTTCTACATAAATAAGAACTCCCACTGACATAAATATGAGTTTAGCATGAGCTAGACATACATAAATGTAATTCCTACTAATAGGCACATTTGGAGCTGTCAACAGTGATTTGAGTATAACACTAAGTAGCATGAAGAGACAGCCATAAACATTCCATATTAATTCAACTTGCAAGAAGAAGGTCAGGGGACAAAAAGCACAGCAAAACTAAACCCAGTACTTGTCAGATGGAAAAGGACAAAAACAGTTGGAAAATAATTTTATTTTTCAGACTTCTAAGAAAATTTACAAACAATGGTGGTGTAAAAAAAAAAGGAACACCCTATAAAAAAGGTTCACATTTCTCAAACTATAGCATCAAAGGAAGTTACAGAGCAACAAGCATACAATGAAATTCTATTCATCAAATTAGTATTAGTTAAGTAGTTAAAAACGTAATAAGTCAAGTCTAATAATAAATCTCAACAGCTTACTCAGAAATCGTAACAATCAATTCTGAGCTTAAATTATACTTACAATAGACAATGAATTCATCTCTGCAATCATCTACAGCACTGAAATCAACTAGGTCAAATTACATAGCAAAGGCACACCTTGGGAAGTCTTTAAAGGACATCTTGAGCACAGCACAATTACGTACAACAGAAAGCAAATCACCCTGCATGCTTGCTTCTTAGTCCCCAGTGTCTAATATGAAATACAACATACAAATAATAGAAGCAATATTTAGTAACTCTTTTCATGCTGGTTCTGTTCTTCATGCAGAGTGACAGAAAGGCTTCCTTGCCCTATTTTCTGTTTGAGCCTTGGCACTTTCCCAGGGTATGTTCTCCCTGTTTTCACCATCATCCTTGTCAGTGGAGTAGGTGGTTCTTAACAAGTCAATCCCAGTCAGGACCCCCACCACGTCCTCATCCTGCAACCTCTCTCCAACTCCTCACATGCTGAACTCCAACGTGCACACGCAACAAGCCCAAACCCAACCTCCATTTGCCAAAGTTTACATACAGGGCAGAACACAAACAAATGCCTATAGCCCTAATTACTGCTGCAGACGTTCCTCAGGTCACTTTAAATAGTAGGCATTTAAAAGCCATTAACACAATTTAATTAACAGCTTAACTCAAAATTGCAAAGGAACTCCAAACACCGGCACATTAAAGCCTTTTGAACACGAGTTTGAATAAACATTAAAACCTGGTGTTTTCATCAATCCATAAATCAGCTCCTCCTGGCTCTAACTTAAATATATCCTGTTCAAAGTACAAGGAGTAATTATTTTTTAGTTACAGCTTATGGATTTGTGCTTTCACTGTACTCATCAGGAGAAATGCCGAAGACAGCGTCCATTAAATACTGCTAAAGTAACTCTTCTTGACAGTTCAGGAGAGTGCATCAAAGGGTTATTTTTCCTTTCAAAAGTAAAAACAAACCCATGAATCATTCCATTTAATGAGACTTCTTTCGTGACTATTTCTAAATGGGGTTTTTTAAAAAAAATAGCAGATGTGCATCTCATGCTAAAACAAAAGTTAGTAAGAAGGTTGCACTAGTGTTTATCACTAAATTTGTTTAAGTATAGACAATATCTGAAATTCTTGCCAATTTATCTTATTAGGGCAGCTAGAAACACTGTGAAACCTGAGAGCACTTTGCAATAAAAGATGTGGGTATTTATGTCATTGGGGTCAAGAGGCAGTTGTAGTGACATAATTTAGCTTTTAATGGTTTTGAAGCCATCCAATGGAATACTCACTTTCAGCTTCCCATCTTCCACAGATATCCAGGGTAAGAGCTGATAAATTCACATCTAAACCAACAATTCAGATTACCCAGAAACATTTAGACCATGCAAGCTCATTGTACCTGAACGACTTCTTTCCTCCCTGCCTATAACAAAGCCACTTTTGAGCTTTCTAACCCCAAAGCAGAGCCCTTCCAGAAATCTGTCGTGGTCATTTTTCCCAAATTCTCCCTAACTACAGACAGCAGCCCCCAGAAGCCAATAGGAGACACACCGCTGTGCACCCCACTGCCTGCATGGCCTCCAGCCACACGTTCAGAATTGGCCTAGAGGGCTACTGGGGGCCTGTGGCGCACATGGCTGGCGAGGATGGCCTTGGAAGATCACTGATCCTACTGATCACAGCCTTAGAAAAGCTGTCCCACAAGTGCCTCCTTACCTGCCAGTGCTGCAGGTATGTGACAAAGTAACATCCAAGGTGCTGTGACGGGGCTGTGCAAGCGGCCCAGGCAGACAGAGCACTCTAGTTTGCAAACATGTGAAGGTGCTCAATGATGCAAATGCATGAAACACCTCATGAGAAGAAAAAGAATCCCTCAAATTTATAACCTTTTAATTTTTCTTTCATCACCTACTAGGTATTCAAGCCCTTTTCATAGCAGTGGTTTATGTAATCTCACATTTAATTAAATGCACACACTTCAATGGCAGTGTTTCATTCCTCATGCAGAAGTCTCTCTTGCTGAATCCTTGCTTCACACATTCCCTAAATTAAGCACTCCCTCTAACCTTCCCAGCCTTTCAACAGCTCACTAATACAAGCAGCTTTACCTTCTTCTAGTTTAGCTAACACATTCACAAAAAAAAAATCTTCTCTGGCATGGATAAAAACAGATACATTTTCATGCAATGTATAATTAATGTATAAAGCTTACTCCCATAAAAAGACATGAATGTAGCAGGTCCAAAAAGAATTTATAAGAATATCAAAGTCTTAGATACTGGGAAATGTGTTTGGAAAGGCAAGTGAACGTCCACAGTTTAAGTCTTTATGTGACGAATATAAATTTTCCTGCAAATAAACTGTCCTATTTGTAGACTGCTAATGAGTGTTTGTGTACCTGCTCTAAAGTACCTGGCATTCGCCAGTTACATTACTGGATTGCCATGCTGAATTGACTATCCTGTATTTCCCCAGTGAGAAACTGGTCTAACCTGGCTTCCTGTGCAAGGCACACTCGAACTACAGTGAAAAAGAAAAAAAAAAAATCAATAAAATAAAAATATGAACTCCTTAAGAACAGCACATACTATCTGACCTCTCTTCTTTCTTTGTAAATACCAGCAACAAGACAGGTCAGTGTCTTTCATGCTTGATTGTCATTATATGACAAATCCACTGCCTGCAAAACTTCTCTCTTTCACTGACATGTACCCAAAGCCAAAACTGGCTGATTTAAAAGTAATGATTGTGGTCAATATTGTCCAGTGTTTCCATGATTAGGCACAGATTTTGAGGAAACCATGTGCTAAGCCTCTCCATTTGAGCATAAACAACACAAAAAGTTATTACCTGTTCAAAGTGTAAAGGAAACAATATTACTTATAACCTACGATTTAAATAACTTTAAATTAATCATGCCATATTAACTATGGTTCATTAGCATCTGCTCAGTGTTAGGTATTTACCTTTAGTCCACCACAGATTGGACAAGATGAAAAAAGAGCTCTTGTCATCCCAGGGTGGGGGCTACATGTGTCACAGGGGTCAGCTGAGGCCCCACCAGGTAGTGACAGCTCACTACTTTTGGAGTCTGACACCTGTCCTTGTGGTTTTGTGTCTGACCACCTTGAAACAAAATCCACATATGTCTCATCACTTGAGTCTTTGCTGCTTTCCGTGAGTGAGGATGAAGGCCTCCCTCTGTGCTGGCTGTGCTCAGGTCCCCTCCATGCTTCCAAGTGTGGTAGGAGCAGTTTTGGGTCACTGGCACCTTGACCTGGCAGGGCCTGGTCCTTGGGTAGCGTGGAATCTACACTCTTCAGTTGCACTTCTTTAGGAGCTGCCTGTAACACACTCCTGGGTATATCATAAACATGTCTGAGAGAGCTGGGAACCTGATACTCCGACCCCACACCTCTCTGGGACTCGCTGTGAGGACAAGTGCATAGACTCTGATCTGAAGGAAAGTTCAATGGCAAGCTTAGCAATGATCCAAACTCATCGCCATGGCAAATGTCCAAGCTCCCAGCATAGGAAGAGAAGCTCCCAGAGTAAGAAGAGTGGCTACCAGTAGCTATGCCACTGTCAGAAGAACTCTGACGCCCTATCTCCTGCAGCTGTCTGGATCGGAGGGGCTTCGGAGGGGGTTTAGTGGTGCCACGTGCCCCTTCTGGGAGGGTCTTTTCTTCTCCCAGGTGAATGCCCTTTGCAGCTGCCAGTCCATGGCTCTCCTGAGAGGTGCTGGCTGAAGACTGCTCAGGCCACACTGTCAGCCTGCTCCCAACACTGACATCCGAGTGGCTGGTATCTGAAGACGAGCTTGAAAGACTCCTGTCATCTCCTAGAAAAGAAGGAAACACATCAACCTATGTTTCAAACACAATCAACAGACTGAAGTATGGCAAGTATGTACAAACAGGAAGGGCCTTGAGATTCCATCTGCTCTTTCTAAGTGGAACTGCCGTCAGAAAGCCAGAATTCCTGCAATAACTCACAGCCCCACAGGAAAAATAAAATGCAATGGTATGTTACCTTGACATAACCCTACCACACTGTGGAACGTAATGCATTCAAGGATAAATTTTTAAAGTTTATGCACCAAGTTCTCCCCTTTTCAAACATATTTTACTTTCATATAGTTAAATAGGTTGCTGTACCAAAATACAGTCATACATCACTGTACAAATAAAAATGAGAATAACTATTATAAAAATGTTTACATATCTGTATACACAAAGATCTCTGTGATTCATTTATGCCTATATTGCAGGATTTTTTTCCGCAGTGATACTCCCAAGGAAGGTATTTTAGCAGGTAATTACTGCCATCAAAGACAGAATATGAATGAAAAAAATTGAGCATTGGCATGAAAGGGCACAAGGACAAAACACAAACAAATACAAAACCAAACAAATACAAAAATACTTTCTTGTAGCACACACAGAGTCCACAATGTTATTTTCTTCTTTCTTAATAAAACCAATGTGAAAACAAAGGCAGAAACTGTATATGAAGTTGGGCCATGATTTCTGACCAGAGGGAGCGAATAAAAAAACCAGGCGTGCTTAGCTATCATGTCTCATTTGTTTTCTATCAATTCAATCAAGTCTAGTAATTATATGCTAATTAAGAAAAACCTCAGGAAGTCTCACTGGAATTCAGTCACAACCCACATTACCCAGCAGTGTCTAGGCTAAAGCAGCCATGGGCATGTACATTAGTTCATAATTGAGCTCCTGAGGATCTTCACAGGGACATTTTTTAGGCTTGTACGCTTTAGAGTCAAGAGTGAAGCAGAGTTTGGATGATCCAACTTGGGCTATTAAACAGTTCAGATGGCAGTTCAGGGCACAGGCCCTTTTACAAATCCAGTGCTAGACACCAATTCTACTTTGATAAATTAACAACTCCACAAAAGACATGCACAGATAGCAGATAAAAGCTACATTTTCCTGCAAAATTCTGCTGTAAGCTTGATGTGTGAACCATACAAGCAAGTCCACTCACAGGCTGGACTGACTCAAGTACATGGCAGATATCAGACTTGATGTAGACACTTCTTTTTAAGCTTTACATGCACAAATTCAGTAGGACTCAGCATACTAAATGGTTTTCCTGGGTTAATAGGGTTTGATTCAAAATTCAAATCTGCTGAGTTGAAAACCTCCAATCTACATCAAAGGACTTCAGACAATGCTGTTAAAGAACTGCCTCACAAGCAACATAACAAATTGAGAGGCTTGATAATTTCTCTGTTATTTTTCTTGTAAGCTCCACATCTTATAGCACAGGCCATGTAACTTTTAAAGCCTGGACAGCAAGGAACATAATGTATTTTTATTTAATTAAAGGTATTTCTTACCTCCACTGCCTTGGCGACTTGTATGGGACAGCAGGCTCAAGCGCTTTTCCAACTGCAAAGCTTCATGAGCCAATCTTTCTTCTGAATAGGCTGGATTTGTACTTGGGTCTTGAAAAAGAAACAGAAAATAAATAAATAAATAAATAAATAAATACATAAGGCGGGAACATGGAAAAAAAATAAAAAAGAAGGGAAGGAAAAAAAGACATTCCTATGTTAAATTCTTATGTTTGAAATGATGATTGGAAAAAATATACGGGACAATCTGACTTCAGCACATCCTGGACAAGTGTTACAGAGTAAGTTAAAACGACAAGTGTCAAAGATTTTCAGAGATTATACCCAATGTCTGTAATAGTTGCCACCAGGAACAGAACACCGAAAAGCACAGCATGAAAGTAAATAGCTACAGAAAGCATTTAGCAAATCTAGAGGACTTGAAAGCTAATTTGACACATGTAAAATGTGCCCTGAATTCACTGAATTAACTTCTAATTTTAACACTGAGAAAGACCAAATTTTTCATTCTAGAAATTTACAAATCTGCATCATAAAGTCAGTGTCATAGTGATTAAACTGACACCTTCCGGTACAAATCAGCTATTTACAAAGACTTTGCTTTCAAGTTTGATGCTCAGGTCATTAAGTTCAGACACCATAGATAAAATAAGCAACCTGGTGGCTCTCTGTGTTCATGTTTAATACAAAACAAGGTAGGATGATATAAACCACTCCTAAAATTTACTGTCATGGGTTTTCCCCATACATTTTAGCAAGTTTGCCACTCCAGCTGAAATTATTTCACTGAAGAAGGCTCATTATATTCCAACAAAAGTACAAAGACCAAAAGTTAAACAGAACATGGAAGAAGTTTCATCAGTAAAACAGGCCAGTTTCCTCTAAATCATTGTTTCCAGCAGGCACAACAATAAACCAGATGTTTGAAGTAATCATAACCATCATCCCAAGAGAAACCTTATAGATTCCTCCAAATAGCACTGATGCATGTGCCTTGTTCAGCGGTTGCAGAGGATACGGTCTCCTAACTTGTTCATCATCAGAAACTTCAGTAATTCTTATTAGTACACAGGGAAAGTAATTAATGACAGAGAAAACAGATTAGCTTCCTCACAACTGCTGCTCTTGTATATCTGATCAACTGGGTAGTAGAAGCACACCACAAAACACTGAATCATTTAATAAGGGGGGGGGGGGAATGATGACAAAGGCTATACATGGCTGTGGCTGAGTTAGTAAGACAAAAACCAGTTGTAAAGATGAAAGAAAATTTACATTTTCATCAGGTCTTTTAGTTTAAAAAGACTTGGTTTTGATATTGCCAAAACAGCAGTCAAAGCAAGCTCACAATCAGGGGAAGGGGCACTGCCAGGTCAGCTGAAGCTCCATGGGAGCTCCCTACACTATTAATTACCCCAAGAAATGAACTGCCACATCTCCTCCCTAACCATGTTCATTTTTTGACCTGCCTGAGGCAGGAACAGAACTGACAACGCTGAAGTTTCAAACTTTCTTTCCCATATCGAGGGGGTTTCTATCTTTGGCAGTCTGAGATCTGGGTAAGATAAGCAGAAAAACCAGGATACACACAGTCCATCTGCAACAACATACACTGGAACCCAAAGGTTCTAACAGGGACAAGGCAACAATGCCCATGGCAAGCAGGGTCTGTGACCTCTGTGTCTCTCAGGTCAAACAGTGCTTGACACACTTCAAACTTAAGAACAGAAAATAGGACTGTTTGATGTGGATTCTGTTAGGTCTCCATTTCTATTTACACTGCAAGACAACCCATATTAGGCACTGACTAGTTCAAACCTGTGCAACTGCTTACTCAAACTACCCCCCCCAATGCTTCCATATGGACCTCTGCCAAAGGAATACACAACATTTGGCCACCAGCACCTATGGTGCAATCCAGACAGGTCCATGCAAGGATCTGCTCAGGAGCATACAGCGTTACAAGCTGCTGCCTGAGTCTATTTTTTAATGTCCTCTGCTCCAATTATTCTGCTGTATCTAGTTAAATGCTTTATGTCCAAAAAAGGCTCAAGAAAGATGTTCTATGAGCACTTTGAGTGTAAAGTCATTATAACAGATCAGCA
Organism: Pomatostomus ruficeps; assembly: GCA_013400735.1. NCBI lineage: Eukaryota > Metazoa > Chordata > Aves > Passeriformes > Timaliidae > Pomatostomus > Pomatostomus ruficeps. The sequence continues at coordinate 33,092 of VYZT01023120.1, read as the reverse complement.
AATTGGTCAAACCAAGATGCAGACAGACACTAACCCTTCCCACACCAAAGATTGGTCAGTAGGAAACATCCTTTCACTTTCCTCAGAATATGATTATTTGACAAATGCAGATTGTCAGAACATTACTAGGGAACCTACACAACAATTAGTATTTTAAGTAACTGATATCCCTCTTACAGACAGCAAAATATGTAAATTTTTTTAAAAAGGGTCAAAAAACTGATCTTGCACAATTGTTTTATAATAAAATACATGTTCACACGTTCAAGTGCTTCCAGAAACCAAATTCCCTGTCAGCTGCACAGCTACAGAACACACCAGGGTTCACCCAACAACATGAAACCTCTAAGCATACTGTCCAATAGAACCGATAATTTTTTGATTCAATTTCCACTTAAGGATTGCCTATGTATAAAAGGTGTGTATAAAACTGGGTTCATAGTTATGTGCTGCAACCTCTCATTGCCCAGTTTTGTGAAAGACTGAGCAGAAGAACCTCCCTCAACAAGTTCTAGAAAACACCTAGAGAAATAACTTCAAAACCTGACAAACATATACCAAGTCTAAGTCTTTGGCAGATATTAAAAATAATTATCTATCAGTCTTACTCAAGTCTTTGTTTCACCTTTAATCTTTCCTGGCAATAAGCCAGACTTCTATGGAAAACACACTCAGTACTATTCCCCAGAAGTATCAGATTCTTTTATCAGTATTTCTGGTTACAGACTACCACGCTCTAACCAGGAGGTTTTCCTGCAGGATCAGACTATGGACTGAAGTCACTGGCAGCCACTTTTTAGGGACCAGTCCTTACTGGAGTAACCTATGACCTCCCATGAGTGCTGTTGAAATAACCCTTTTTAAAATAAGTTTTCAGGCCATAATTCTACCAAGCTGGATTTGTTGGCATCATCCTCTATCTTTTGCACCCCCAATACACAACCTCTAAATAACTGTGTGGCAATTTCCCACATTAGTAACTCGGGGGACAGAAGGAGCATGACCAGTACTGAGACAGCTGTCCAAGGAAGTTCCAACAGCTTCTGCCCACACAACATCCGAGAGCAGCTCCAGACACAATTAGTACCTTCATTTCCCAAACTCTTAACAAACGTACTCTGTCATGTGATTCACTCAAGTCCTTCAATTAATAAAATGTTTTATCCTTTTACAATCAAAAATGGATCCCTTGTTGTGAAGAAAAAAACTCTTTTATGTGAGGCAGTCATCGAAATCTCCTAAAATACTGCTTTGGGGCAAAGGGGAAGGATTACATCAAATTTAGCTGGACTAAAAATGCCTCTGCTGGAGATTTTATTTTTACATTACGTTGGTGGGTATTCATTAAAGCCACATCAGCTGCTCCTCGTGGGAGATTTTGAATACTTTGGTAACATATGAATAAAGTGTCACAGTAATTCAAAGCTCCAGGGTTGTTCAATAAGCACCTGTCAGGAAAAAATGTATTGTAGCCAGTTCAGTCAGCAGCTTCCTAATTGATTGTATGCATCTTTAAAAAGTAACTTTGGTTAATTACTTGATTAAACAAAATTAGGTAAGTTAGGCTGAAAATCTCTCTTCTCTTTCTTCCTGTGTAACTTTAGGCACATCTGTAAATCAGGCCTGAACCCTCACCTTCTTGCTAATATCTCCACACCTTGTAAGATGTCTGGAGGAATGAAAAGATGTCCTAAAAGTTTGAGAAGGATCCACTTGGTACAGATACTGCAGAAGGCAGCCACAGAGCTGTCTTGTAATGGCCAAAGGTGTATCAAGCTTCAACAAAAAGAAAGAGCATCAGATGGATCCTCAGCAAGCAGCACGGTACACTCTCCAGTCAGTCACAAAACAGCTTCCAAAATTAGAAGAGAGCATCCAGACTATGAACATTACACCTGGGGTCTTTCCAGACTGCAGGACTACACTGTCCCTCCCACAATCAGATACAGGGAGTACTGGTCTGCCCACTGATCAGAGATATCACTGATGGGCTGCTGGGCCTTTGCTGTGCTCAGGTCTGACCTTCAACATGAATCTTGCTAGTGAAAAAAAGGAGTTCAACACACACCTGATAAATGTTTCTCAAATAATAAGCATGCAAATTCAGTACAGGTTACAAACCATGCAATCAGTGATTCATTACTAAGTCCATATCTAGACTTCTGTCAAGACAGAATGCAAAATTCTCTGGACTGTTTTCTAAATATCTCTTCAAGGAGACCATGCCAGTAGGCAATTACAGCAGTTCTCTTCCAACTAGTAGCTGGGGAAAACAAGCCATCCAAAGACATCACATCCGTCATTTGAGTCCTTCATTTAAAATGTTACAGTTGCTAAAAACACCTACAGATACCTATACCAACATGACCTTCACATTCCCATCGTCTATGTCTTCAGAGCGTTTTTATGAGACCTGATCATGCAGCTTTCCACAAATGAAAACGTCCAGTCTGCTAATGGAGATATAAACAGGACTATTTTGGTACAATTCTGAAGAATTAAGGGACTCCCAAAGTAAGTACAAGTAATAAACCATAAAACACCTATTCTTCATTTCCTTTCCCATTTTATTTTGGACGTACACAGAATTATTTTTTATTGTGAGAATAGTAATTTGATTCATTTCCAAAATGTCACAGAGTAATCAGGTTGGAGGGGATCTCAGGAATGCTCTAGTCTAACCTGCAGCTCAAGGCAGGTCCACTGAGAGATTAGACCAGATTGTGATACCTTACAATGGTCAGTCAAGTTTATGAGTTTCACTGCACTGGATTTTCATTGCATATTTTATATAATAAAATACACACAGTAATCATATATCCATGTGCTAAGAACAACATCCTTTTAAGGAAATAAGGTATAGTTTTTAAAACCACAATCCTGAAAAGAAGATGTGAATATTGTCCTTGAGTAAACACCCCTTGCACACCCAGTTTACAAACTTCATTTGGTTACTGGGTATTTTACATCTGTTTGAGAATTACTACGGGAAGTAAGAAAACTGGCCATTTTTCAGTCCTCTTCAAACCATTCTCTACCATCTCCTACTGATTTCATGCTAACACATAAATATTTCAGCACCCCTTTTAACCATATGGTTGAGCTGTTTGTACATGAAGCAAGTGGCTTCATTCATTCTTTTTTTTTTAATAAAGCCTACACACACGTTGACAGCACAACATCTATACACTATAATCATGCAGTGGGCGTTGGTGTCCAACGCTGTCACTGTGACTTTTTTTACCATATTACATTCTTTCTCTGTACATCTGCCCTTTGTGTGTTTTCCTTGCTTGAAAACATCACAGTGCTTCAAGAATATTTAATGTTCAAGTCGGAAAGGTACAGACAAAGGCAAGATGCCAAATTCAAGTAGAAAACTGTGACGAGAAGGTTTCTGTAAAAGCTTTTAAATTGCACAAAGGAGAACATTGCGTACATAAAGTACAGTTGAGGCTGTGTAGCATTCTGCACTGCAATAAATAAGAATTACAGAGACAAGAGGTTTCTTGGTAGAATCCCCAGTCTGGAAGTTTTGATTTAGTTACCTGAAATATACAGATAATTGATCTGTTTAAAAGATGATGCTTTCAAAAGGTGGAGTGAATTTCAATACTTGACAGACACGGTGTGCAGCTGGTAGACTTGACCCTTTCAAGCAATACAGTACATTCGGTGTAACAACATCCTTGATAAGGAAAATTAGTTTATGGATGAACCACCAGAACTGTACATGTGCGTGTGCCTTGAACAGATCTGTACAAGCTTCTGCATGGGATGATAAATGAAGGAGAACATAAAAAAATATTATTTTTCCATGAAGGAACATATACAAACTGGAAGAGACAAGGGTAAAATACAAAGGAATGAAAGTTAGAGGGCTCAAGGTAGCTTGGATAAATAAAGGCAGAGAAGTCTGCAAGTACATGAGCACAATTCCCTACAAAACAGTTGTCATGTCCAGGGAAACAAGATCAAATGGATAAGATTTTACTGGCAAGTCCATCAAACACCGAAGAGGAATGAAAAGACCTCAGGAAAGAGGTCTTCTCTTACAAAAAGCACCAGATATTCCCCAGGATGTTCCACATCCATTTTATGCACCCTGGTGAGGTCAGAGCTCCTGAAGGAGGGAAGGGAATGTGGTGTGTGGCACAACAACCCACAAACACCAGAAGTGATAACTAAGATGTGTAAGCAGATTTACTCCTACATGCTTCCAAAAAAATGCATCTTCAACGATTGTGCCATCTAAAATTAAAATTTAAAATAATAATTTTTTAAAAAAAGGCAACAGAATAGTTATTTGTAGGCTGAATTTTTCTGGACATAAATTTGTTACATGACACACACACATATTTTTAGATATGCAGAAAAATGTGTTCAATAGCAAAGCTTTAAGTATCAACACTGTTTCTGTTGTAGTGTTTTTTCTTTTTGCTTCTTTCTTTTAACACTCCAGTTAATTGAATTAATTGCAACATATATCATCACACAAGAATGACTTTTTTGTCCACTATTCTGCTTAATTATTTAATTTACTTCTGTCTTATAACCATGAGAAAGACGATATGAACTGAGCCTTCTGTTTACCGCATTTACTAATTTTTAACTAATAACTAATTTTTCATTATTTATTTTCATAAGTTTCACATACAAATCTAATCTTTTCCATCACATTTCCTTCCTGTGATTATCTTAATCTTATATCAGCAATAAAGCCCTGTCAAACACTTAACTGCCTAACACACAAAAACTCTTTTAACTATTTCCACAAATCCCAGCTCATCCTTCAACATTCTTGCAGCCTATTCCCACAGTATTCCACCACCAAATCACAGATCATTTTCTGCAATCACATTTCTGCACTTTTGTCCTGTTTGACAGAGTCATTCTGACTCAATGCTGTATTTCATCTGCTGAAATCAAAAGGCAATAGGGTTTATTATGATGCCATCCAATTTCCTCTTTGAACATTGCAGTGCATGCAGCATTTACCATGAAGTAGGAAAAGGAATTTAATCCTCATGCATCAGGAAAAAAGCTCAGGTTGAAAAACTTAAATGCGATGTGGAGGCTTGACAAAGTTTTCTAAGGCTGATAAGACTTAAAACATTGTGTTTTGGATAAACTCAAAATGCTCCAGAAGTTAGTTCTCCATTAAACTACCAAAATAGCAATGCAAACATGGATCCAAGTTAAATGTGTAAGTTTAAAACTCCTTTTCAATTCAAATTGCCATCTTTAGTACTGTTAAATAAGGGAAGGCTAGAGTTAGCAATACCACCAGAAATATGAATGAGCCAGAGCAGCAGGGGGAAACTGGGTACATCCAGCTTATAAATCTGCACGGTGACATTTCAGAATGAGAACCACTTTGCACTCTGCACACCCTCGGTGTCTGCAAGCTGTTCTCACACCAGCAGCAGTGAGTGCGAGACATGACAAGTTCCTGCTCCCCTTGGTTACTCTATACTTCCTGTATTAACCTGGGAGCACGGGACGCAAACCGAAAGGGCCTTTGGTCGGGGAGATGCCACGGACAATACAGTCGAACAGGAAGCTGATCTGCTCCCCTTCAGCACAAGAGAGGAAGAAAACACCGGCCCCTGCAAGAAAGCACAACAGAAATACGTGTGGTTTTCACCTAGAAACACCAGAAATAAATTTAGCTGAAGCTCTTTATAACATAGCAATTAAAAGAGTGCAAGCCATGAAAAGAAGTCAACAAGATATTATCCTGGGAAAAGAAATAAAAAATTCAGGTCAGCACACCCACACTGTACCACAAACATACATATAAATTCAATAGCTGCCTAATAATTTATGTTAATTTTATGACATTCAGGCAATTAATGTCCTAGAATCATAGAATGGCTTGGATTGGAAGGGACCTTAAAGATCATCTAGTTCCAATCCCCCCTGAATGTCAAAACAGACACATTCTCAACAGTTGTCCAGGTCTTTTATTCTTATTTACCCCTAAAATTTTGCAGGTCAAAATTAACTATGCAGGAAGTGTCAGGGGTACTAAAAAATGTCTTCAAAAGAATGAACCAAGTTAATTGTACTTTTAACCAGTTTTAAGCAAGAGGAGCTTTTTAAATACTAATAAATTAGAATTTAGTTATATTGCTGGATTATAGTATACATTTTCCTAGACTAAGTCTTATGTGTCTATTATTAACAGAACGTAACACAACTCCACAGGTTGTCATCAGATCTTTACCCTTTGCTCTATTCTGATATTTGCTTTCCATTCATTAAGAATAGCCCCAAGCAAAATTAGAATGAGAATCACTAAATAAACAAACAAGTTATGAGCTCCATGATACATGGCTACATGAACAACACCAAAGACTGAAAGGGCTCCACAGAACATTTTATAAATTGTCAGTCCAACCATAAATCACAGGAGGAAAAAAAGGAATTCTTATCTTAAAACATCAAACAAAAGACCTCCACAGTAACCAGCAACTTCACGGAAATAATCTTCAAACCCAGACAAAAAAGAAAATTAAATTAGTATAGAGACCTTGAAGAAGGGCTGCCACTTCACCAGAATCATGCATACTAGAAAACTTCAATATCAAATCTCAGACCTGCAGTAGCACTTTGCACATTACTTTCCTTGTGACTCGGGCCCCTAATCTGGACATATGTTTGACTTCTGTGTGTCTCTAGCCAATTCTGAGTTGCACACATATTTTTTTCCAATTTTACTCAAAGTTGCAGAGCTGATCTTGACCAGAATGACTGCATCGCCATCACTTTCCAAACGTATACCCTGTCACATCCAACAGGATACTCACACTTCACTTAAGCAATGGATACGCTTTTGACAGCTTGACAAAGGGCTGTGGGATTCAAACAAAAAGGACAATAGAGTGGATGACAAGCCACAATAACTATTTTAGTAAATTAGGTATAACCAGCAAGTTGTAAACTGACCTCTCTAGGAAAAACATATTCTGGGCCACGCTCTTTTGTCATTCTCAATTTATGCCACATCTAAGTCTCTGCCTGTTCTACTTAAATCTATTCAAGACAACATTGTTGGAGGCACCTTCATAACTCGATTTGTCACTCCACCACATTTGCATCTCTTTAGATCTTGCCGATCAAGAATTCTTCAGCCAAAGAAAACATAAACACACCCTGGCTTCAGGATCAGAGACCATCTAGGAGACTACAACACTGTTCACACAGTCCGACAGGCATGAAGGTATGAAGGGTTCTGCTGGTGACTCGCAGTCTTGCCCCATTTCTCCTCCCCAGGAGATGCCAAAGTCAGAGAACATTGTATTAGGAAAAAAACAAACCAAAACTGAGTGCAATGTATTCAGGAATGATTTGAAATTCAGCTTTTTCTTTGAGCTGACTTCTCCTCCCCATGCAGAGTAGAGGGAGCCTACAGAAACATGACCTTTGCATTTCACGCTCCACAATCAAGCAGGATATAGAGACAGCATAGCACAGGACATGCAGGTCTCAAGCACAATGATATACGATGCGGCTTGATAGTTCTTCAGAATCCTACACCTCCCTGTTGCCACTGAGGTCAATAAAAAGATTCCTCAAACATTTCTGTACATAAAGAGTACATCTGGACCACTTTGTTCTTTTATCACCTTTGTCAAGGCTCCGCAAGCCTTTGACTTTAATGGAAACAAAGAAAGCAAATGTGTGCGTGTGAGCCGGCTGCTTAACTCAAAGGATTTTTTCTGCAAATAACGATCAGTCATTTGGAAATCCCAAAACCAAATGTGATGACCTTTATATAACCAGTGTAGTATGTCCGTGCACATGGGGATACAAATCCAACATAAGCATACAAAAATTTGTCAATTCTATTATTCATGTGAGCACCTTAACTGCTGACTGATTCTCACAGGAAACATCTTCTTTCTTGTTTTGGTAGGTAGAACTAGATTGCAAGGGAAGGAAGCAGTCTGAGGGTCCTTGAAAAAGCATCAAGTGAGATGAATGAGTAGGTAAGGCTTAACTACGTAATGTTTTAAAGGCATACATAAAAGCAAGAGATTACATTTCTTTTCTGCTTCCTTGAGAAAACTGAGAAATTCACTGCTCAAAATTACATATCTCAGTCATGTGTTGGAACAGGTTTGGTGCACAGGCATTTGGAAGCCGAGGAATATGTGGTATGCATCACTGTAATACCATGCAGCTGTTCACCAGACTGAAGGGCTCACTCAGCTCTCTCCATGGGGTAAGAGACTTGGTGAAAAGCAGCCTCCAACCACTTGCACAAGACTGAAACACTGAGCCAGTCCTCTGTGGCAGTCAGCAGTAAAGCTCTGTACAGCCCCTCAAACATTCAAGACAAGTTGCCAATTTCTTAAAACTTCCAAGTACTACTTAATCTTGCCAATGTTGATTTTAACTCATCATATTCAAAAAGCAAACCCATGGGCAAACACACTTTCAAAATTAACAATAGCTAAAAATTACTTCAATTTCTATAGTATGTGTGAAAGCAGGGAGGAAGAGTCAGCCCCTTCCCATTAATTACTACTCCTAACAGGTGCCAGACAATATTAAAGCCTGAAGTCTTCCAGCTGCAGGACAGGTAGGAACCACAGCAGCTCATCCCATGGCAATCAGCATCTCATCCAATCAGTACATCCCAACCCTGGCCTTGAGCAACCCCCTTCAGAGGGTCTCTCACACTGCTCTTCTCTTTGGGGAAATGACAAAGGGTATCCCTATTACTGCCAGCTACTAGACGGGCATGACTACCAAAAATAGATAAACAGAGATAACGATGTTGGTTGTCTGCAGTAGGCCTAAGCAGGAGACAGCACAGAATATCCACATATAAACAGAAGTTTTAATCTATGCAACCCGGGATTTTTCAAAAAATTCCAGTCTTGCCCCAGTTTAACCATCCCTATTACTTCTAAATTTCAAATAAATTCAGAAGTGTAAAGAAGAGAGGAAAGAAGGAAGGACATACCAAATTTTATCAAAACACCAAAATTATCACAGAAATACTCCTGCTTATCCTGCAATTAGCATTTGTTCTTTCAAAAGGCACTAAGGGTCCTACAAGTTCCTTTCTTCAAGGAGATGCTGTCAGAAAATATGAGGCAGCATTAAACCAGGCTCTGGAAGCTAATCCTGAAGCACTTGAACATTGGAGAGCCTGAATTCTCACGGTGTGAACGTGCCCTCTTATTACCCTACTTGAATTTTTTCACACTGACCTCCAAGTGAAGATTCTCCTGGCAACTGGTCATTTTAATTGGTGCACACTAATTGAGCTGGGAACTTGGGAAAGTGAGAGGCTCCTTTTTTCCAGCCTGTTCCTCTATGTAAACCTCTCAACTGACTGCTAGGCCAAGACGCCTGCTTCTTTTGCAAATGGTAGGTGTGACTAAGCTTCAACTACAGAGAGAACAAAATTTTGGCCCAGGGAATAATTTATTGCAGCTTTCAGAAGCAGAAAAAACCATTTTTTTAATCTCTAGCAGTACAATTGTGATGTTAAGAGAAAGAGGATTTCAGAATGTAAATGCTCTTCTTCCTGTTTATGAATAAACTTGTGTAAACCATCTTGAAAATGCACCTATATTTAATGTTTGAAATCTCAGCATTATCTCAGACATTTTCCCCCTACCTGGATTGAGTACCAAAGCTCTGGAGTTGAACTAAACCTGTACTAAACAACAGAACATAATGAAGTATTTTATATTTATGAAAACTTTTGTGAGGAAGCAAGAAACAGAAAGCTAAAAAAAATTCATCAAATAAATCTTTTTAGACCTCAGTTCTACCACAGACATACCCAAAAAAACTCTGCTTCAGTTTGGGGCTTCATGTGTTTTATAATGGAGAGGAGAGGCAAGCAAACCACAAAATTATTGGTTCCTTTCAATTAGGTATTTATTACAGTGATATTTAAACCTTAAATTCACTAATCCTCTGCATTCAGAGCTCCACAGGATGAATGTGAGCAAAGATATGGTTTAACCTGTAGGAAAGTAACATTAATAACAGAGTCTGCATCATATTATATTACACTTACATGACAGGGTAATGGAGAGTGCTTTTGTTTAGGAATTAAAACAACTTCTGTAATAACATATCAATTTTTTCCTGAACACTATTTGTTTGCCTCAAAAATTCCAGAGGACTGAGGTAAAAGAGTCAGAAACCTGAAGAAAGATGGTCTTTCTCTTTACCAACACACTTCTGTCAAGAACAACCAGAGTTATATTTTTCTTTAGGTTCTGTTTTCAAAAAGCATTTTCTTATAGTGGCAATATTAAATCAAGTGTTTAGACTAAACACATATTTGAATGTTGTTATGCCTGCGGGTATGTTTGACTGCTTAGTTAAGGGTAACAACTCCTTTAACAAGATCAGCTTGAACTTGTAAAGAGTTTCCAACTGTGGCAGGCTATTTTGTACCAAATTGACTATGTTGTTCTTCTCTTTGAATGCACACATGCAGGGGAAAGGCAAAAATACCCTTTCAGGGCAACAGAAGGGTCTCAACTATCAACAAAAACATTGCTTAAGAATGATCAACAAGGTAGTGGGACCCTTTCCTAAGCACTTTTCTAATTCTGTTCACTTGTAAACTTAAAAAAAAAACACCTCATATTTTAAAAATCATGTACACAGGAGAGCTACTGATAACCTCCTGTTTCTTACAGAAACTATTGTAAGTTTACGGGAAGGGAAAAAATAAAAAAACCACCACAGATAATTCAGGTTCCACCACCTACAGTTCCTCATTTCACAGAGTCAATTAGGCTGGAAAAGACCCCTGAAAAAATCAAGTCCAACCTTTGACTGGGCACCACCATGTCAACTAAATGCCATGTCCACTCATTTCTTAAACACTGACGCCCTCCCTGGGCAGCTCATTTCAAGGCTTGACAAAACTTTCTGTGTAGAAATTCCTCTCGAAGTCCATCCTAAACCTCCCCTGGCAGAGCTTGAGGCCATATCCTCTCTTCCAGTCCCTTGTTACCTGGAAGAAGAGACCAATCCCCACCTGGCCACAGCCTTCTGTCAGGTCAGAAAGGGGTCAGGAACATGGGTGTCCCACTCCACAGAAGTATAGCCATCAGAATTTACATGCAGAGCAACAGTATGCAAGTCCCAGGAAGAATGCATTTGGATTGGATCAATACTGAAATCTTCTAATTTTTCAGTTTGTTAATTAAAGGAAGTATGCAAGTCAAACAACTTCACACCGGAACTGGCAATCTGCACACCCACTTGCACTCAGAGATCATCAATTCAGCATGGCTTCAGACTCTGCTTTGGAAGTTAAAACCTTATGAATATAAACGTAATGATACATGTTATTATACCTGTGCATTGATTAACTATGCTTTTCAGATCTTGCATACAAACTCTACATTTTATCTGAAGTGAGAATTTGAGAAGTCCTAAATTGGCAATTGTTACAAGAGATTCCTCTCCATCTAAAGGTGTATCTTAGCTACCAGGCTCTAGAAATCAGCTTCAGCTTGCTTCCTTTCATTTTGACCCAGTAAATCACATGGCCCCGCCCCATAAAGTTATAAAGCTACTAACAGGGAAGGGACCAGAGAGCTGTTTCTAACTTTTAAGAGCAAAACGTCCTCTACAGGATTTAGAAATTAGTATTTATGCAATGAGAACATTGATGCTGCCTGTAACCTCAAAGCTCCATATCGCTTTCCCCTCAGCAAGCAACAAAATAATCATAATTTAATAATCTGAACATGAAACCATTTTACCTTATCTTTTGCATGACACAAGCCATAAAATTTCATTACTTTTTGCTCTGTGTTCAATAGAAACTTTTGACTAAACATCTTCTGCAGAACCACACAGCAATATTCAGCCAGGAATCCACAGAGTCACATTTTCACTGAACACCAGGGTTGAAGCCTGCAGAAATCTACTCAGAATAGACCCTCTGATAAGAGGCTGCCTGTATGACAAAGTAGCACAGCTGGTTCTGCAGTCTCCACTTGGAATGAGAGCACATTTACATTTCTGCAAAAGGCAACAAGCAACATTGAGAAGCCAGGCTCCATCTGTACTTACAGAAGCCGCACCTGGTACCCCCTTCAAAGATGAACCCGTTGGGGACAGCTCCATAGCGACGCAGATCTGAGAGCTTCCACTGCCCCATGACACTGGGAGGAAGGTCCTTCACAAGGACGAGGATGTCATTGCAGAAATGCAGGGTAGCAGGCCCACTCTCTAGTTTAGTGCCAGGGGCTACAAAGACTTGAAATCTGTGAACTATCAAAAAAGGAAAAATATTTACTGCAGAATATACAAATGCTACGTAAGTCATTCTGTTCAGCTGGGGTACTTGGACCAAGCCCTGGCCACACAAGAGATTCTGGCATAAAGATCTACGTGGAGCCCAGACAGCCACATGTGAGTAGCTCCAAGGCCATTACTCCCTATTATGCCAGTTTAGGATTCAAAAAAACCCACCATATCTTGCCTAATGCTACAAATTATTAAAGTTGCAATGCTACATTAATTTATTCTAAATCTTCCAGGCTAATCCCTATCTCAGATTAGTCAATTATCCAGCCTAGATTTCACTTACCTCTTCCATCCTTGCATCACTACATGGGTTGCTTCCTGTCTCTTTCTCTAACCCGTGTCTCTCCTTCCCCACATGTATGCACACAAATAACACAGTGTTCACGAAGCCCAAAAGCCAAGACCCAAAGAACTAAGCAAGTTCTAATCAGACCTCTATCACTGACTCACTTGCAATCTTTAATAAACTGCTTCACTTCCTCCCTAGCAGTAAAATGAGGAAAATTAAATTTTTCCGCCTTTGCAATTCTTTCAGGAGGTGGTGATGGTAGATTCCCAGACATTTAAAATGACTAGGAAACTAAGTGATTTATAGGTTACAAATACTTTTAGATGTCAGCTAATTTTTCATATTTCACATGCTGAATTTTAAAGGAGTGGAGAAAAAAAAAAGAAACACCCATCTCATTCAAGTTTACAAAATCCAGGTTCAAATCCCAACTCCAGTTATCACCTGTATTGCAGTATCCTTACCTAAAGTAACAGTTGTTCTAGGCTGGTCTCTCATTTTCTCTTCCAGTGCTATTGCACTCTGAATAATAAGTTATCGGGATCACTTCAAGGGCTCAAATCTCAGGGTTTCAAAGGGAGCAATTTAAGTGAGTAAGCATATAATTCTCAAACAAACAATTGTTCTGACCTCCACTACTGCTCTAGTTTCTTTCATGTTGTGATTGGACACAAAAAAAACCCCAAGAAAACAAAATAAAAACAAAAAACCCTGACCAATTTAAAAAAAAAAAAAAACAAACAACACTTGTCATGGCAGAGAGAAGCATCAAGACTGTTTTATTTCCAGGAGGTTTTTGGTGGTGTTTATCAAGAAGCACATAGATCTGGCTTTTGGTTATGCATCAGAGATCACACGAACAGCTCCCTGCCTATGAAATCTACAGGGTAACTTCCAGGTACTCTCAGTTCTTACATCCACCCTTCCCTGTCTCTTGCCCATGCTTCTTCAAGCATCACGAATTTCATCTCAGTCTGAGTCTTGCTTCTCAGCTAGCGACTTGCTGTATTCTTAGTCACGATCCGAGCTGTAAGCCAACTCCTCATCTATGACATGCATTTGGTAAGTTCCCTAAGGCTCCAGCAGAATTAGCCACAATGTCATTCAAGTGAAATGTGCAAGGAGACAGAGATAGATCTAACTAACCACAGCTCTGCTTACAGCTCTGCCAGCAGCACTGCTGGGGAGCAAATCAATAGTCACACCATGTCCCCTTTTGGGCACGCAGTTGTTACGCAACCTGCTTAAACGTAAGCTATGAAAAAGACAGCAAACCCAGCATGATCAATAACGCCCAGAAAGGAACCTTTAATGTCACTTGGACTCCTCTGCTCAGTTAACTCTGCACAGTATTTTGCTGGCAATTAAACCATGGGAGATGCAGCATCAGGATTCTTTCTGCTTCATAAATGAGGAATGGAGCCCACTCTTCACACGGTCAGTTGCAAGTTACAGCAGCTGCTGAAAACAAAGAGCTCCAGCTCAAATTCTAGACCGCTGTCAAAAAACAGCATACCCAAATCTGAACAAAGCCAAAGTAGAGGAAAGAGCATATTTGAACATGAAGCTTTTTCCATACACTGCTTTCTTAGTATATTGGGAGTTTTTTCAGAATTCCCCCCAGCCATTGCCTTCTCCTACTCTATAAAAAAAAAAAAAAAAATTGTGAAGACAGAACTGAGCATATCCCTGAACAAAAGGTACTACTTAAATGCACCATTTTCTTCAGCCCATCTTTTTCTTTTCACAGCTATGAACTGACCTGCAGTATGCTAACTTCTCAGAATGAGTTGTGGGCCCAAGTACATCCCAGGAATCACATCCACCTCATCTACTAAAACCTGAGAGAAAACACTGGGAAATCCAGTGAGAACGCCTCCATTCTGTGGTACTCATTCAAGAACAGTGTCAACTCCTTTCACTTTTTTTTTTTGCTTCCCAGACTCTGAGGTCATCTCTCCCTAGCCTATTTTTATCATCCAGCCACTTTACTTTCAAAGCACACAAAGACACCCTTACTACACTTTAAGAAAAAACACCAGTCACCATTCTCTCTTCATCTACCTCTTCTCTCTTTCCTATTTCTGTCCACTCAAACTGGACTCACTTTGACTTCATTCTCCTAACTGAACATGCACTGAAAGAAAATTCAGAAAAAAATTTCTGTGCTTTGGTTTATTCTCCTTCCCCTAAGCTTTTTTGCAATTAACTTTATACAAATTATTGCCAGTTCAGCCAATTATACTTGTTTTCTTACTTCTGCATTTCTTCACCTCCATACACACGATCTCCTGCATTTCACCTTAACTCCATGGATGCACGTCATAATCCATCAGGCTCTTATCCTACCTCAGTTGCAGCTCTCCTGGAAAAAAACCTCTTCCCTGCTTTTGCATGGTCTTCAATCACAGCCATACCCTCACACCCAGACTGAGAGTACTTCAGCACTGTATCAGTGCAAGATCATAAAAACAGACCTACCCTGTCATATTCAAATACTCCTTCAGCTTTTAGGACAAGTCTATGCTATAGCTAGATCCCAAATCTAGTAAAAAAAAATAGAACTGGAAGACAATAGTGCTGTATCATCAAAGTGCACCAACTACTCCAGCTACTCATGCCTGTACAGTTCAGCAGCTCCCTCTAACCTTTCCTGTTATGCAAGGCTTCATATTTGATAGCCCTGAGAGGTACATCCACACATCTCATTTCTGATAGTTCTACACATTTCTACTGTAAAATTCCCAGGCCATCTTTCTACATATGTACTGCAAAGGAACGAGCCCACAAACCCAACAGATGGCAGAGCATATGCAACAAATGAAAAAGATTGTTAATGTGTGTCTCCCACACACCTACCCTCCTTCCCTAGTTATGACTAAACAAACATAAGACAGATACTATGGATTACCAACATCATCACTCTTTGTTCACCACGGTACATTTTAGAGCTGCTAATCAAGAAAATAAAATAGAAGGATGGAGAAAGGTGAAGTTAGCTGGAAAGTATGCATCTGATTACACTCCTTATTGCAAGAAGTCTCTTTCTAGCAGCAATTAGCATTATCAATGTAACACCCAGTAGGCAGCTCAGCAAAGTGGGCACGAACTGCAGAGTTCTACTCAGGACTCTCTATCTCTTAATTCAGGCTCCCACTGAGTCCTGTTGCCAGAATCCCTGAGTCAACTGTAGGACCAGAAGCAGAAATTTGATAATTTTGTTTCAAAGCTACACACTCTCAGTGTCAAAATCAAAACCCCAAATTAAGAGCTGTCATAGTTATCCATCAGTACTGGGTGGTACTGTAGTCAAAACCTATCATAAGGGATACCTGCTTTAACATCTAAGGGGGAGAACAGTTTCTCTACTCTCAAATGAGTGACAATCTTGTCCTGAACTGTACTTTTTTATTTGCATTTTAGCTTCACTTTTCTTGGGTTTTTTACTCTCTGGGGAGGGGAAAAAAAAAAACGTGTGAGAAGACAAAGGTTACCTTCCCCCAAACTGTAGCGTATTCGTACATCCCACGCGTACATTGTTTCCTTGTTCTCGAATCCCAGCATCACAACTTGGGAGAGACAGATGATTGCGAGCGTGTGATTCAAGCCCTCATAGGAGAGCCCAGGATCCAAGCCACAGATGTCTTCTAAGGTCATGCTGCTCCTCTCCTTATGCCCTTTAGCTCGTTCAGATTTATCCTTGTACACCAGCATGAGCAAACAGTCTAAAAGAAGCAAAACTGTCAGAGATGATGAGGTAGAGCATAGACCATAACAAATTTCTCATCACTCTGCTGCAATACAAAGGTGCTTTAGACAACTGCAGGATCAGTTCGATCAAGTCAATGTAAAACTCTGATTCCTTTTCCCAGCCCACCCCCAGGGAGTTTGTAGTCCTTGTTTTCAGGAAGCAAACACTGGAGGCATGTTTCAAGGATAATCTGCAGGCTCAGAAATAAGAAAGTTGGTAATAAATCTTCCCTATTCTACTCCAAGCCCAGTGGTATTTCAGACCCTCTCCTGAGTCTGGCAGGGACTGACTCATTAATTCTGAACATTAGGAGCTATGCTAGGGTAGCTGTCCACATTGCAGACTCTAAAGACCAAGAGGCTATTGTTGTCTGTATTTTCACTAGAACATATTGAACCACAAATGAAATTCTTACAGTAGCTCGCAGATTACCCAAGCACTAATGGTGAGCAGACTGCACTGCGAGATTGTTACGGTCGGCTCAGGTTTCCCAGTCAGATGCTGCACAACAGCCATGGCTAAAACTCATTCTGTGTGGCACCTTCTTTTATTTATTTTTTTTTTTCAGTGTTTGCTTGGGTCACCAGTTGTTTTTAACCCCTTCCCAGAGGTGTTTGTTACACAGTAACTATGCAGTGGAAAAAAGCAGTTCAAGGGCCACAGTCCTATGGGAAAAGCAAGCATTTCACAAGAAAACCCAAAAGACAGAAAAATCACACAACACTGAGTTGTAGGTTAAATTAATGGTCAATATCAAAGCTGCAATACCCACAGCTCAAGCTGAGCTACCATCCACAAAGAGAAAGACCCCATGCACCATTTTATAACTACTGGGGTGGTGCTCCCAGCCCCGGTGAGGTGCACTGCAGCTCTCAGCTGGGCAAGGGGCTGGCAAAACTCCACACTGACGAAAAATGACTGAAAGACTGAACCGCCTGCTAACCAATGCAGAGCTTTGCATGGATGCCCAATTGTCTTTGTGCACCTGCTAGCAAAAACAGCTGCAACCACGGTATTTAAACATTCTGCAATACAGTTGTGTGCCTGAAGAAAGAACGACTATGGTTTACATATCAAGAAAAGCAAATCACCAGGGGCTTTTTTAGTACACCTGACTAATTTAGCTAGAATAAAAATAGTATTTTTGAGGAATAAGCTACATTATTAGTCAGGTTCCCTCATCTACCCCCTTCAAATTTGTCTTACTCACATTAGAAACCCAGGCCCGTATTCACAGGTCTAGATACCAGCTCTAGGACCAACAGATACCCTTTCACACCGGGGGGTTTCACAGATTCAGATGAGATACAGGTACTTAGCACACTAAAAAATTACTGTAACAACTCAGGTGACAAAGAATTACTCGGAAGCCTTCAGCCTTTCTATCAAGATCCTAGAAAAGCTGCCATAATTCATTCTGCAGCAATGCAGATTCACATTTTCTGAGTGTAGGCAACATTTAGCCCTGGAAAAATATACTTTTGGGCCCAAATGTTTTCCCTGTTGGGAACAGATGGGGAAACCTGAAGCCTACTTTTCCCTCTGCAGCAGTAAAACATCAGCTCTGTGTAACATTTTCAATTTCCCCTTCAGAAGCATGGAAACGATCTTTTTTTTTCTTCCTTAATTCAAAATGTCATTTTATTTTTAAATTGAAGTGATATTTTCTGTCAAAACACTGATCAAAAATAACTACCAAGCTTACAATGCCAGGGGTTTTTTTTTTCTTTTTTTACAGCCAGCAATCACCCTGAAGAAATAAGCTCCCTCCCAAAAAAAAAATTAAAAATAAAAGAAGTGCATTTTGAACGGACACCAAATCCAATGGCTGTGCCTTGGAAAGTCACTTTTCCCGTTGTTTTTAGTCAGCGCAGGAGCTGGGCCGAGGCCGGACGCGGCTCCCGGGCAGCGCAGTTCGCGACGGCCCCGCCGAGGGCTCTGCGGGCGCTCGCCCCGGGGAGCCGGGCAAGCTCCGGACCCGAGCGCCGTCCCCACCGCCGGGCCCCTCTTACCTGCCACCGGGGAGGGCTTGCGCAGCACCAGCCACCTGCTCTTCCACTGCAACGAGAGGCAAAGGGACAGGGTTAGCCGGGGCCGGGCAAGGGAGAGCGGGCCCTCTCCCCTCGGCAAGGGGGCGGCGGGCGGGGACCCCCGCGGGCCGAAGGAAGGGGCGCCGGGAGCGGGGACCTTTTTTCCGTCTCTCAACTTGACGTGACCCTCCACCACCACGGAATCCGTCATCTTCAGTCATGATTCCGGACAGCTGCGCCGGCTCGCTGCGCCCGCCCCGCGCTCCGGCCGCCCGAGGGGTCACTTCCAAAATAGCTTTATCAGGGCCCCGCGCGGGCGGGCGGACGGCCAGCGCGGCGCTGCCCGGCCCCCGGCCTGCCGCCTGCCGAAAGGGGGTCCGCGCACCGTCCCAATAACTCTTTGTTCACCTGTTTTACTTTTGGGCTCGGGGGTGTCTTTTAATTATTTTTTATTACTTTTTTTTCTCCAGGGTTTCAGAGCGCGAGGCGCGGGCCGGAGCACTCCGGGCGCCGCAGCCCCTCGGCAGATCCGCTCCGGGCGCGACCCCCGCCCCGCTCCGGCTCCGCGCTTTGCCGCTGACCGCAGAGGCTGCCCTGCGCCTGGGCGGCCGCAAAGCCCGCACCGGATTCGGTGCGTGGAGCGGGGCCCGCCTCTGGCCGGCCGGAACACCCCCCGCCCGCACCTTCCCTGTAATGCCCAGTTTTCACTTTTCAGAGGTATAATTACAGCTCTCCTTGGCTCCCAGAAGACGCTGCCAACTACCCCAGATAAAAATACTCTTCTCGCTTTTTTTTTTTCTTCTTTGCAATGCAACTGTCACGAGATAACAACCCGCTTACACCAAACCCAGAGCAGCTACAATTAATAGAATAAGATGTGTTAATGATGTCCTCAGATTTATTTCCACGAGCAATGGACTAATTAGAGTCCATTATTCTAAAAATACTCCTGCTGCATCTTATTTGATGGTAATTAGTTCTTCAGTTTTTTTAAACAGCACTATGGCATATTTTTCTTTCTATAGCATAATAGAAGTGGGTTTTTTAGATGTTTGCATTTATTTCTTCCCTTTGAATCGGTCAGTTTGCATTGAATAACATACAATTTAATAAAACCATCTTTTAAGTTTGCTTCATAATGAACTAGGCAAGTGTTTGTTCAACGGGCTTTGCATTCTAATTCACTTTCAATATAGAGTTAGGACAAAAAATCAGATAAAATTTCACTAGTACATTTGAGTTGGGTTTTCATTTTAACCAAAGCAAGAATCACTTAAAAGGGGTGAAAAATATGGAGAATTATTTTCACTGGGGTTATGCTTAGCAGAAAGGCAGGAGGCAGATGCTGGAGTGCCCCATAGGAATGTGACTGATGTCAGGGGTGTGAGAGGTCAGGACATCTCACATAACCTGGACATCTCCTTGCCACCACTACTCTGCATTTCTAATACAGTGCTAGTCACCACACAGCTGATCTCAAGTGGTTTTCCTGTAGTTCCACCAAGTCAATGCAGCAGCAGTGGACAAACAGACTGCTTTGAAAGCCACAAATTAATTTTAATGCATTCAAAGTATTCAAATTAGTATCAGAGATTTGTCATTTAGACCTTGGAGAGCAGAAAACAGACCATTCAATATATTCTCTAAAAGTGTGTTATTGTTTGTCCTGGTGTTACTGTGTACTGACAGAAGCAGCATAGATTTTGAAAACAGGACAGCTAAAAAAAAATCTACACAAGTTGTCAGAAACACCAGTCTAACACCTTTCCCATCAAACAACCATGTTCTTTACTGCAAGAGAAGGCCAAAAGAACATATACAACACAAAACTGCAAGATCAAAACTGTGCAGTGTGAATGGATACTAATTTCAAAGTGAAACTGAAGTCACAGGACAGATACAGACACTCAGAATGGCTTCATCTTTGAGGGCAAACCTGTTTCTGATGAATCCTTTCCAAAGAAGAGCAAACAGTTCCTTCCTGCTGATGCAGTACTTCTCTTCCAGCAGCAGGTACAGTCAGTCTTGTTACACAGTCACGTTCATTTCAGGGCGTTGAGCAAGCCAGGCTCGTACTGCAAATGGCCAGGGAGGCAGAGACAGACAACAAGAGTCTTCAGCTTGTTTTGAAACCAAGATCCCAGTTAGTGTTTAGTGCCTCAGAAAAACAAACTAAAGGCTTTGATCTTGGCACTCACAGCATTCATAGCTGAAAAACTATATCCAGGTGTTTACATCTGCCTACTGGAAATGTGTGTGACACTTGCATTAAGCTGGGATCACCACCAGCTGCAATCGACCCTTATGGAGAGATTTTCGGATGCCTTCCAGCACAAAGTGTATTTTCATCTTTCTACCAGCTCTCAACCTGAAGAACAACCTATAGAGCGGTTCAAAGAATTTACTGTAACTTTATACATAACAGACTAAGTCCGAGAAACAGGGGGTAAATGTTTTTATTAAACAGTTTACATAATTTATCTAGATTAGCATTGTTGTATATTTGCATTTACACAAATTCAGGTTTTGGTTATTTTTCCTTACAAAGTCCCTCTGCAGATATCATTCACCACTACTAAGAAACCCATGAGGACACTGCCAGTACTATAAAACGAAACACACATCTGACTATCTGGGACTTTAAAATTCTATTATCTTAAAACACAACTTTTCTTGAAACACTCAACAGAGTTCATATATGTTCACTAACATGGAAGAAATACATTTTGCATCAACACTTCAAATGTACCATCTGACATGGCTAAAGGTTCCCTGTAATAGAAAAAAAAAGAATTTGCCATTCTTGTCAGAATTTTTTTTGGTTGAATCATTTTCTGCCTGCTTTTGCTAATACAGTTGAGTTCACCGCCTCTAAACAGCCATATATTGTAATAATTTCTTTGATAGTTCCCATAACAATTCCATAGATCATGACAGTAAAGCCTGTATTTTATGATATCACCAAATCCCCAAGGAAAATGTCAAGCTGCTCCCCTAGCCACCGAGTTGAAAAATCTGTTACAAGAAACCTCCTTTCTGAATTATCTAAATAGTTGAACAACTTGTTAGTACAAAATCTAAGACATCTTCAAAACACTGTCAAATTAAAGAAACGTTTAGGGATTTATCATAAAGGTGAAGTATTTCCATTGCTATCCTCAGGGCAAGGAGCAGATCACAGTCTGCAACAGGTGCTGGCTGTATCAACCTAAATCAGCTGCTCCAACTTTCAACATTTTTCAGGAAAAGACTTTGAGCTCTCAGGAGGTGTTGCATTAACCTTGCTGGAAAATTGCACACCAGATTCAGCAGAGCTCTGAGGCACATTCCTAATTTTACGTCAGTGGAACATAGAAATATGTTTATATAAAAATATGCTTACGTGTCTGGTTGAAACAAAACCTAAACCCTCTGGATTTTTTCCCAGAACTGGTTTGTTGCAGTTAGCTGAGGAGCAGCTTTACCTACATTGTTTTCTTAGTGTCTCTTGACCTGATCTTCAAGAGATCATTTCTCAGGGAGAATAAATTTCATTTTTGGTCCTCCTGTTGGTTTTTTTATTTCAACTGAGATTACAAGGACAGTGTTGTTACAGGTCGGTTTGGGGGATGACAGCTCCACCAGAAACCGCAAAATACATCAAATCACTTTTATGTAATCCACAAAGCAGACAGAGAGTTGTAGATTTTTGTGCACTGTCTCGGCACGTTGGGGATTTTTTTATTAAGACAAATAAAGACAGCCATGTATGTTGAGCAATCCACAGCCTTAAAATGCTAGATCAAGGCTGCTGAGCCTCAAGGTGGAGCAGGCCTGCTTTTGGTGGTCTGGCTTGGAATTGCTGAGAATTACCATGACAGCTTTCATACCAGCTTATAGTAAACTATTTATGCCACTTTAATAAAACCAAAATACTCCTGAACCCTGCTTCAAATGTTAGTATATTTAACTGTTCAGCTAGTTTTTCGGGGGTTTATTTTCTCGTTAATCCACTGTACATAGTTTGTCACTCGTGTGTATACTCCAGGTTTGTTGACTCTGCCACAGCCATCTCCCCAGCTGATAATTCCATAGAGGTAAGAGATATTATTTTCCTCACAGGCCAGAGGTCCACCAGAATCTCCCTGCATTAAAAGGAAGTAAAGGTTATCTAATTTGCTAGAAAGCAGTCAGAGGAAAATCAATTTGGAAAAATCCTAAAATAGGGATGTTTGCATGTGAGATTTAAACTTAAAGTGTCAGTTTACTGAAGTTTCATTATAGAAAGCTTATTGAGTCATACTCACCTTCCAATATAGTAGTGGATTTTTTTAATTACACATTAAACAGAAGTGTCAAAATATCAGATTTTGTTTAAAAATATGAAATTCTTTTACATTCAGACACCTACTGAAAAACATGTTTGATTTAGATGATTTTCAATGGAAGTGAACAAGCCTTTGAGGCTTGGCACTGTGTTGTAACATCAGCACTGCACGGAGGGGTTACCTGGGGATATTTGGAGAGTTCCTCGGTGCAGTTTATTGCAGCTGTCAGAGAACATGAGAAAGGTGTTGCATACAGACACGGGGACTGTGGGATGCTGTAATTTTATGTGGCATATGGGGTTTTGCATATGCTGGGTTTGAATTTGCTACTGAGTATTTACCTTGTCATTAAACCATAAACTGGAAAGCAGCCCAAACTACACTACAGCAAGGATTAATTTCTACTTATTTTAAACCTTGAAAACATTCAGGACAGGGGTTTTGTTATTATTATTATCATTACTCTTAAGGTGACTTTATAGAGAAATTAAAATCCTAGAAATGAAAAATGTGACTTTAGCAAATGGTACTGGTGAAAGCAGCCATCACTCTAGTTATCTGAGACCAAGGAGAAATATGTTTTTTCCTGTTTCAAAAGAAAATTCCTTGAGAGCAAAATACATAGGACAATTGCATTGCCTTTATACTAGGAGATTTCTGTGGTAAGTGAAGGATATCAGATGAAGTCTTGCTTGTTTGCTTATTTTTCACATCTAGTCTAGTTGATTGCAATTTTGGCATCAGTGCACTGATTAAATGAAAAAAAGTTTCCAAGAAAATCTTTTTAAAATAATCAAGGAAAACACATGAAGTTTCTTGGTCTTGGAATATTTTTATATATAACAGATGGTTTACAGGTTAATATCCTAAGGGTACATTAAGAAAACTCAGAGGCCAGCTGCATCTGGTGCTACATTGAGAGGTCTACATTATTTCTCCTCAGACCACACTACAAGTCTGACAATAGGGAAAAAATGAATTATTGGCTCACTAATAATAATTTCATGTCGTGAGCACTGTTCTTCAGCTACATCTGTGATTCTAAATCACCGTTTCTCAGACTTTGCAATTCTCTTCAGACCACTTGTCTTTGTGCAGCTCCTTTCCCTTTCCCTACACTTTCTTTTCTCCCTCTCATTCCTGATCTCCGTTTTTCCAGCACAGGGCGAGATACTCAGCTGTAATGCTGTCTCCTGTATTTGCACTTCTTGGCTAAGGCAAGGGAGGCTGGGCAGGCAGGGCAATTTCCAATCCTCTGGCTCAAGTGAACACTTGCAACCTCAGCCTCAGCCCTGGCCTTGAGCCACTGCTGGCTGCTGCCATTTCACTCTTGACACCTTTCTTTGGATATGTTCATGACCTCTACAGGGCTTTCAGCACACAGTATACACGATATTCTTTGCTCCACTTACACTGCCAGCTCTGAGGTATGTGCTGCCTTTTCATGAATTTATGCTAATAGAGCAAAACCCTCCTCCTTCAAAATGAACTGTAGGTAAAATCTGAAGTTTTATGTAAGGAATAATCTGATCCTTCATTTTAAGAAGTCTCATCTATCACCACAGCAATTCTGCATCCTTATTCAGAGCCGAGGTGTGACATAATTCAAAGCAGTAAGAGCATGAGGTCATTCCATGAAAGACTGAGGTTACATAACACAGTTTCCAATTGACTGACATTCTACACCATCCAGTCACATCCACTCTTGAAACCTCAGCTGCTTCCTCCAAACCTCACCACTGCTCCTCACCTCCTACCCAGGTGTCCTTATTTCCCCTCAGGCGAGAGGCAGCAGCTCTGGGATTTGGCCGCACACAGGTTCATGCTGGTTTTCCTGCCAGCACATCCCTGCCAGCTAGGCAGCAATCCAGTGCCACCACCTGCAGGCTCAGCCAGGAGCCAGAGCAACACACCCTCCAGTGCACAGCCACTGCCTTATGGGAAGGTAGGAGGAATAGAATACCCTGGGGCCCTTCTGTAGAGCTTAATTTGCATTGAACGTGATAAAAAATGGAAGTGGAAGCAGTCACATAAGGTTCTTTTCTTTAGGAACACTGTAAAATCAAAAGTAAGGATTGTAACACCACAACATTTCTGACCAAAATACATTTCTGTCATTTGCCTAGAGATGACACCCGGCATTACCTGGCAAGCATCAGATTTGCTATCGAAGTAGCCAGCACAGAACATATTTTCTGTGAGTTCTGTTCCATAAATTTCAGGACTTCTGCACTTCTCCTCAGAAATAAGTGGAACCAGTGTTTCTTGCAGGACATCTGAATAACCAGATATATCTTTAAAAAAATCCCAGAGAGGAAAAGAAAGTCATTTTTATAAAATGTCGTGAGCATAACATGAAAACACAAGGCACGGCACAACACATTTAACACATAATAAACACATTTAACACCTCTCAGTAATATTCATGTTATGGACATCTTTAATATATAATCATTTTTATAATGATCACTTTTTGATCCTCCAGTCAGACTCCATGCCCTTTAAAATAAGAGTATTGCAATGTCCAGCCATTAATCCACTTTGGATTTTCTCATTTTCTAGAGACTCAGCAACAGTACCCCAGCACTCCTGTCCTCACCTCTTTCCAGATGTGATAAAAAATCATCTATTTATCAAAGGCTCCATTACTTCTTTTTGTCTTTAGACTACACATTTAGACTGGGATATTCGCTCACAGTTCATCTCTCATGGAC
The DNA here is from genome assembly GCA_013400735.1 of Pomatostomus ruficeps. Lineage (NCBI taxonomy): Eukaryota > Metazoa > Chordata > Aves > Passeriformes > Timaliidae > Pomatostomus > Pomatostomus ruficeps. The sequence goes on along the minus strand of VYZT01023120.1, from coordinate 7,692 downwards.
GTGGGGCAGCCAGCTCCTCAATCCTTCTCATCTACCTACATATGTCTCTGCAATCTCCACATTGAAGCACCATGGTCAAGCCTCATAATCCTGAAATTCCTCCTCTGAAAGGATGGGATGATTTTTTCCACCTTCCTTAATCTGAGTGCAAGCACTTCTTAGCTCAAAGTCTGTCTGACCCTCTCCTAATGATGTTTTCAACATTTCTTGATGGTAAAGTTAAAAATCCCCTCCATCACTGACTAGTAAATTGATTGTATTTGGTTTGGAGTCTTTGATGACTACCTGGAGAAATCAGGAATAGGATTCACTTTCCTAAAGTGCCAGGTGTTGGCACTACAACAAGCTACTTTCTCCCCTCCCAGTCCACAGAGATCTGTCCAGCTTATAGCTCATTCCATCCTAAAACTGGTGCAAACATTTGGTCAAGGGAGCCACAATCCAAATTCCAAGGACTATAAAGGAAGTTCAGGATTACTATTTTAGATGTAAATGTTATAAATTCTAAATGTAGCTTAAAAGAATCCCACCAGAAGTCCCTTGCAAAGTATTTTACCAAACTCTCAGTTGTATAATGTATACCTGAGCATTATGTTTTTATTATCATCATTTTTTTCTATACATACCAGCTCTCATTTTACTCACTCTCATGCTTGTGACCCCATCCAGAAATCTGACATTTCAACTGGTCCGGGAAAACAGTGTCACTTTCTGGCAGGCAGATGGGCTGAACGAACTGGGACTTGACAGCACAACGTTGGCCATTCTTCTTCAGCTTAATCAAAGCTGCAGAGCAGAAAATACACGAGGAAGAAAGTGACTGTTCCCTTTCTTTAATGGGATTGGCAGTAATGGGTCTCAGATACAAATTTAATTATCCCCTAAGCCTCTCTTAATTAAGATATTTCAATCAAAGACAGACAGACTCATCTCAACAGCACCTGATTTCACAGCAAATTGAAGGCTGAAATATTCAGCTACTCCCCTTGTGGGAATATTTATTTTATGCTGTGCTCACTGAGCAGATTTTGCTTCACTGCCTCTGTAGAGAAGGGGGAAGATAGAAAATACATGTGTCTCCTCCCACCTTATAGTTAAATAACAGTGACATATCCCCAACTTTCAGCTGAAATAAGTGGGATGTGCAAATACTCACTGCTTCTGAAAGCCTGGCCACTGGCCTAATTCCAATTCCATTTAAAAAATTAATTACTCCAAGAGCTAGTGTATTTCATGTTCTGTTATCAGTGAGTTCAGCAAAATTCAAGATCTTGAAAATTAAGGAGTTAACCCCCAGGATATTTCAAAACCGGGCTTCTTGAAGCTACAAAGAGTTACATAACCTACACAACCCTTACTAACCAGTCATGGGGCTGAATACAGCGTAAATATGAAGCTGTGCATCATCATGAGATTGATACTGAAAGATTACAAAAATTAGTTCCCCTGTAGCAAATCTCTTTCATTTGGCAGAGAGGGCTTTGTACTGGGTGGAACAAGGGCAGCATGTTGGTTTGGCCACACCACTCAAAGAGAACAGAGCTGAGGTAATGTGGACACACATATTAAACCTTCTCATCACACTTTTTGGAAGCTCAAGGTTTTGTGAGCACAGCTGTGTGGAAAGCAAGTGATCTCACTGGACAGTCTTATTTGTCTACCAGCTACAGTTTTTGGCCTTAGTGGAACATTGAAGCAGTGTCACACAGGCTGAAAGCCCACATACACCTTGCTTCCACACTCAGCAGCTTGCTCTTCTTCACCTTGCTCCTCTTCCCCACTAACTCTGCCTGCTCTGAATCCCTCATATTTCCTAGCAAATACTCATGTGATAGTTGTTTCCGTTAGAAAAGTATTTTCAGCAGGTAATAACTCTTCTGCTGCATCAGTAGAAATTACTGACTGGACAGAACAAGCCCCTGCATCTTGCCGCCCCCCCCGTTTCTGCCTTCTTGTTTGTTAATGCAATTGGGCTCATCTTAGGCACTCCATGTTCAGCTCTCCCTAGGTTTGGACATAGCACACTGGTGAGGCATGCCTAATTTCAGAGTAATTTAAAAAACTATGAGATCTCAAAGCATTGTGGGTGGTTTCACCAGGATATTTCAGAGCAGAGTAATGCCTCAAATCTAGTTCGTCTCCTGGTACACTGTGACAGAGCTCCCACCAACACAGAACTTGAGTGATTTTTGCTATAGAGTAGAAAATACCATCTGGAAGCAAAGAAAACCTATACATGCCTGACCTAAAATATTCCCAATGTCAGGCTATTAAAGAGTCTCACAGACAAAGTGCTCACACAGCTTGGTGCCCTGGGGTGACAGGACAACTTTCACAAGAGCAGATCAGAGAATAAGAAGTAAGTTGCTGTTCCATTGTCATTCTGACTAATATTATAAGGTCAATCAGAAGGGCATTTAGTTTCTGACTGATAAGACAGCTGATTTTTAAATGTATCTCAGTGTAAAAAATGATTCTTAGTACCACAGATTTTCAGAGCAGATGGGGTTATTATATTCATCTAGTCAGATCCTTTATACAATACAGACAATAGAATTTTACCAAGTAATTCCTGCATCAAGCCTACAGCTTCTGGTTCAGTTGAAAAAATGCCTAATCTCACAAAGACTTGAAGTGATGATGAATCTGCCACACACCTAGGTAAATTGCTCCAAAGGCTAATTATCATAATTATTTAAAATTTGCAATTTATTTTTCATCTGAATTTGTCTAGCTTTCAGATGCTGCTATAACTCTGGTAGAACTAAGAACCCTCTGCCTTCCAAAGCCTCTCCTTGTATCTATGATTTTTCCACTATAAAGGCAGTTTTTAACAGACCAACAAAACTCGAAACTAGGTTGAGTAAATGGAAAATAAAACTGTATGAACAAAAATACTCACCAATATCATGTTCAGTGGGACTGAACACAGAATACTGAGGATGCAAGATGTATTTCTCTATTTCAAATGTCTGTGTTACATCAGTCGTTTTATTAAATATTTGTTGACCCAGAACTACTCTAATAGTGGATTTTAGTGGACTGTAATACAAAAGAGAGAACAAGCAGTTCTGTGATTAGCAGGACAAATGCAGCCAATTTTTCAGTGGCTGGGTATCCCATGAACCATTATAACCTCAGCCTCCCACCACATTCATTGTTTACCCTCTCATAATGCCTTTACCTGTTTCCCAGGCTTCCTGCCTGCTGAGGAAAAGGAAAAACATAACAAATGGTGCAGTGAGACCGGGGCTCTGGGGGTCCTGATTAGCCTAATTAAAGGCTGCTGCTTCCTGAAAGAAGGAAAAGGCTAGCACAGGCCCTGCTGCCCTGCTGCTGTTTGGCTAACAATTGTCTTTGGGGGCTGTAAACACCTCCTCTAGAAACTTAACTGAGTCAGCTTAAACTAGACTTGCCAATGAGTACCAAAACTGCTCAGAAAGAAATGAGGGATCAAAAGATGAGTCAGTGGTGGATATCTCATGTCTCTGGTAAACGAGTCTCCTGAAGAAAATTACAGGCATGGGCCGAGATTTAAAGGTGCTGGCACACTGACCACTCAGGAACATTTGGGTAGCTTTCACCTAAAAGATACCACCAGTTCTGCTCTGAGATCTGCTTCATCTGTGTTAAATCTGTTGTTCAGAATCAAAAGCAGTCTGGTGAAGTCCCAACAGCACATGGATTTAATGGGAAACTCCACCGCCAGAGGAGAACACAGTATTTGCAACTCACACCATCTTTTCCAACTATCAGTTTTTTACTTTAGAAAGACTACAGTCCTCTGATATCCAGTGTCCTAGGAAAGAAAACTAATAAGAACCAGTACAGCATCTGGGAAGTAAGGGACATTTGGGAATAATCAGGAAGTGTTTAGAAAAGGCAATATATTCTCTAGCTTTGAAAGCAACAGAATTCACATTTCACTCCTGTTCTAAAACCAATTCAATCTGCATCTGCATAAGTCTACAATGAATTTAGTTAGCAAGTGTCTTCAACATTGGAGCACTCCTATGTTTTGTTATCCAGTGCAGGAGAAGAAAATATCTGGTGTCACACATCCTACACAGATGCAGAGTGGTTTGCATCCTTGCAGTTCCCCTGGTTGCATTTCTGCGCCCATCAGATACAAAAGCTCCACAGACCCTCCCCAGTTCTGAGTACACAGCAATGAGCAGCAGCCATGGACTCAGAGGAGAGAGATTCTGGCCAACGGCAATGCAGAGAGACAGCAGCAACCCTGCTACAAAAACTAGGCTTAATCTTAACAAAGGAAAGGGCAAAGTTTATTCTGTATTACTGGAATACAAGAAGACAATAAAATGTTCTTTGATCAATATGTGAGGTCATGGTTTTCTTAGTATTTTTGCAGTAGTAAATCAACCTTGAAAATCAAAATTTGGGCCTGTAAAACAGTGGAAGTTCACTATCTGGAATGGTATTTAGAATAATTTTAGAAGCACTGAATGGTTCTACTATGACTTACAGATGGTTCATTCAGGAAAAGAAATAAAACAGGAGGGGTTACAGAAAAGAAAAAAGAAACAATTGAGCTGCACAGGTATCTATTGTCGCCTAGTGGAAAACAGTTGGAATTGTGACTACCAGAGGTACTAAACAAACAGAAGAGCGCAAATTACAATGCGGTAATTATGGAAAATCTGTATGTACCAAACGACCAGCTGGAAGTGGGTGGAAATGTCTTGAACAGCTGCCAAAGTTAGTAGCTATTTCACAACATTTGAAAAACAAATGCATTGTGGCTTGAGCTCCAAATGCTTCAGTACAGCATTCACAGTGGTATTATTAGCTCTACAAGCTATCAGTGTCTATATTCTGGCACAAGGTTCTCTGTTTCTCTTGGCTTCTTTACTATGCAAAGGAACAATGGGTATCAAATGATGTAATATTTTTCCCTTCAATGTGATCAAACTGAAATCAGGGAAAGTGCTGAACATTTGTAGAAAATTAAGTATTTAGAATAAAGTAAGAGCATCCTATAACCAATATTTTCTCCAGTGTCCCACAGGAGAAAAGAAAATCCCTCAAGAAAATCAGTTTCAGAAGTTTGACAGTTTAGTTCTTCCATGTGGCTTTTCATAAAGCTCAGCCCACTCTATATGTGTCAACCAATGGTAATTTATTGTCTCCAATAAATCATTGCTTTGCTGTCTCAGCCTTTCTGGACACAACACAGCAGTGAGCATAGTCATCTCTGTTATATCTCAAAACAGGCATAAACATTCAAAAAGGTAACCAAGAAGGAGAGAAATACTTCTATTCCCCTGCAGATTTTTGCACAAATGATGTCCCATTCTATGTGCTGCTTCACCCTACCTTATTCCTTCAGTCAGGGTGTTTGGATTCTTTGAGACTCATTAAGGAATAAGATAAGGGCTTATGACATTATAGTACTCCAGGTCATTTTTTAGATCATGAAGAGCATTCAAATTGCCAGAAATTCCTTTTGATACACTGGTCTTTTATAATCTCATCTTTCTTGTTTCAGTTGAGGTTTGTTGTGAGGACCCACTGCCACACTAAGGGGTGAGTTTACCTGTTAGCAAAGCAGTGTGCTGCTGACACTACCCAGCAAGTCTGAACCAGGCTTCCTCCACAGAAAGTGTCTCCAATATATATAGCTGCTGTCCAGGGATGAGATCCAGGCAGAGATGAAGATCCCCCAACAATCCTAGGTCTCACAAAACTTCTTTTTTTATGTCTTCTTCCACATGGTCTTTTTGTACCTGCAGAACTATCTACTTTGTCTGGAACTGGTGGTCTCCTTTCCCTGCTTGCTGAGATAAAAAGGGATATGGCATCAGACTACCAGCATCTTTATGTTTTGGAATTAAATACCTTGTCTCATACATGTTCAGGATGTAGACCTCTCATTGTTCACAGAGGCCTACTCCCTTCTCAGGGCCTGTAATTCCCAGGGTGACGACAATTTGTACCAAAGCATCAGTCATTCCTGACACCTTGCATGTTCTAGCAGAAAATTTGGGTATATTGGCATGATTGTGACCAAAGCCAGTAGTATGACACTGCTGCTATTTCAGGGCAAGAATCTCAGATTGTATCACAACTCCAAAAAAATGCAGAAGCCTGTTGTTTAGTGGAAACAGTAAAATATTCAGCACTCCTGGGAACAGTTGAACATTCGAAATTATACAGTGAAAGCTCATTGCAGCATCAATAAATCTTCATTCATTCATAACATGGATTTTAAGAAAGCCTTTACATACCACAGGTTGGAATGTCACAATACGCCCAAGACAAAGTGTTGTCCTTCATGATGTAACACCATGGCTTGTCATCATCATCTGGATTTCTGGTTAATTCAGGGGAAGAGGGAATTACAAGCATTAACCACAGTGTTGTTCCAAGCTTCCCAAAGGTTTCCTGCTTTTTCCTCTTGCACCATGCAGAAGACTGACAGGACTCTCAGATTTTGAGACATCTGACAAAGTGCTGAAGCACCTGCTAACCCTTACAAGGGTGAGCAGCCTTTCCATATAATTCCTTATCTTAAAACTAACCAAGCCTAAGGTTCTCTAGGACCTGAAATACAGACACGACTGAACACCTGTAAAACTTGCCTACAAGTATTTGGATGTGTGAGCACGTTCACAGCGTTTAAGTGCAGCCCACACTGAAGTGCTTTAACAGATACCAGCTCAGCTATTTTCAGAACTAAATCCCATGAGAGAGATTCCTGTTTTAGGTTATTTTTCAGGCAAGGGGATTCCAACACAGGTAGATTCATAGAAAATCCATAACAAGAATACCTAGCAAAAATGAATTTGCAAATCTCAGGTTCATGTTCCCTGGAGAGTCTGAGGAAATGAAAGACTACCTCAAGAAAATATTGTATTCCTCAAAATAGTTAAAAAAGAAAAAAAGGAGTAATGGAAATCATTTAGCCTTTTGTTACTTTGGTGTTAAACAGATTTTAGGTTGATCCCATTAGAGTTTCTCTGTGGTACAGCCTAACAGTTTTTATCAATGCCTTATAAGCAACCAGAAATCTGCCCAGTTTACTCCTCCAAGAATATAGGGAGACTTTGAATACCCAGAAGGATCTTTATTAGACCAAGAAAAATAGACAAGGTAATTCAGGGCTCCAGATAAGCAGTAATTCTAATTTCAGTTGGATTTATCACAAGTACTATCTGTTATTGTAAGGTTCTTCAATTTTTTTTTCCTTTTTCAATCTGACTGCTCTTCAGAAAAAGATTAGAGCACTTTCAAATTCTCAGAACTGAAGAAGCAACACAGGTTGAGTCATCTTCCGCCAACAATGTTTCTAAATTAGACTAGTTGAAGAAGAAGATATCTGCAGGATTATATAGTACAGCAGAGATATCCCCAGAAATTGTAACAAGCTGACAAAAAAATGAAAAGCGTTTTTCTCAGCTTTACAGAACATGAACACATCAGCTCCTACACCATTTTGTTCTCTGCTTTTCAAATCCAAAAGTGAATATTGGGCATAAATGATGTAAATCAAAGGGCTCAAGTTTTATCAAAACATAAAATATGTGCCAGATAAATTGCCACACTGGGACAACATAAATCAAATACTGAAGTGTTTACATGAGGACCAAGCCCTGGAAAGCAAGGTGGGAGGGTTTAAAGGAGGGGGTAGGAATTGTTTGTTGTTAGTTTGTGTTAGATAGAGAAGAGCTA